>JBBMJY010000016.1:3895817-4077190 GCA_037833715.1 Toxotes lorentzi | reverse complement strand
CCCCCCCCCCCCCCCCCCCCCCCCCCCCCCCCCCCCCCCCCCCCCCCCCCCCCCCCCCCCCCCCCCCCCCCCCCCCCTTGATTATGCGGTTGGTGATAACATACGAAATACATGCATGTGGAATGGCTGTGTGGCCCCACTTGCACACAACAGCCACTCACTGCACTGTTGCTGATAATTGGACCTATGGAAATCAAAGGGCAGAAATGTCGCCTGTACACTCCTAGTGCTGGGAAAACGGATATTTGACTTTTGTCAATGGAAACCACCTTGCACCAAGTTATTATGGCTATACCTGATTTTTTTATTCATCCACTTTGCTGAGGATTAGAAAGTAAGCGCAGAACACCTGGGGTGTCCTGAACAGACATCACCTGACTGATGATAAGTCACCTGTTAGACTTCTTTTATTCGTGTTATTGCATCTCAGTTTGACCCATGATTTTATTCCCCTTTATTCCCAATGATTGAAACATTAATCTTTAGCAAACAGCCAATTCTTACGCCCATTTTAATTTGTTTTTAGGCATCCAACGGCTTTGACACCTCGCTGTCATGTTTTATTGAAAGTTTATAGCTGCTGTGTGAGTGTGTAAAGAAAAATAAAGCTGGGGAGAAAGAGAAAGAGAGAACCAGGGAGGCTGTGTGTTACACGCCATTGAAATGCAAATATCATTCAAGAACAAGGAGTGGTTCTGTGTGTATGAGTGTGTATGGCGTGTGTGTGTGTTCCCTGTATGTGCATGCAGCAGGGCAGCAGTGGGAGAGGAGGGGCGCAAATTGAACAAGTTTTTTGGGGGAGAAGAGACTTTACAAAACAGCCACACACACGTACTCTCGGCAGATTCTTATGACACGGTGCAGACCTGCGGATTTCCAAACACCTATGCCCCCCCCTCCCTTTTTTAGACTTCCTTCCATGAAAGATCGCTCTTTCATCATTTAAAACTGTTTATACATATATTTTTCAGTTTTTATTTTTTATTCAAGGGCTTGCAGGAATTGCGTGACTTTTCCACTTTGGATGCTCGGATGCGTTCAGGAGCGCGTCCAAGTGCGCAAAAACGTGCCTAGAGCCATTCAACCGACTGATGCCCCCCTCTCTGTCTGAGTCGCCGTGAATCATGTCACGCCGGAAACAGAAGCGTCCCCAGCATCTCGTTAACGCGGATCCGGGTGGCCCAAGGCTGCTATCTCACGGTAAGAAAACATCTTTACGAGTGTGTGCATGTGTTTTTGTCTTGAATTTATTGAGAGAGGGGCTGGGTATCCTATAACACAGCCTTTTGGTGCTCATCACTGCATGTGGAATTCAGTTTCAGTCAAAAAAATCTAAACAAAAGCAAATGTATGGGTTCAGACCTACGTGTTTCTTTTTTTTTTTTTTTGGTGTGGCTTCTCTTTAATTTCTTTTCTTGGATTTTCATACGTTTATGTATGCATGGCCACATTCCAACAAACGCACCTGATTTAACAAAGTTTAAGATCTAACTTTGTCAACTATAGAGACCCCTCCTGCTTATTCATTCACTGTAATGGGCTTCACTAAATGGAGGCCTTGGGCACTTTGGTTAGGGCCAATAAACTTGTCCCTGTGAAGTGAATAGAGTAGGATTAACTAACATACATCTGTGGCCATTTTCATGTGCTGCGCGTCCTCTAGGAAACCAACAGGCTGCTCAGCGCTGACTGCTGGAGGTCTTTGATTAGTATAGAACACTCTCTTATTTGTTAACAATAAGGTGCATGGGTGGGGGGAAGGGAAGGCAGTGTTTTTGGTAAAGATTAATCTTCCACCCCTCTATTCTCTTCTTCTATTGCTCTTCATCCATGCTTTTCTTCCTTATGCACCCCTCTCCCCCCATTTTCCACCTTCTCAATACTTCCCTCCCCTTTCTTTCTCCCTCTTTCTCGCCCTATTGACTGTATACTCCTACACAGTTGGGGGGTTTCAGATGGATGGGAAAAAAGATTCAGTGGGGATAGAGAGAGATTTCTCTCGCACTTGTACTGTGTTGCAATGGGACATGGCTTCAAGTACATGCAACTAAGAGTCTAAAGGTAAACTTCCACAAATAAAAGTGTAATTTTAGACTGGGACTTGTTTATATGTTCCCTACAGATTCAGTTTGGTTTATAAGTCACTGGGAAGGAATTTCACTGAGGTACAGTCTTTCATTCCATCACTATATCTCTCCAGGAGGGAATAGTTAGTTTGTCTCCCCATTGTTGTTACCCTCCCCCTTCTTTTTCTTTTTACTCTTTCTCACTCTGCTCAAGATTCTGAAAGAATGTGACCCCTGAGCGGCAGAGGTCAGATTAGTTGACCAATCAGAGTGTCTGGACAGTGCCCAGAACCCTTAGCGTGGCCTGACCCTTGACCTCCACTGTGACGTAAGGGGGGAAGGGTGAATAGGGAGATGAAAGACGTAGCTGCTATAGGGAGGGGGTGGGTTAAGAGGGGTTATGGGTTGTCTTGGTGATGCCCATTGTCCTCTAAAATGTGTTGCTATAGCAGCAAGGTGGTCTGTAAGCTTTTTTGTGTGTGCAAGATGTTTGAGGAGTTTTGCTGCGGATAGCACAGATTGAGACAAGACATTACAGAGACTCATAGACTGCGGAGTTTCTTCCACTTGTTTATTTGCTTGTTCAAGGCCATTTCCTAGCAGGCATTTCTTTTGAAGTTGGATCTTTTTGTCTGCACACAAATTTGAAAACTAAATTTGCAACAGTTACAGGAAACAATGAAATAAACAAACTCTGTAACCAAAGCAAAAAGTTTTAATGTATTTACATACCTAAACATCTGAGCTGATATTGGAGATTTTGCAATAATAGTGCTCCTGCAAGGAAGCACACAGGTTTTCAGGTTGTAAAAAGTTCTCAGCATTCTTCTCCTTCTGTCAATCCTCAGATGACCACTTGGAAATGAAGTCACCATCAACATCTCTGGGTTCTGAAGTGACGTCATCAGGGTCCTCATCCTCATCCCCCACCTCTCTCCAAGACTGCCAGCCACCTCTGGCCCCTCGCCCATCCCCCGGTGGGCTCCACGCGCCCTCCTTACCCAGCGAGAGCTCGCCTCCTCCCCACTGGCCCAGCCACATTGCCCCCTTCACAACGTCCCTACCCAACACACACTCTTCCCTCTCCCCAGACTTTCCTCACCCCTCACTGTCTTCCCAGACTCACTCACCTCCTCCCCTGGGTCAAACCTCAGGTTCCCACACCCTTTCCCACCAAGGAAACTCCACCATGACCTCCCCACCGATGGGCAGTTCGGCCATCACCACTACCTCCTCCTCCTCTTGCTCCTCCACATCTTCTCAGTGTGTGCCGCCTCACCGGGACAGCTCCAGTCCAGGTCAGCAGCAGTCCTCCAGCTCTCCAGGGCAGCAGGGACAGATCCAGGTGCCTCCAACCCTGGCTGTACTCCTAGAGGAGCTGAGGGTTTTACAGCAGAGGCAAATCCACCAGATGCAGATAACAGAAGAAATCTGTAGGCATGTTCTACGGCTTGGGGGGGCTGTCTTTGGCCAAGATAATAACACACAGGCGAGTGGTGCAGACAGCAACCAGAAGCCTGCAGGAGCAGCATCTTCATCGCCAACACACCCTTCCTCTGCCACTCCAGTGACCACAGCTTCATCACTATTGTCTGGCCTTCCATCTTCCCTCTTCCCCCAGCCAGCCATCTCTAAATCAGGGGCTTTACATGGTAATGGCAGCAGAGCTTCATCCTCCTCTACCTCTTCCTCATTATCTTCCTCTTCTTCCTCATCTATTTCATCCACTATCAGCTCCTCTGTTGCCTCCCTACACCCACTGTCCTTGTCACTGGGCCTACCGCCACGCTACCTCCATGAGAAATCATCTAACACGTCCCCATTTGGCCACAGCAACAGTGTCAGTTTCCCTACTCCTCCCCTTCCTACCACCAGCCATTCCCAGGACCTCCAGCCCAGCTCCTCTCTTGCCTCTGCTTCCTCATCAGGTCGCCCTCAGCATGTCTGCCGTTTTTGTGGGAAAGTGTTGAGCAGTGATTCATCTCTCCAGATCCATCTTAGGTCGCATACAGGTGAAAGGCCCTACCAGTGTCCAGTGTGTTTGAGCCGATTTACTACCAGAGGAAACCTTAAAGCTCATTTCCTGAGACACAGAGAGCAGAACCCAGAGCTGTCCCTCTCCCTGCTACCCCCAGCACTGTCTGAGCAAACACAGAGTGGATCTGCCCCTGGTGCCATCCAGAGAAGGAGAAAACGGAGGGCTGATGATGATGAGCCGTTTAACGGGGTTAAAGGGAGCATTCCTGGAATGACAGAGAACATGGCTTTAGGTTTCCTGTCTGGTGCATCTACTCGACCATCGCCTTCCTCTCTACCTCTACCCCCCTCAGTAGACATGGCGCTGTTGTCCACAGCCCATTCACTGCTACAGTTAAACAGAGCCTCAGCTGCAGCTGCTGCCAGTGCATCTAGCACCGTACTGCCATCTTCCTCTTCTTCCTCATCTTCCTCCTCCATGGGAAGCCAGTATAAAGGAGCAAAGCAGCAGCGTTTTGATGAAAACACACCTCCTCACTCTACCCTCCATGCGACCTCCCCTTACTCCCAACTGGCCCACCTCCCCAAAATTCTCTTCCCTGGCGGTACTTCCCCTCATCACCTTGCACTTCTCCGGCCTCCCGGTCACCCATCCACCTCCCACCTCACTTCCCCTCATCAGTTACCCTTCCCCTTTCCACCTTTCCCTAAACCATCAACGTCATCCCCCTCCTCATCCTCTCCAACCACCTCTACCCAGACCTCAGACACGTCCAAGTTGCAACGGCTGGTGCAGAAGCTCGAAAAGCAGCCACAGGGAGGTGCCTCTACCTCTTCCTCTTCCTCTACCTCCTCACAAACACCTGCTGAAGCCAATGGGGACACACACGGCCATGACCTGACCACCACCTCCAGTGCCTATCGCAGGGAAATGTTGGCGGCACTTGGCCTGAGCCCAAGTACCAATGCTGCAGGGCTGGCGACCAGCCAGGGAGCCTCAGATTCGGGAACTACAACTTCCACGACTGCCCCTTCTCTGCCTACTGCCCAGGCTGCTAACCAGTGTGGTGTCTGCTTGCGTGTCCTCAGCTGCCCAAGAGCTCTGCGTTTGCACCAGGCGACACATCTGGGAGAGCGTCCATTCCCTTGTAAGGTGTGCGGTCGCTCCTTCTCCACAAAGGGTAGCCTTAGGGCCCACCTGGCCACTCATCGTGCAAGACCACCAAATGCCCGTGCCCTGAACTCCTGCCCACTGTGCCCACGCAAGTTCACCAATGCCTTAGTTCTTCAGCACCACATACGATTGCACCTAGGAGGGCAAATACCACCTGATGAAGACGTACCACCTGAAGATGGTACAGAAACGGAAAGTGCTGTTTTCAATGATGGTGAGAATGACTCCATCATCTCCCCATCTAAAGCCCAACAACTCCTTCCCTTGGCCTTAACAATAGGCTCCAAGTCCCCTAATGATGTACTCAACTCAGGGTCCACTTCTAAGCAATCCACAGATCCACAGGAATCTGAGGGCTCAACACCCAGTGTTAGCCCACCCCTGACCCGTAATCCCTCCTCAGCGGGAGCCGAGGACCCCCTGGGTCTGGGAGACAACGCCTTAGCTGATGGTAGTTCCATGAACGGCTCCATGTACTCTGAGGAGGAGACCCATGCTGACCTGGGCAGTACCAGCCGTTTCAAAGCACCCATAGCTAGTTCTCATTCAGCTGTAGTCAATGGAGATGCAGAGGAAGATGATGTCCCTCTATCTCTCTGTATTTCAAAGTCTGGGGTAGAAAATAATGCTCTGCACAAAGGGGTTAATAATGGTGAAGCCTGCTCCACAGACGAACCCACAACTAGCCCTGATTCTAACCCAAAACCCCAAGCTGCAAAACCCTTACCTGCACTCACCCCTCCTGCCAGCCCCAAAGCCATCCCACAAGCAGAAGAGGCCTGTAACAGTGAACGACAGGAGCCACAGGAGAGAGATGCTGCCCAAAGTAATGGGAACAGTGAGACTACCACACCCAGAGAGCGTTTGGATCCAGAGATGGACAAAGACACTCCAATTGAGGAGGGTTCTCATGTGCCAGAAAAACCTTCAGAGGAACCAGAATTGTCTGTCCCAGCACCAGCACCACAGAGCCAGCCTTCCCGCCCTGATAAACCCTACAGCTGCACCCACTGTGGAAAGGCATATGCCAGCCGTAGTGGACTTAAGGTAAGAGTTAACACTGTGCCTGAGTCCAAGTTCAATATTGTAACATGAAGATATTTAAATGGTGATGTATTTTTATGTTATGTTGGACATGTGACTAAAAGGCTATTGTGCTGCGTTTCTCATCAACAGGGACATATGAAAACTCACCCGGGGGCACTGACCAGCACCCCCTCCAAGGCTCAAACCAGTGACAATGACATTGCGGAGGATCGCAGTTCACATTCAGCCAATAAGAACCAAGGGCAGCAGGATGAAAAGCAGGGACTGGCTAAATCCCCAGAGAAAGGTTGCAGCACGGATCCTGAACCAAACAGTGTAGGTTCTGATGTGGCGGGCGAGCCTATGGACACTACTATGTAGAAAGTTAGCATTGTTGAATGGCTGCAGTCAGTTTTTAAAGGGTTCTGACAAGGGAATGTATTTTTGTAATAGAATGAGATTTGTTTTTAGAGTTATTAATTCAAATTCATGTTTACCTTTTGTATTAGGCATTTAGATGTAGTTTATATTGTAGTACCATTACAAGAGACTTTTGAATGTAGTATTTAGCTATGTATTTTTGTACTTCAAAGACCACAGTGAGGCCTTATCTTACACACTTCACAGCATTGTCATGATTTAATGATTGAATGATTGAATTAATTGTGCTTTTTTTTTTTTTGCTGACACCTACTTCAGCACATACTGTATAATATCAAACCAGTATAAGCTGATTTTAAGAAAGTGGAGGGTCCAGAATTTAACAAAATGAACTCCATACCAAA
The DNA here is from genome assembly GCA_037833715.1 of Toxotes lorentzi. Lineage (NCBI taxonomy): Eukaryota > Metazoa > Chordata > Actinopteri > Toxotidae > Toxotes > Toxotes lorentzi. The sequence goes on along the minus strand of JBBMJY010000016.1, from coordinate 4,070,162 downwards.
ATAGGCCAAATTAGTAATGGCCAGTGTTTGTAAATATGAGCTGCGGTTATGTTTTATGCCTTTTCATTGTTACTTTCTTCTTTCCTTTTTTCAATGTGATGCTGCTGAATGCATGTTTCTGATGTGCTGAGTTGCACTGTGAGTTGCACTGTGTCCGGTGCTGCCGAAACATCAACTGGAACAAACGATGATGATAACCACAATGACGATGATAATAATAATGATGCCGATGACAGTGTTAGAGTACCGGTACTTTTGTGAACAGTTCTGTGCTTATAAGTGTAAAAATTGCCTTATTCATAATGATGATTGTAAATGGTTTGTCTTGTTGTTGGTCTGCAGTGGCAAACTGACAACAAGGATGAGCTCCGTCCATTAAAACTCCCCCTCCCCAACCCCCCTCTCAACCCCACTCTCCTCTCTCACAGCACTTGAGAGTTTTCTGCTCTGCAGAAATTGTCTGCACTCACTGCATTCCTTCTTAGCCCAGTTTAATATTTGTATGCTTTGCTTTACCTTTTGTAAACCCTTTTTTGTAGCAATGACAAAATATGTTCCCATGCCTCCCATGTGATGTATAAAAGATAAATAAAACAATGGTGATGTGAAGAGGAGACCTGTTTGTTGCTCGTCTGTTGGGTTTTTAGGGCTGGGGGGGGTGTATTTTTTTGTGTTCATTTTAAGCCTGTGTCTCAGTGAATTCATTTATCTGTTTAAGTATTCTGTTTGCATGACTCTTATTCTGTGTGTCTGCATGTACGCGAGTTTTCTCGTGTTTGTTCCAGCTCTCTGTGTCTGGATCGGGGGTCCTTTGTCTGGACGAGCTGTCTCTTAATTCTGCCTTTTTTTTGCCCTCAGTGTCTTTTAATATGTTTCAGTCCCCTAGTACTGTGTGTGAGTGTGTGTGGATGTGTGTGTGAAAAGAATAATCAGAGCTTGTATGAGTGTGATTGAGGGTGCAGCTGTAGAGGCCGCCACCACCCTCTCACCCTCTTTCCCTCCCCATCCCCTGCCTTTCCCTCCCCTCTCTGTCATACTCTCTTTCATTCGCACTCTCTTTCATTTTCTCTTTCATTTCTCTCCCTCTCTCTTTCTACTCACCCCATCACCCCCTCACCCCTGTACTCCCCCCCCTCCTCCCACCCCATGTAATGAGCTGACACACAGGAAGCTCTAATCCTCACACAATGCCACCCCTCTTCCCCCCAGAGTGACTGGGAGCGGGACAGGGGGCAACAAGGACCAACCTGGCCCAGCTGTCCCCAAAATGGCCGCCTTTAATCCCTCCAGTTTTTAGCCTGCAGGGGCTCCTGAAACCATGACAACCGGTAACCAAGGACAAGAATGGTTAGGGCAGAAAGCGGGACAAAAGGACTGAAAGGAGCCATGTGTGAGAAGTTTGTCCACATGCGTTTGTGAGCGACAAGAGATGTGTCTCAATCAAAAAAAAAAAAAAAAAAAAAGTCATTTTTTAATCTACATCTAAGAAAGAAGCAACGAGGGGGAGATGCGAAAGTGTCCACAGGTGTAATTTTGATGGTTGAAGACTTTGATCACATGTAACACATCTATCATTCATCAATAAACATTAATCATCAGTAATCTTCAGTAAGAAGGACAGGAGTTTCCGAAGGTGTTAAAGTCCCCCATTAATGAAGAATCAACATCCATTTGGAAGACAAAGAACTTGTTTATTCATCATCAACCATTAATTAATTATATTTATGGTAATTAACTGACATTTAACTGGAATGTGACTACATCTCCAGACCAGTTATAGACAAACAAGTGTTTTGTTAATTGTTCATTTGTTAATGTATTTATTTATTTATTTTATTTTATTATCAGCTTAACAGAGAATTTTTGAGCTTCTTTTAAAGCAAAACTTGTAAAACATAGACGTTACTTTTATCCTTCTTTAAACATTTAAGAAATGTTATTAAATGTAGTTGTAACCAGATTTAGGTGTTTATTAATGTAACTGTAACTCTGCAACTGTGTGTAATCAGCCTGTCATCACTGACAATGACAATATAGTAAAACACAAGTTCTATTTAACTAATGCTGCACTTAATAAACACTAAAAATGTCCTTATAGCTGTGTACAATTACATTGTAGGGTGTTGTTATTTACATGGTGTCCTTGAAGTGTATATGTTTAAAAAATACATATTATATTAAGATCACTGTAAACTCGTAAGTACCAGCTGAGGGACACACAAAGTCCATGTCCACAGGAGGGAGCTATGGCCCACAGTTTTGGTATCCAATAAACAAGTATTGGATACCAAATACTTTTTTGACAACTCATTTTCACTACAAACTTATTTATTTATTATCATTTTCATCTGCTGATCTCCCAATTTTTTAAACCCCTGCTTGTGCTTTATTTAATTTCACACAATGTGTATAGTTTGATTGAAACGTTTTCGTGAAAAGCCAGATTATAGTTTTGATGTGTCTAACATTTTCTATTTCCACAGAGAGATTTTAGAGAGATTTATAAATGCAGATTACTCTCACCTTCAATCCACCATTCATACATTTTTCGACCCCATGAAGAACCATTGTTTGGTCTTAGAGTGGGTCTTCCGCACCTAATAGTGAGTCTACAAAACTAACTCAGGTTGCATTTGCATGATAATATCCCTAAACACGTTGCCTGGCTGTTATGCTGTTATGTGAATTGTTCCATTTATCAAAGGACCACCGATAACAGTGCAGTTGCTCTATCAAGGATGATAACGCCCGTTTAATGTACGCGATAATTTAATTAATTTAATTAAAACCCTCAAGAGACACAATGCGAGGCATTACAGCCCCCCCCCCCCCCCCCCCTCAGAAAAAGAAAACACTGTCACACCGCCACGCCTGGCTCGTTTCCTTGCTAATAAAGCACTGGAAACCAAATGTACATAAGACAAGCCACTAGAGCATCAGCTGAGGAGCGCAGAGGAACACGGCAAAGTCAAAACAAGAGGAAACAGCTGCGTTAAGATAGAGGAGGAAGACACACGAAGAGGCTTAATACAAATAGAAACAGAGAGCAAGAATAATGAGAGGGCGAACCGGGGAGGACAGGTGAATAAATCATTTGGAATCACACAATTTTTTGTGTGTGAGTGTGTGTGATCAGTGAAGACTGTTGCTGCTGCTGCGCGTTTTGGACATCCAAGAGGACCCAGACTGAGCTGACAGGCTTCTGGAGAGGAAGGTGAGCCCTGCGCCCCCGGAACAGCTGCTTGTGCACTACTGTACCTATTCAACACTGCTTTTCCTGGTGATTCGTATAGGTGAACCAATCACAGAGGATAGCTGTAGCCTAGTTTACAACACAGGCTCAAGCATGTATGTCATTTATTAAGCTGTAAGGTTTATCTGGACATCTTTTAGTATTGTAAACAAAATCGCATCCAAATCAAGTGCACTCACTCGATTTGATCCGAGGTCTTTTAGGTTTAGCCTTATTATCATTTCAGGAGGAAGAAGTGACAAATAATAATACCCATCTTTTAGTGGTAAATGTTAGGTAGGAAACAGACATCCTGCACCCAGGTGATTGCTCCCCTGATATCTAGGTATCACCTTTCAGATCTAATTCTACCTCCCATAAAAGAAACAAAATCCTCATGGTAATATAAGGTTAGTTTCGTTGATCTGTGCTTTATTAATCCCTAAAAACTGAGCTGAATCGTGTCACTAACACTATACACTTTAGTGGAGAGGATTATCTGGATCCAGGATGTAACCTTGAGTAACTCATGAAGCACTACTTATCAGCAGCTTTTGGACCTTGCACTCTTTCTGTAAGAGCCTCGCCTCCTAAGTGTCTCCGGCACGCATTTGAACACTCGATCTACTGTCCTTCTCCTTTGCACTTTTGTAGTCACTTCCTTCATGAACGCACGTGCTGATCTGCTGCTACTGTTTCCTCAAGGTACATGAAAGTTTCGGTCACTCCTAACTTCTTCTTTTATCTCCGGTCTGAATTCTTAAATCTACAGTGCATGTTGATAGATGACATAAGGTTATCTCACTCACTTTGATGATCCTTTCTCTGACTCTCCCCTGTATCTCTGCCACTGAATTGCTTATTTTGTGTCTTCTGTTTACCATCTTGGAATTAATTTTTACATCCAAACACATCATTGTTCTTCCTATCTAAATCATTCTTCAGTATGTCTGTGGTTCTACAATCTAAGTCACTGTTCTTAGTTGTTTGATCAATCTCATGTGTGACTCAGAGGACATTTTTGGTGATTTGAAGGTGAAAAGTCCCCTGTGTTAAAACCTAAATATATTTGGTTGAAAGGTGAAAGGTTTTTTTTATGTCTGTATAACTGATCGGTAAGAAAGCCTATAGATAGTCTTTGAAATCACCTTGAAACATCAAAACTTTCACCACTGCAAATTTGGCCTTGACGAGGCACCCTTTCTCATTCAAAACCCCTTTAACAGTTAATCAAAGTTAAGGCAATTAACATGTCAGTTTGTGTGTGTTTGTACATTAGATTGTGGCAAGTTGGACCCTGACAGTGACATTAGTTATCAAAGCCAGTCATGCAGAAAGGTGAATGAACATGCTGCCTAACATGTGTCTGTCACATCATCAAACTCCATACATGCTGAGGATTATGAACTTTGGAAAACATGTGACCAGCCACTATGCTGACACTCAAACTCTTCATATGTGTGTGTGTGGACTGGTTGATTGGTGAGTGGCTGTGAGTCAAAATGTGTGTCACAGTCAGCAATTCTTCCTTAGCTTATGGTTACTTATGAGGAACTGATGTTTTTAGGCATGCGGCGTGTTTGCTCCGCTCCCTCTCACTCTGTCAATACACTCAACCTTAAAAGGCCATTTGCTGTGTGGCCTAATGGCTCTCCAATCCACAAAACTGCTCTCAGATCCAACAGTGTCCACGCTTGTGTCGTATTCTGTTTGTCCCTACATTAGCACCTGTGGCATGCAAATATGTTTTTGTAAGGCTAGATTTGGACGGGATCGAAACAACACAAGCATTTGTTGTACGCGTGCTGTGACAAATCAGTCTCCATGGTAACAGCATCACTGACATGACCTTGTGTGTTGCCTCCACAGATGGCAGGAGATGATCAGAGATAACTGAGGGAAAAGTCTCACTTGAAGAGGAAAAACTCTTCGTTTGTCACTGAAACCTTACATTAAACAGTTTCACACTTTTCCACTTGACAAATAAACTATCAAAACTCGAACAATGGCATCCTACACCCCTGCCCCAACACAAGAGGCAACAAATGGTGGTGCTCCATCTGTGAAGGCTGAGGCTTCTCAGGAGTCTATGAAGCTGAAGAAGGAGATCTCCCTTCTGAACGGGGTCTGCCTGATCGTGGGCAACATGATCGGCTCAGGAATCTTCGTCTCACCTAAGGGCGTCCTCATCCACAGCGCCTCCTACGGTCTCTCTCTGGTGGTGTGGACCATTGGTGGGATCTTCTCTGTGTTCGGGGCCCTGTGCTACGCTGAACTAGGGACCACCATCACCAAGTCAGGGGCCTCCTACGCTTACATCTTGGAGGCTTTTGGGGGGTTCCTGGCCTTCATCCGCCTGTGGACTTCGCTGCTGATCATCGAGCCAACCAGCCAGGCCGTCATAGCCATCACATTTTCCAACTACATGGTGCAGCCCATTTTCCCCACCTGTATAGCTCCATACTTGGCCAACAGGCTGCTGGCTGCTGCTTGTATATGTAAGTACACAACTGGAGTGTGTGAATGTGTATCTATTGATTGTGTGTGACAACTGTGACAGAATGAGAGAGAAAGAACAGACAGAGGAGTCAGTGTATGAACAGGTGACGTATAGAGTCAGTGATGATGTCTGTCATAGCCACTGTTGGTTTCACATCTTAGACAAAGCATGTGAGCTTTAGAGACTAGAGAAGTGAAAAATGGTGACACCACAGCTGAGCTCAGCAGGTCTGCAGCAGAGAGACTCAGTGATATCACATGAAAGAGGAACTGAGCAACCCAAAAACTTTGGAAAGGTGAGGTGAAAAACCATTTTACTCAATCTCAGAGCAATGATTCAGTAATCCCTGCCTTGAGTCTTGTACAAATGGACTTTGGTCACAGCTTCTTTTTTTTTTTACAACAAGAAACTCTTTATAAATGTAGAGGTAACCTTTCTGTATGGATGCGGCCCAGATTGCTGGGGTAACTAAAACACAGTGGCACTGACACAGAGCTAAGCCGACAATTGAATTAATCAAACTAATAAGAAATTCACAACACTGCTCACCAAGGCAACTGAGCACAACTTTACAGGCAAAGAAATACCAACACTCAGGCAACCACACAGAAAGAGAAGAAGAAAGGCAGACGCAGAACTTGTAAAGGCAATATCAGAACAGATAGTGCTCATTTGCAATAAATATTACTCATTCATCCACCCACTCCCCTGAAAGGCATGCACGCGCACACACACTTAATGGCAAGCACATACACACTTATGCCACACACTGATAAGCGTTGCTCAGATGAGAGGGCTGTGAGAGCTGATAGCTGTGAGGTAAAGTCCTCACCACACGGAGACTCTGACCTGAGAAGCTAACAGGCGACTGATAGCTCAGCACAAGAGTGAAGTTTAAAACCAGACCAAACCTGCTTCCTCTCACTCTCTACAATAAGTTTTTGGTTATTCTATTATTGTTATTTTCTTTTCTTAGTTTGAGGTAGAACCTCTCACAAGACATCTTAGAGTTAGGCTGTGATAGAAGTTTGTCCAGTTTCTACAAAGGCCCTTTTATCCCAAAAGTGAAAGCCAAAATCATGAGATATTAAGTCAGAGGTATGATAGGTTTGACTTAATAATCCACAATTACAATTTAATAAGTAAAAATTCTACAAAGTAGAATACAAAGTGAGATTTTTAACTTAATCAGAGAGTAAATCAAAGTGAAAACCTATGATCTAACAATTTTATCTAAAGTCAAAACCTTGACATTAGTATCTCACAGTTACTATCTCATTATTATTAAGACAAAGTTCTGATTTAGGGTTAGATTTTTTTTACTATTATTATTTCAAACTAATAGTAGGTCAAGATTATTACTTACTATCTCATACATTTGAATAATAAGTAAAAATCTTTGAGTACTTTTTTCCTTTTCATGGCAGAAATGGGCTTCCACAATGTCACGACACGACCTTGCAACCTCATCTTTCACTCACTGAATTACATGCACATCGAATGCCTTTCAGCAGCTTACAGCCAGAGTCTTGGATTCTTATTCGCATGTGAGTTAGCAGTTAGTGAACAGGTGAATGAGTTTTAAAAGATTTCCATTTCAGCTCACATCTGGACCATATTTGACCTCCACTACCAGTCAGCCAGCCTCCTAAACCCGATCTCACACCTCCCACCCGTCTAACCTTTCACTGTCAACACACAACGCCTCTACTTTCTGTGTGGCACAGTCTCCCTCTCCATAGCTCATTGCTGGTCACCCCCATCTGAGGCATTGTGTTTTGTTGTGTTTGACCAGGCGTCCTGTTGGGAGCAGACTTGTTATGATCCTCTACCTGTCAATGTGGTGGAAGATGATAGTGTTATGATTCGCCTCCCTTTACTGAGGCATTTCTGTGGTCAATGTAGAGGTGATGTAATTCTGTTTTGGTCTCTTCTTTAAATGTCTGTGTGATGTGGAGGTCAGTGTGGAGTGATAAGTGCAGTCTGTGAGCGGGAGCGCTACGAGCTTGACTCTATTGTAGGTAAAATATGTCCACTCAGCTTGTTTCCAGGTGAATTTGTTTAATCAGTGATAACAAGACTTGTAGAGTCAGGAGGAAGATTTACACAAGCGTAAATACTTTCATCTCAAGGAGTTTTTATTTTAACAGAAATAAGAGAAATAAACCACTAAAAGAAGTGTAATGCATATGGAGCTCACTGTTTCTCCTGAACAACAAGATCACTCAGAATGTCCACACATCCTGTGGCCCACTATCTTGCAATGTATGAACCAGGAGGGATCATGTGCTGATAAGAGGCCAGAGAAAGATAAGTAACAGTGAGAAGCACAAAAACATGTTTTCCAAGAACATCAATGCTGCCCAAAGTGAAGGAGTGCAATAAATAAACCCCCCCCAAAAAGTAGCAGCTGAGATCACTTTTCCTGTCAGTAACTCAGTAACACAGTAACAAGGCTGTGGGTCAAGAAGCGGAAATGGTCACAAATCACCATAATCACAGCAAATGACAAGATCATCAGGTCACTGGTGGTTTCACAAGTCTCGTTTGTAGCTTTTCAAGTTAGTTCCACTTCCATGACTGTACCTGTGTGGCCCTGTGTGTGTGTGAGAGAGAGAGAGACAGAGAGTTTGTATGTGCTGCACTCAGCTGTTTCCTCGTCTGACAAACAACAGGCCAGTCTGCTTGAGTCAGCAGCAGCGTTTCCTTAAAACAGCCGTACTCTCACACGGAAACATGCTGGCACACACTCAGCTAACAGAGCAACAGTTTCTGTGTGTTTGTGTGTATAAGTAATAATGGCTGTATGATCTTACTGTGGTTCTTCTCTCACAGGTTTGCTGACCTTTGTGAACTGTGCATATGTGAAGTGGGGCACCAGGGTCCAGGACTTCTTTACCTATGCCAAGGTCATCGCTCTCATTGCTGTCATCATCACTGGCTTGGTGAAGATTGGACAAGGTGCTGACTCTATCACTGACTCTTATCTTTGGCCTTACAACATCCCTGACATCCTAAATATCCTAAAATTTTAACATTATTAAAACAAATTCTTGATTTAAGAATTTTTAATGATGAACTTTTATTTCTTAAAATCACTATATGGAGATAAGGTAACTGATTCTTCGAGTAATTGTGTAATTGTTTTTGGTATTTTCCAGGTCACACTCAGAACTTCGAGGACCTTTTCTATGGCTCATCTCAGGACCCAGGGGACATCGCTCTGGCTCTGTACTCAGCTCTGTTCTCCTACTCTGGATGGGACACCCTCAACTTTGTCACAGAGGAGATAAAAAACCCAGAGAGGTAAGGGGGCCAGGAGATAAAGACAAGACTAAGAGTCTACAGCCATGCTGGTGGCTCTGTGTGTCATCAGGATTCATACCACCACTACCATAAACCTTAGACATTTAAAAAAAACATGGATGCACAAACATCATCCTGTTTAGTCTTATACACTTACTACAGTTAACCCCACGAGATAATTCCTATAATTCCAAAGAAAACGCTTGCTTTCCAATGTATTATCAACAAATTTAAAGTTGCAGGAGACATGTTGCCTGCTCTGCAGTGATCAGCACCTGTTGCATTGACCTCCTGAAATGTCAGTCAAGAAGGAATACCGTCTTAAGTAGTAAACAATACACAGAAATTAAGAGCAAAGAAAAGCAAAGTGTGAAACAGTTTGTTGTGATGTTTCTTTTGAAAACCACACTGAAAGTATGTGTGGGCGTGTGTGTGTGTGTGTTTGAGCCTTTTGCTGTGATTCACACAGCACTGATCAAATGAAGCAAGACTACACATGTGATTGGATCACAAGCCTCTCCCAGAATTCCCAGGCAGATTAAGTGACAAAGGCCCCCACCTTATCCCAATCCTTCCCTCAAACCACGGGGTCCATCGGGTCTTGACCAGGAGACTCCTGATGAACCACTCCATCCTTCTCTCCTGTTTCAGACTCAGCCTCTGTATCTCATGTTTTGCTTCCCTCTGCTGTTTCTTTGTGTAAATTACAGGAACCTGCCACTGGCTATTGCTATTTCCATGCCCATAGTGACCGTGATCTACATTCTGACAAACGTGGCTTACTATACAGTCCTCCCCATCAACTCAATCTTAGACAGTGATGCCGTAGCTGTGGTAAGCTCCTATAATCTTTGATAAATCACCATCTTACTTTAGCTTAATACTCATCCAGCGCACCTTTTGTTTAATATTCCTCCGTCTTTTCTCTCTAGACATTTGCAGATCAGGTGTTTGGCGTGATGAACTGGACTATTCCCTTCGCGGTGGCTCTCTCCTGCTTTGGAGGACTCAACGCCTCCATCCTGGCCTCCTCCAGGTGAGTAACTGGCTTCTCACTTCATCCCTGTGTTAGCAGAACCCCACTCACTGTCACTTGTGCCCATCAGCATCACTCATCAACACTCCCCATTGCATGTTTTTGTGTCTTTAAAGGCTGTTCTTCGTGGGCTCCAGAGAGGGCCACTTGCCAGACTACCTGTGCATGATCCATGTCCACCGCTACACTCCCATCCCTGCCCTGCTCTTCAACGTTAGTTATCCATTATCATCCTTTTCTTTTGTTTTCCAAATGTTTCATTTAGCTGCCAAGGATAATATCTTTACATTAATTCCTATGTTTGGTCCCTCACATGTCTCTGCAGGGCGTCATGGCTCTGATATACCTGTGTGTAGAAGATGTTTTCAGGTTGATAAACTACTACAGTTTCAGCTACTGGTTCTTTGTGGGTCTGTCCATTTTGGGGCAACTGTATCTGCGCTGGAAGCAGCCGGACAGGAAAAGACCCCTAAAGGTAACTCAGTTAGATATTTTATAATTTTTTTTAAAAGTGTCAGTCATTTGTATTGTGAGATTTGAGTTAAAGCAATGCTCAAAAGTTTTATGAGAGTACCCTACTGACTTAGCGTGGCACTGCTATAACACTGTCTGATTCACAGTGGACAGCTGCACATCAAAATTTCATTCTTTCATTCTGATGTGGTGATTCATCGTTGCACCTCTCCCTTCTCTCTTCCTCTCACAGCTCAGTCTCTTCTACCCCATCATTTTCTGTCTCCTCACCATCTTCCTGGTGGTTGTGCCGCTCTACAGTGACACCATCAACTCCCTAATCGGCATTGGTATTGCCCTGTCAGGAGTGCCAGTTTACTTCCTGTGCTGCTACACTCCGGCCAGTAAGAGGCCACTGTGGCTAAGGCGCTTCATTGGTAAGCGACATTTTGATCGTTATTATTGCCATCGTTTTCTATTTCACTGTTGACATCATTTCTACTCAATATGCTACCTTTTAGCTCTCATAGAAATTCAGCCTGTGGATAGTTACTTAAACCTTAAGCCAAATCCAGCTGTGCTCAGTGACAGCTGGATTCAGGTCAACAACAGATACACAAGTTGCTCTAACCTTTCTCCTGTCTCCATCTCTTTCAGCAAAATCTGGCCTGCTGATTCAAAAGGTGTGCTACTCTGTTCTGACTGAAATGGATGACGACAAGGCAGAGTAGAGATGTTCGGTTTATACACCCTGCCGTATACTGACGACGCACAAACATAGAGACTCAATCTGAACTTATCTTGGCCAGTTGCTGCTGCTGCACAGCCTCAATGGACAGACATTTGGGCCTGAGCTGGACCCAGCTCTCTGACCTGTCAATCATCACCCGGCAATAATGTTAATGTATGAAGGTCCCTGGATGCTTGGTGGCAAGATTTCACTGTAGCTGACTGCGACTTCAAAGAGAACATTTTAATGCACTCCTGAAGAAATCAACACCTGTCTCTATTACTGAACAGCAGAGAATTATTTAATTGATATGTCAAGACAAGTGTTTTGTTTTGTGTGAAATATATGTAATACCTTTCTGATCATACTGAACGGTGGCAAATTAAAATGGTTAGATAGTTTGTTAGTGGACAGAAGAACATCCCTGACACTGAAAGCACTGCTGACCATAGAAACAGCCTTGGTATTATTATCAATAATAATTATAATAATATCATTCGCATAAATAAAAACAAGCAGTAAGAGATCAGAATACGTTAACTCCACATTCACTGTGGAGGAGAAAGTTCATATATAAATATAAAGTTTTATACTGTCATCTGTGAGGTCTAGTGAAGTAAAGGGCTATTTTTTCACAAAGTAACTCTTTTTTTTCTGAAATGTCTGATTCAAATATGGGCTGTTAAAAGGAAGTTTGAGATAGTTGAGCTGCAAACATGTATTTATAATAAAATTACTTGTGAAGAACAAACAACTTCAGTTTCTTTCATTCCTCATGGATTTTGCACTCAAATATAAAAACAATGTCCCGAGCAGAATGGCTGTTTTGAGGCAGATTTTACATTTTAATTAGAATAATACATACACTATCACAACTCTTTCCCAGCCTGCCCGTTCCTCCATCCATAAATATGTACATAAATCATATTATCATCATATTTTCAGGCTATGAGCCACTCAGCTTTATACAACAGTGTCCTTCCATGGCTTCTCTTTGCCATGAGCTCGCTTGCTTTTGGTTGATGCTGCAGCCATGGGAGGGGTTGGCTGGAGAGGATTGTGGGTAAAAGTCTGCCTCAGTGGACCTGTAGAGAAAAATGGGCAAAGATTTCTAGAAACAACAAACTGAAGGTATTACAGTGACTACAGTGAGGTGTTGAGGGTTTTTTTTTTTTTTTGAAAGGCAGAAGAGAAATAATCACGCCCGCAGCTCCATCTAATCTTCAGGATGTTTAAGTAGATTTAATAAAACATTGGTGGAGTCTCAATATGTGGTCTCTGGTCCCAAGAGTGAGCTGTAATTGACAATGCACACAACTGAAAACCTGGAAAGCCCCAGCTGTCTATTTGCTGATAAGTAATTAATATTTTCAATAATATTTTCAATTAATCCACAAACTGTGTTCTCAAATACTTAATTCATTATTTGGTCTACAATATAGATTCAAACAGTGCAAAAGAGATATTTAGTTAATGTTCATATGTGAAAAATATTAACATCTGAGACAGTGGAACGAGTGATTTTTTTCACTAAAATATTATTTAACAGTTAAACAGCAAAGAGAAAAGAGTTTACTGCAGCATTAACTGGCTACAGCCACAAGGAGGAGCTCCTTTCGTGCACTTCAAAGTCAAGTCATCACAAAGGACAAGTTGCCCTTTGAATCCTGGAGAAATCTTATTTCTTTACTGGATATTACCTTGCTAAATATAGTAAAAACATTAAAATATTCACATTCAGTTGTGAAGAAATTATACACACTTACTAATTAATTATCTACCTGTTTTAAAATTCCAGAAATTTTGTTTTGTAAGAAACCCCCCACGCCCATTTTTAGGGTCATGAAATTATTGTGTAGTTTTTGAATTTTAACTAAAATAAAACTGAACAAAGGTATAAAGCTGCTGAAGTGGTTTGGGGACTGACCTTTAGCAGCGAGGTCCAGATGACCTTTGATCCTCCTTTCCCTCTCTTCCAGCTGTTGAGCCAGCTGAGCGTTCTTCCAGCCTGGAAACCCACACAGAATTACAATAAATGCAATGACAGAAATAATCAGCGTTGACTTTTTTTTTTTTTTTTTTTTAATAGTGAATCAAACATTTCATGCAAACGCAAATCCCTCAAATGTCCTGATGTTTCAGCTTAAAGTTTATAACACCAACCCTTCTTCATGCTTGCGATGAAGCCATCATTTTGGGGCATAGCAGACTCTGGGTGTTTGATCCTCTCAGGGATCCTCAGCCTCTCTCTTACCAAAGGGTGTCTGAGCAGGGCGACTTGACCGAGGGAGAAGCAGTTAGAGGTCAGCCAATAGGTAAACACCGCCTGGAGTTAGTTTGAGAAGAAATGAATTTTAGACAAAGAATGCACAGAATCTGCAGCAGCAGAGCAGTTAAAAAGCTTAATTGCTGTTTCGCTTTGATATGAGTGAATGGTAGACCGACCGTGGGGAAGTTGATAGTGAGGGGGAGGATGATTAACGGCATGATCCTGAACACAGTCTTCATGGCCCTCAGATTGGGGTTGTCAATACCAGACTCTGCACCCAACTGAAAGAGAAAAAAAACAACAAATGTGGTGATTATCAATGAGAAGCTCATTTACATCTAAGAGTTTATAACAAGATAACAACAACAAGGAATGCAAACTCTATACATATATATTATAATAGAGCTATAATCATCTTATGCTGATCCTTTATTCTGGCCTGCAGGAGGGTTAAGGGGTTAATGGTGTTTTACTGTTACTATGTCCTTTATTTCTTTCTGACAAGTTGAGTAAAAGTTGCCTCACCTCCAAGATAAAGAACATGGTTCCTGTCACGGCTAATGGTAGAATATAAAAAGGATCTGCTGCCGTCAGGTCCGGAAACCAGAGCATACCTCCGGTCTGCATGCTGGGCACTGGCAGATACGCCATCTTCCTCAGTGCGATGAAGAAGGAGACGAAGACTGGTGCCTGAGGGAACAGACAACAGATAAATTATTTGTCATGATTCTTAACGGATATAAAAACCAGACAAAAATAGTGAAAACAGTTAACAAATCTGCATATTTTAACTTACATAACTGCACTAAAGTTTTTAATTAATTATTAAGAAAAAAACAGAACAGAAATACAATGCTGGTACAATGGTGTCACATTTGGCCCCCTGGAAAAACAAAGTGCTCAGTAGAGGGTGTAGATTGTCCAGAAAACTACAATAAAACACAAACTTCTGACAAAACTGGTTATGAAGATTTGCCTTATTAGCAGAAAGGATGCAGAGACCAGAATCCAATTTACAGAATTTAACTACAGATTTTATTACAATGAAAATTATAAAGATCACGTCGGTAATGAATCTTACTTTAATCAATAAAATTCATACTATGTTTTGAACCTCACTGGAAAATTAATATTCATAATTTTTAAAAGAAATACTAAACAATATTCTTAAAGGCTCACTAGAATATAAAGGGGTAATCCTTAAAGAGATAAACTGACCTGCACCAAAGGAACCAGGAAGCCACGGAGAGGATTCACATCATGCTTCTTCTGGAACAAGTTCAGGTCAGTGTAGGCTTTGGCAACTGCGACATGAAAACAACAGCCATGACAAGTTGGTCAGACTGGACCCACAGACATACACATCTGAACTGTGACAGCAAAGACAATGGAAAGAAAAGAATGAAAATTTACATTCAAATTTGTTTCCACTCTGTTTGGCCTCTGTCATCCTGTTGGTGAGTTTGGTGATCTGAGGAAGCACATTGTTCAGCTTGGCTGCCTCTCTCTGGCCCTTCACGATGACTGGAAACACAGCCAGACGGGCCAGCACTGTTCCTGTGTGAGAGAGAAAGATTAATAGAGACAGGAAAGAAGAAGAAGAGAATGAAAAAGGACACAGGAAATTCAACACCCATTGTTTGTGCTGCTCAATATGAGACTCAAGGAAAACATTACGGTCAGCTACTGAGACAATCTGCCTTGACTACTTCCCAAGAACACCAGATTTTTTTTATTCATTGACTTAAAAGTTTTTGTTCAGCCGTGCTTACCCACAACAATAGCCCCCCACCAGGGCAAACCCAGATCAATGTGAATGAACTCTAACAAGTTCTGGATCAGTCCCACAGGTGTGTGAGCGGCCAATCCCAGCTCTGCTAAAGTGGGTTCTGTGGATGCAGCTTGCAGGACCTCCACTGCTGTCGGTGCAGCATCAGCCACCTGCTCTATGACTGGCTGCGTTAAAATAGGGGTGGTGTCAGCGGACGCAAGCTCAGGGGAGGAATCCAAGACTGGAGGAGGAGTAGAGATGTCTGCTACTGGTACTGCCACAGAAATGGTTTCAACTGGTATCTGAAAGTATCAATGAAAATGGAATCACATCATTCAAGTTAGACGGTAACTCCCTGTGGAGGGTCTTAGACAGATGATTTAATTTCAGATGTAGTGTCAGCCACCTGTTCAGCAATTGGTTGTGCAAAGACAGGGGTGTGGTCAGTGGGCAGAGGGACAGGAGAGGACTCAGCAGCTTCCACCACTGGAGCTGCCATTGATCCATCCTCGGGTGGAATCTGGAAATATCAATATAAATTTAGTATTGTTATATCAGTATCAATAATGTGTCTGCTTTACAACAGTCTTGGATTTCTACATCTATATGATGAAGTGTCTTGATTTGTCAGGTATTTCATTTGCTGGATTACTGAACATTACAACTTGTTCAACACCTTAAAGTGTTTGCAGTGTTTCCACTTGAGCTCTAATGAAGGTGACCTGACTTTGATCCTGCAGACCTGCCATTCATGGAAACTTCTCAGACAACGGCAGCTTTGTTGTAAGCCTAATCACCTGTGTGCCAACTCACCTGCGAGCTGTTGTGTCTGACTGCCACGGCGTTCACCCAGAGGAACTTCCCATGCTGTTTACGGCCCAGCAGAGTCCTGGTAGCAGGACTGCAACACTCAAACACTGTGTGCAGATGGGACCTCTGAAGCAACCGCTGTTTGGAAACCAGAAGGTCAGAGTGTCAGCTGGGTGCACACTCGACACAATAAACAACCTGATCGCAAATATTGGCGTTGCTGATGCGTCACACAGCATCTGGTGATCCTAGAAGTAGTTTACAATGGGTTCAGCTAAACTGGGACTTTCAGAGGTTTAAACTGGAGCTGCACTCTAAGTTGAACCTGACTAGAGCAGACACAGTCAGCCTGTGAAGCCTTTTATGACAAACCTACCATACTTACAGCGCTTTAAGTACTACACTTATTTACCAACTTAAGAGTAAAAAAGTTTCTTGCTGAGTGTGAGCAAAACACATTTACCAAATGGCTTCCTCCTACTTACTTCCATCTTGTACATCCTGTAAAAAACAAAAATCCTTCCAGGTTAATCAGTGACACCTTATTCTGCAAGAACCTTTTATTAACATATTTTTAAGATGTTTGTTTTGTGCGAAAAATCTTTAAAACTTCTCTAAATCTCTCCATTCACAAAAATAGCAAATTTATAATGGACAAATAGCTAGTTAAGGCGTAAACCCATCCTAACCATTAAACCACAGCTCCAGGAGAAATGTTGTGGCACAGGTATAGCATAATAAAGTCCTGGAGGTCTTTAGCACGTGTTTCAGTGCCTCTAACTAAACTGCGCACGCTGTTCTGGTTTAAAAACCCGGTGATTTGTCAGTTACATTAAACATCTGTCTTTTCCAGAGAGGCTGTGACTGTCAAAGTCACACAGAAGGCATGCTCGCGTAACTGTGCAACGAGGATGCTAACTGGCTAGCGAGTTAGCCGGAGAAAGTCGCTGTTTCCCTCTTTGTTTCAGAAGCAGGGATACAGTAACAGACATGGAAGAGTAAAGAAGACCTACGTGGCCCCGGATCTCTGAAAGGGGATGGCTGCCTCGGCTCGGTTTTCCAGTCTGTCTCAGGAAACATCTTGCTAGACTGACCGGAGTCACCCCGCTCCTGATGGCAGCCATGTCGACAGGGAAGATGATGACCTACTACGGAAAGCGTGAGGAATCAATTCTTCTCAATCCGAGTTCGCCCATGGTAGGTGTTTGTTTTGGTGTATTGGGGCTGACGTGTAGTGTTATTCCCCTCAAGTAGAATCCAGTTTCGCTTTGCCTTTTTCCATTGACATCTAGACACACTAAATACCCTTGTAGTGTATTTCCTTGTAGTGAAATAAGTACATTTCCTACTACACTACAATATTTCAAAAATGTACTTTACTTTTTATTTTGTGTAATTTCTCACTGCAGCATTTCATTTAGCATCATTCTGCATTGTTCATTTGAATTCAAATACATAATCAATACATTGTTTGTTTGATAAATAGTTGCTCAGACATCATGCACCACTTTTTGAATCCTTTAAGAATCAGTTAATTTATGGTATTGTATCATGGTGGTTCATATGGAGTACTGTCAACTTAAAATCCAAATTCAGAAAGATTCTGTCATAACAATACAGATTTGTAAAATGTTAAAAATTAACCCCAGTTGAAATCAATCATTATGATGAGTTAATATATCCAGCACCATTAAAAATATCTGACTGCCCAGACATCACGTGAATTCCAGTAAATGTGAGACCGAAAATGAAGATAAAATCTCAGTGCACTTTGACAGTTAAACAACACAGTCTTTATGGCCACTTCATTTACAGAAGGGTGGAGGGTTGGTGCCTCCCACGAGTCTCTCTGACCCATGGGTGTTTGAGTTAAAGGAAGTGTAATTCATATCTCAAAGATATATGTCCTGTTCTTTCAAATTACATGTGATTTACTGCAATCACAAGGTGAGCAGCAGAACAAAGAAAAACACCTGTGAGAGACAGATTGAGACATTCATGGTGAGGGTGAGGATGAATGTACTTTACTTTTTAATGACTGTCAGTACCAGATTCTGTGTATTTACTTGTAGTGAGTTTACATTTGAATTTTATTTCTTCACACAGTCTTTTATCTGAAACCAATTTACATGTGATATTCAGCACTATTCATGTTTCTCTGAACCATTCAACAAGAAATTCTTATTATAAAATGTCAATACATGTGTAACTGTATGAATTGTAAATGTGGAGAAAGTGCAAGAAAACTGAAGTTGTTTTCATTACGCTTTCTATTACAAACCGATGCAATTAATCAGTAATTTAACATAAAACAACCCTCTCTGACATTAAACATTTTACATTTTCATTACACAGAAACTATCATGTGGTAAACAGAAAAGTGTGACATTTTACATGAACAAAAAACAGAAAATGTGATATTAAAAAAAAACAAGAACAAGACTAAAAAAATATATCAACAAAAAAAATCTAAGCAAAAACATATTTTATTGCAGTTCTGTGCACACAGCCTGATTACCAACTCATCTAAAAAAAAAAAAAAAATACAAGAACCATATGGATCAACACACATGAAGATTTATAGCTAGATAGATAATATATTTTATTAAGGGAAATTTTATAGCAAATAATACAACAATCACCGCATGACATGCAAGTCTTTTAAAAATGATTTTCTCTCATTATCTGTTTCTTCTATCCCAGTGACTTTTTTTGTTACTGGTTGAATCATTTGAACTGAATCATTCATCTTTAAATTTTGAATGACTTTTAGCCCTGATATGGACTTTCAGAGTATGTTCCTGAACACAGCAAAATTCTGCATCTAGTGTAGTGTTCCTCAATGAACCTCCTGCTGATCCTTGTCTAACCTCCCTGCTCTCTCTATTTCGAATATATTCATTATGTCCTGTCTCTACCTTGTGTCTGGACTGTCTCTCCACTGTCTCTCTGCCTGTCTGATGTCTGCTTTGACTAACATTTGACAATCCATTGTTGTGATCCTCTACACCCATGCCACCATTTCTGTCCAACCTTTCTCTCCATTCTGTATGTTTATCTTCTCTCCTTCTGTCTTCCCTCTTTGTTTTCACAAAAGTCTCTCTTGGATAATTATTTCTTGACTTGCTAGTCATTTGCTTTTCCCACCCCTGATCATTTGGTTTGCTTGGTCGAATGCCACCACCTCTTTTATTGTCCTGATGCCACCCCTCATGTTTCTTAGCTGTCAGTTTTACCTTCTCATCATCTTCCTCGTTCTCTACATGGCCATGACCTCCTGAAAACTGTCCCTTCCCTGTCTCTTCCTCCTCATTTTCTGTACATGAACAGTTACTGTTTACCCGTTCAAGCTCCTGATCAGTCTTTGGCATGTTGTGTTCGCTATCACCAACTGTTCTATTGTCCTGACACTCATAATCAGTAGAGGTCAAGAGCTCTCCACTCCCTGCTGCCTTCTCACTTTCATTAGCTCCAGTTTCGCTGTCCTCTTGTACCTTCACATCTACTGCCAGGTTCTCTTTGTCAGCCTCAGGTTCATGGCCGTAATGTTCCTGTTGTTCCTCCTGATGTTCAGGAGCGGACGCCTCACCGATGTCTGGAGTCAAAGTGTTTGCAGCAGGCTCTTGGACTGTAGAGCAAAACAGAGATAAAATCAATTCTGACCAGCTATCAGTGTTGTGCAATCACTCAAACTAGACTTCAGTAAGCTTGATGAAAATGGCAGCTGTCTTACTTGTCTTTTTCCTGTAGAAAAGAAGATAAGCAGTCTCGGATCTAGTGGGAGCAATGTGGAAAGAAGGCCAGGTCATTTTCACATTCAACAAATGTGTGATGAGGGAGAAAAGACAAATGGAAACTTACTTATTTTTGTTATCCAGCTGGAAAGGCTTGTAATCAAGCTGTTGATGAAAGGAATAGCAAGGTGCTGTGTGATTAATTCTTTTTTCACCATCTACCACATAACTGTACATCTACATGTTGAAGTATTGCTGCTTTGGGATCAGTGACGCTGAAGAAAAGGTGAACAGTCTTACCCGTCTGACAAAGGTATCATTGAAGTTATACCATTCATTGTCATCCTGGGACTTGACTGTAGCAGTGTAGTGTCCACCTTTCAGACTTCCAAAATGCTCCACATATCCATACAGTTCATATGTCTGATTCTGATCACCAGTGGAAAAGATAACAGAAGTCAAGACGAGGAAGTGACGAGCTACAATAAAACAGTAAATGTGTGTGTATGTATAATTTACCTCTGGTATCTGTAGGGTGTAGGGAACCTCCACACTGCACGTGATTTTCACATGTTCCATGCGACTGAAGTCAAACTTAAATCTCTTCAACAGAAGAGTCAAAACTTCTGGATGATGACTTACTACAAATTTCTAATTGAAACACACAAATACAATAAAAGGAGATGATTCACTAAATCTGTGATCAGGCTATGTGTTTGTGCTACAGAAAGACAGTGAAATATGCAATATTAATAATATAATAAGATGATATAATGAATATCACCACAGTTTAACATAACTTAATCTATTCATTTAGCGGGCTTAAATTTCAAATATTCTTATGCTTTTTTCTGTCATCAGAATTTTATTTATAGCTTGTTACTTTATCCACATTCATCTTACTTTCAATTTATCAAAAAGTTTAGAACGCTGTTTACTGTTAGTAAACAGTGAGTTTATTAGGTTTTTTCTTATATCAGCCTGAGAATGACACAGACTAGAGATGTGTCGGACGACTAGAGCCGACTCCAGCCTGAGGAGCCACTTGAGAGCCCAAAGAGCCGGCTCCTTTTAGTGAGCAGAGCCAGAACACACACTGCCCCAGTGTTGGTGGCCATTACTACCAGTCTACCACCTTGAAATAAGAGGTGTTTCCTCATAACTTACAGTAGTAGCATCAGCCTTGGCATCACACGTGTCACAGTACAGCTGGTTATCTCCAGTGGCCTTTGAAGGTCTGAAAAACCTTTTAATCCCATCCATCTGAAAAAGGCATTCATGTCACTGAAGCAACACAAACAGGAGGTCTCACGTGATACATTCTGCAGCACAGTTTAGAAGGTGAAATCTACTCTGAGAATAGAGTAGAGTGCTCATAGCAAAAGCATATTTAATCTATAAAACAGCTTTGGGGCAAAAATAAAAATGTTGGCAGTTGTGTCATTACCACGTTGTAATAGTCCTCATTGTCGGACTTCACCAACGGAAGAGGTAGATTCCAAAACGGCCCATCAGTGTTTACCTCTGTCTCACATGCACAGCATATGATCTTGTGTGTCAACACTCCTTGAAATACCTAAGATGCAAAAACACAGAGACTGCTAAAGTGGTATAATTTGAATTTACTTATTGATTCCCCTGACAGAAAGTAGTGCCAGCTAGATTTCAGAATGATTGCATAATTACCCATGAAGTCTCAGGGCTGGTGTGATTTAAAATCTTCTCCAAGTACTCAGCAGCATCACGTTGTTCATACACTGGGGTTGTGATGAACACAAATTTAATGTGCGTTTATTTGTTTAAAACAAAAAAGGACTTTAAAATATGTATTTTCTTACACCAGATAACACTGAAGATAAGCTGCCATGTTCACAGGATGTGCTTTACAAACTAATAGATGTTACTTTAAGATGCTGATGTCTAACTGCTAACACACATACTGTACCTCTGTTGATGCCCAGGGCCTTCGTGATCTTTAAGGTGTGTGCTGTGGCTTTCCTTAAGGCAGCAAACAAGGCTTTGAGATCAGGATCAATACCCTGGGCCTCAGGATTTTCAGAAATGAAACTGTACAAAATAAACACACGCTGGCCATGAGCGAAACAAAAGTGCAACCTCGATTAAATCATATACTAAGAACAATAATATGGACAAATATTTCATGGCATGAAATTTTTTGGTTTTTTTTTTTCTAACGAACCTTTCAACAGCCTCTCTGAAGTCTTTGGTCATGAACAGCACCTGCAGCACGCTGTTCAAGTAACACGTCGCTCCTTGATTCTGCAAACCGTAGTACTTGTTGGCTGCTGGATAGTAATAATACTCGTAAATTTCCTAACTGTCTTCAAAACACAGTTTTGGATGAAAGACCACCTTACAGAGGCACGCGCATCTTACCTGCATTCTTCGAACCATCAATGCCCCCCATAGCGAGTAATTCGATTGGCCGAAAATATCACTCCACTGATAGACCGTCAAAAAAAGACTGGTTAAAGTTGTTGTCTCTGTTTATAATATGAGAGAAATAAGGAAGAAGAGACGGAATATGAGCCTCACCTTGAGTTTTCGGATTCACATGATAAGACGCTCCTGCAAATCCTGGAAAACACGTTCTCAGCATCCGCGTACACAAAGATCTGCTGCTTCACATAAACCTCGCAGCGCTTTCCGTTTCACTTGATCGCAGGTCTATGCTGCGTTCACAGCCTTTGGGAATTTTCAGCATGCCTGTCATCAGCAGCGCACGGCCGACGAGGAGTAAAGTGAGCTCAAATGAGAAATAAGTTAAGAGAGGTAAAATAAGTTGGACAGGTGTCACATTCGGGACGTTTCAGATCAGGAGATGTAATGCTTTTACACATCACAGATTCCCTAAAGGAAAACATATATTATTTATCTATATAATATCTGTCTACAGTTTTATAAACAGGGACACCAGAAAAATCTGATTAATGAGAGAGGAAACAGTTCTGATTCACAAATCTG
This sequence comes from Toxotes lorentzi, assembly GCA_037833715.1. Classification (NCBI taxonomy): domain Eukaryota; kingdom Metazoa; phylum Chordata; class Actinopteri; family Toxotidae; genus Toxotes; species Toxotes lorentzi. The sequence goes on along the minus strand of JBBMJY010000016.1, from coordinate 4,047,336 downwards.
TTTTAAGGTTTCGTATTCTTTCACTGATGTTTGATTTTTGGTGAGATGTCAGATCATTTGAACAGTTATTGAAATGAAACCACCTGAAGTTGAAACCAGAAGTTTAGTAGCAAAAAATCACAATTTGCTGATTCAATTTCTAACAATATGTTGTATTTTAAAATAAAACCTGTTGTTTTATCCGTTGCGTAAAATCTTTATCTTAAAAATAACTAGCTGTCAAATAACTGTAGAGGATTAGAAAGTATAATATTTCCCACTGAACTGTACTGAAGTTGAAATATGAACTATAGTGTAAAATGGAAACACTTGAGTACAAGTACCTCAAAATTGTACTCGAGTAAATGTACTTAGTTACTTTGCACCACTGACCCTTACAGAGAGGCAGAATAAGAGAAGAGAGGAGGTGACTTGGTTTTTATTTTTTAAACATCTTTACAGTAAACAAGGTGTCAATACTGCAATAAAAGTCTGAAGTCTGAATGTATCTTTGAGGTCTGACAGAGCAGTGGAAGCACGATGAGATGATGATGATGATGATGATGATGATGATGATGATGATGGTGATGGTGATGGTGATGGTGGTGTCTCCGTCTCTCTCTCCGTCAGGCTGTCAACCCTCCAGGTACCCGCACCACCAGCCGGATAACACACCCGTGGTGGATTCCGTATTGTGACAGCTCGCTGGAGTCATCGTCCAGCGTCTTGTCTGTGAAGATCATCCGCAGATCCTCAACACCCTGCCCTGCACACACACACACACACACACACACACACACACACAGAGAGAGAGAGAGAGAGTACAGAATAGGGAGAGAGACAGTCAAAATATGTGAGAATCTTAACTTTAAAGACGAACGTGTATATATATTCTTGGAAAACGTTGCACCGCTGCATGAAAACTGATCAAATGCTGTGGAGTCTCTGTTCACCTGGGAACCTCGCCGCTATTTTCTTCCTCAGCTCCAGTACAGTCATTTTCTGCAGCTGCTCCTCGGTGCTGCACAGGTCGATCGTGGTCTCCTCCTCGGAAATCCCGAACACCCTCACCTGGCAGACTTTGTTCATTTCTGTTCGTGAGGCTGGAAACTCTGCCTTCCTCACAGGTTCACTCGCTTGAGGGTAATGACAGCTAAAGTCGCTGTTGCTTGTCTATGGACGTGATCCGACGTCAGGAGGGCTGTCACTTTCGTTTTAAACCCACACTAATAATAATGAATCTCCTCGTGGTCGTAATCTACTTATATTAAAGGACATTTCATTATTGTCTCATATTTTGTCATTGTTGTCTTTTATTCATTATATTTGCAGTTTTAAAATGGAAAGTAAAAGCAATGACCTTCCGAGTCACTGGGTTGAACACATAACTTTGAACCCTTGCTCAGAGCTTTTCCATCGCCTACACCCATCTTGAGGCCATAAACTATACGGCCTGTATGTTGGTCATATCAGAGGCCACAAGTTTACACTGCTTTGAGTGGATATCTTTTACTTAGTGTTAAAGCTGTACTCATGTCTGTTTCTCTGCATGTTTGCACTGACCTCTAAGCCATCATTATATCTGAGACATTATTTTAAAAGACTTGCCTGTGCACGCACATGTGAAGATGGTACCTGACAGGTGTTGAATAAGCGTCTAACGGCCTCTTTGCTGGAATCATAAATACATAAATAAATAGATAAAATCACGCTCCTCAGTCTCGCCAGGTGTCCAGAGGCAGAAAAAACCCCACGTGATTTAACATAAACCCGCCCTGACTGTACCGAAATGAAACCAGAGGAGTTTGTCACATCTAGACGCGCCCACTACCGTTGTTTGTCCTAATGTGGCAGACGGAACTAAGACAGCGACTCAGACATGTCAGCTAAGCCGGAGAAGTGTTATGACCCTCGCGACTCCTCATTTAAATTTACGGATAAAGAAGATGAGTTAGACTGTAAGTATTTTTCAAATATTCCGCAGAAGTTATATGAGTTATAATAACGTTGAATCACACTGTGCTCCCGTTTAACGACAGGGAAAACACCTTCGCGTTTCATGTCGTATAAGTCGCTTTTGGTTTGTGTGTCTGTTTCTCAGTTTTGTGCGAAGGGTTCAGGTCTCGAAGAGCCCTGATGTCCTGTGGCCACGCTGTGACCCCGATGTCTCTGACCAACTGGTGCCGCAGGCAGCTGGACCAGGTAGGTCGTTATGAATGAACGGTATGATCACACAGAGATGCACATAAAAACGGTGGCTGAGAGCAAAAAGAAATGGTTTCTAACCTGTGATGCTAATGAATGATTTACTTTTTGATAATTAAGGGTGAGAGCAGATTTAGATGTGGCCAGGTTGGCTGTTCCGCGCTGTGGCCTTACATGGAGGTTCGTCGGATGGCTCTTCTGACCCCAGAAGAAATGAAATACTTTGAGAGAAACATAGCTCTCAATGCTACCAAGGATAAATTTGATACCAAATTAGTAAGTGTCTCGTTGAAATTATATATTATATAAGATATTTATGTACTAGCTGTAGGCTTACTTGCGAATTAAATTTGTTCTGCTTGCTGATAAAATGGTGAAATTAAAAGCACCTTCTATAACACAGTGTCCTGGATGCAAATCTTCGGTGGTGAGAAAGAATGAATCCAATCTGAGCGTCCGCTGCACGGTGTGCTCAACGAGGACAAAGCAGACCTACGAATTCTGCTGGCAGTGTCTGAGGGAGTGGAAGGGTCCACGGCCACGCTCAGACCGCTGTGACAACGTTGACTGCTGCAACGACACATTAAGAATACTGAAGACCTGTCCAGAGATCCACTTTGAGTCTGTGAAAGATGTGACTGGCTGTCCCTCCATCCGCGCCTGTCCCACCTGCAGCACACTGGTGGAGCACAACAAAACAAGATGTAAGAACATCCTCTGTCCCCGATGTAAAGTGGAGTTTTGTTTTGTGTGTCTGAAACTGAAAAAAGAGTGTTTGAAAACAAGTGACTATTTCACAAAATGCTCCAGTGGTGTGTCCCCTAGACAGACCTCCTTACCCGTGTGGCTGAAAAAATAATGACACCAGACGCCACTCTGAGTGCTTCGGTTGTTTTTGATGTAAGAATGTCTTTTCTCAAGTAACACCTATCCTTTTTTTTCTGGTTAAATAATACATCCATGCTTTCTGTTCTGCACAGAGATAAAGAATGAAAGAGAAGTCCCCCCTTTTTAACATGTGTATTAAATGTAATCTTATGACGTATTTCCAGCAAGTGTAGTTTGATTAGCAGTTTCCCAGAAAATGTGCACTCAGTTTAAATGAATTTAGTGCACGTGAGTGTATTTTACACAAGTGTAATGATTTCGTAACAAATGGAAATTTATTTTAAGTAGTACTTTTTAAAAGCATACTATTAATTCAAGTATCACATGTATTTTTATAAAGACGAATAAAATTTGCATTTCATTTAAGATGGACTTTAGTGTACTTATTAGAAGTGTACTATGCTTCAGTGTATTTTCCAGTAACTTTAAATGGTGTTTTCCATGTTTGTTTTAACCATCCTTCAGTATTTACTGTGTTCTTCCATATGGAAACTTGAACTATGAACTCTACTGAATTGTGAATCACATGGGGAGTCCACAGTCCTGTCCAATGGGACCAAAACCTGCCATGAGTTTGATAACACTCACACCAAAAAGGTGAGAGGGAACATTTCCATTTGGAAAAAAACACGATGTACAGGTACATTTTATCAATGTCATTTTACCATATCTAATTATTTTCTACTGGAAGCATGAACGTTTGGCGAGGCATTTATCATTGTAAATGTATCTAAAGAAAAAAAAAGGCATACATTTGTGATTTTATTAGCAACTAGAAAGACCTCTACCAAGGACAATGTCAAACAACATACACCAGACAGAGAAAATAAATCAAATCCATAGTAAAATATAGTTTAATGGGTTCTAAACAGGTTCTGAAATCTAAACAAGTTTTTCCAAGTAAAAAAAAAAATTCATTTAGACATAGACTTTCACATAGACTGCGCAAAGCCAGATTACTTCGCCCAAATTCAGCTCTCAGTACTTTTGGATAAAGTATTCAGAGGTTTGTATGTAGTTTTCTGTTGTGGGTCCTGGTGTGTGTATGTGTGTTTTCACTCCCTCCTCCTGTTGCGGTGTCTTCCTCCTCTCGCTCTGTCGTAAAACCGCTCGCTGGCTCCGAAAGTGAAAGACTGCAGGAGCCTCTTCAGACAGGCGTGCACGGTGAGTATTCCTGTCCTTTATCCTCCCATTTTACTTCATACCCAAATTAAAAGCCGAGTGTTACCGGATCGTTGGACTTACAAGCTACATGTGAAGCTTTGCACTGGGTTTACTATTGCCCCATTGTATCTTATTTTTATTTTATTCTTTATCAAAGTCTCGTTTTGGAGGAGCGGAGCAGTGGAGGAACCGCATGTGTTTCCATAGCACTCAAACACAACAGCTGCCTTCACTGGTCTCCTTCTGTGTTCAGTCAAATGCTTTTCAGATCATTTGCTGCTTGTGTCCGTTTAGAATGAAAAGCCAATAAGTTTAATGCTATTGTTGCCATTTGAAATTGAAATCTATCTACTATCTTATTGTGATTTTTTTTTGTAACATGCTTTCATAGCCTGTGTATTTAGACATAACACGTCAGTGAAAGCAGCAATATGGCGGTATAAAAGTTATTTAAAGTAATAATTTCAACAATTTCAACAAACTAACTTTACTTATTGCACTTTGCACTCAACTCATTTGACTGATTTTTAAAAACACGTCAGATTTTACTCAGAGATCATAGGTGTGTGTAAAATCTGAATCTGAAAAGGAATCTATAGTTGTCAAATTAGTTTAGAGGAGTAAAATTTGAAAATACCAAACTACTGCCTTAATGACTGTGTTCTGTAGTTGATAACAGGAATAAGAACTTGTGTTTGTTTGTAACTTGTGAATGCTTGCTGTCACTTAACTTCTGCTGTATCTAATGTGTTTTTACAGGTCATGTCATGTCATCATCTGCCGCTTATCTGTGTCCAGGCCCAGGTCACTGGGGCGATTGCCACCCAGTCCACAATGCACCGAAGCCCTACAGCACCTCCCTCGGGTGGTGGGCCCATGGGAGGCGGTGCCGCCCGAAGTGGGCCTAAAACCCACAACCCTGAGAGAGTGAGTGTCATGCTCTACCATCTGAGCTAACCGGGTGGCTGTTTTAACAGGTTCAAATTCAATAATTTAACAATGTCAACACTCTGATTCACAGGTCATAGCTATGAGTCATGTTGAAAGGTTAAGACAGATATTTCCCAAATTGGGTATCTCAGGTACGTGACATAAAAAATGTTTTTTTTCCTTAATGTACCGGTTATTGTTCCAGTTTTTCCCCCCACTGTTCAACCACTGACTTTTGCTGTTGTGTCTTTAGATTACCACGGTCTGCACAGTCCAGGTCTTACATGCTATTTGAACAGCGTGCTTCAGGTGCTTTTTATGACTGAGGAGTTCAGAGAGGCAATAAAACGGTTCGTAACATGAGCTCCGTTTGGGTGGGAGAGGTCAGACCAAACCAAAATCACAACAACTGTTCCCTGAGCTCTTTTCAGTACATTAATGGACTATTTTGACATTCTGGGGAAAGTCACATGAAAACACTGACAACACTTGTCTATGCGCTAAATGTGAAGTGACAGCCACTAGCTGGTTAGCTTAGCTTAGCATAAAAGAGTGGAAACTGGGAAACAAGTAGCCTAGCTCTGACAAAGGTCACTAATAAACAAAAACCTCAGTGTAAAAAAAATAAATAATGCTGCGGTGTTACTGGGGAAATCGTATTAAATAATCTGACATTGTTTTGTTGGTTAGTCTATGAATAAAATCACTTGTACTTCCCTCTGTTCCACAGATGCCGCGATGAAGATTCAGCACCCATCGACACACTCCTGAGAAAACTATTTGATGATTTAGCGAAAGGTTGGGCTAAAACACATAACATTGTAAAAAAACTGGGCATCACAGATGGTAAGTTTGGCTTTGAGATGTCTCACTGCAGCTGTGTGCAGCACGTGTTCATCATGATATTATCTGCCAGTGAAAAATCTTTTTTTTTTTTTTCTTTCAGTCTACAAGCAACATGATGCTGCTGAGTATTTTGAGAAGATCCTGCATTCAAGTTGCACAGAAGCGTCCAAGGTAGGGAAACATTTCTTTATTTACAGAGGACAGTGCACATTAGCCAGCAGTGACGTATAAGAACATCAGTGCACATGATGGGGTTAGCTTACCTCAACTCACTCAAAGTCTTGAAACAACTAAAAACAAACAAACGGTAAGAAAAAAACCATTAGTGCGTGGTAAAGTTTCAATGGAAATAAAAAGAAAATGTGGTAAGTCTGTTTGGACAGATGAGAAAGGCCGCAGGATTTCCAGGCCATCGTTTTAACAGGTAATTGTTTGAAATGGTTTCTAACACACACACACACACAAAAGGAACAGGAAGATAACATACAACATCCATTCATATAAATCCACCATTAGAAAAACAACTTAACCTTCACTAAAACATCAACACAGTCCTAATGGAAATAAATCACAACAATTCACTGTTGAAACAAACAAAGCAAACCTACATTGCTGTGTACACGCTCCAGAACTGATGAAGATGAGGCATCCACCATGAGGCCTGGCAGGTTTCTTTGTTTGGAGAGAGTGCTCCAGGTGAGCTGGCTTCCTATATAGATTCTGTAGGTGGAGCCACAGGAACCAGTAGGCCAGGTGAGGGCAGGAGAGAGGGAGGAGGGGATTTTCCACAGTGAGAGTATATAGCACTGATATATTGTATATCGAAGGATATACTGTTATATTGTATCTAAATAGATTATTCTTTCTCAAACCTTTTTCTTGAAAAATAACTTAAATGATTAATTAGTTGTCAGAACAGTCACTGATTCAATTGGTTGATTCATTTTTTTAACCACTGACTTCCACAGTAACTCATTTATCAACTAAGTTGAAGCTCAAATTTAATATTTTGTTGTGTAGTTTGCATCATATTTTAAAAGTTCTTCATCTCTTTTATGTGCAGATATTCAAGGGAGAGCTGAATCATAAGACCACATGTGTCAAGTGCAAGGACAAGAGCAATTCCAGGACCTTTTTTTGGGTTCTGCCGCTTATTGTGGAAGACTCACATTATCAAACATACAGTGTGGTACTGTGCTTTATCTAATTCTTTTTTTCTTTAAGGGGGAAAAAGAAATATGCTGATTATTAAATGAAATGCTCTGTTCACAGGACAAAGGTTTGGAGGCGTTCTTTAAACGAGAAAAACTCTGCGGTAACAACAAGATTTATTGCAAGCACTGTGACAAAAAGCAAGATGCAGACGTTGTGAGTAATAAATTACAGCTTTTGAAGTCTTTAGTGGAATGGGTGACATTGTGACTAACTCTTGTTCATGCACCTGTTTTCTTTCCTTATTATATCATCATCGTCATGTCTTATTTATCACCAGGCCTAACAACAGAAGTACATAGAGACATTATTGTGTGGAAAATGCGAAATTAGGCACATAATAGGTATTAAAAGCAAATGTATGGATTCCATCAAATAAAAACAACGTTTGTCTGTTTTAATAAAGCCCCAACTAACCCCCTTAACATTTTCCTGCTTTCATTATGTGGTTTAGGGCTGTGAGATAACACACGAGCCGAAGATCCTGACCCTCCTGCTGAAGAGATTCCGTTTTGACTCCAGACACAGGTGTTATGTCAAACTTCACTGCAAAGTGGATGTCCCCCAAACTTTGCACATAGCGGTATGTTTTATGGTTTTTTTTTTTTCAGCAGCAAATTGTTTTAATTTAACATTTCTAAAACGTCGTGAGTTTGTTCTGTTTCCCTCTTTTCAGAGCTGCACGTATGACCTCCACGCTTTAGTCAACCACTGTGGTAATCTCACAGGAGGTCATTATACGGCCGTAATCAAATCTTTTGAAAATGGGGAGTGGTATCACTTCAATGATGACATTGTTGAGTTGGTGAGGGGGTTTATTTTTATATGTCCACAAATCGTGTCACAGTCAAACATACAAGGACACAAAGGTTAACAACACTTCATGATATACCGTCATATTGTTTTTCATTTCTACAGGTAAAAAAACCTCTGTTTGGGGCTGGAAACAGATCTTTGAGGTAAATTATGTCCTAATTTAATCAGAAATGAATATCAGTTCCTTAGTGGTTGTGGTATCATTCAGAAAGCTTCACATGCACGTAGTTAGGGCCTCAGTATGCTTAAAGCTCTCCAACTATCTCATCAGGTTGAAATTTTTCCTCTCAAACCAGGTCCCCCTCAGCATACCTTCTTATGTACAGGAAAGGTAGGTTTGCAAATGTACCACATTCACTTCTTAGTTTATAGATCTATTTTTTATTATACTATAATTCCATATGTTTGGGTTTTTAAGCACGTCGGCCTCTGGATTTTTAAATCAGCACAAAACTTAGCAGCAGGACCAGGAAACCGCATTCTGATGCCAAGGCTGACAGAAGACATGACGACGCAGAGAGAGGAGAAGTTCTTGTTCCTCATCATCAGCTGAAGGATGAAAGTGGCAGCAGAGGGAAAAACTTAAAGCACTTAAAGGTGATATATTAAAGAAGAGATGATACAACAGAAACACAGGGTAAAGAAAGACATTTCTCAGTCACATAGAAAAACTATGTATAATGAAAAAAGAGAAACAAAAATAAAATAAAGATATTTACACAGTCCAGACCTATGGGCATCGATGTGATAATTAAATTGTTTGGTGGTGAGAAACAACTTTAAAATGGGTCCCTAAAAGTGTGCTTTTTGTTAAAATGTGAACATTCCAGTGTCCACAGTAAACACATCACAGTCTGTACCAGTTCTTCTCCCATTTTTGGATGCAATTACTCGTCTTTCCAGGCCTTAGAGTGAAACTGAAGTATTTTATATAGGATTCTATCGAATTTGACATTGTATGTAAATGTTAGTATTTCACTTATCTGTCCAACATACAGAAAACGTATTATCCACTTTGGATCAGACATTAAACAGATGTTCTGTATTCGTGTAAAGGGAAACTTTATTTATTCACGGAGCAGAGACGAATTCTAAGTTGGCAAAAACCGTATTTTATAAAATATTATAAGAAACTACATCAGATATTTTGCAACACATGAGTAAATAGGCCTGTTTGCCAGTGAAATTCAACAGGAAAAGCCTGGCGTGACAGAAGAAGACTGTGAGCATACATCATGCATCATGAGAGGTGAATGTGTGAGCATCTTCCCTCTTAGTTTCTGCGCCACACAGGTATGGATGTTTGTCTGGGAGCCACACCATCAGTGCAGGGGATGAAGTAAGAGCTTGTCTTCAGGCACTCAGGAGTGAGTTTCAGACACACAAAGCAGAACTCAATCTGACAGCGAGGACAGATGACATTCTTGCAGCCTGTTTTGTCGTGCTCCACCCGCTCACCACAGGTGGGACAGGCCCGAATGGAGGGACACTTGTCAACCCCCTGCACCTGAGGGAGAGCGGTGTCCTTACAGTTCTTGAGGAGCTCTAGGTCGTGGTTGACGCAGCCGTCGTTGTCGCAGCGGTCAGAGCGTGGAGCATTGCCTTTCCACAAATTCATACACTGCCAGCAGAACTCAAAGGGTTTCTGCTTATCTGCTGTGCAGATTGTGCAGCGCACACTGAGATTGCTAAGGTCCTGTCTCTCCACGTAGGTTTTGCACCCAGGACACTGTCGGAAAGGACGTGAGAAACATAAATGGAATAGTTTGACATTTGATGAAATATCCCTATTAGCTTTCTTCATAGTCGGATGAATCTAATTTTAGCTGAAGTTAAGGTGAAACACCAAACCTCCAGCATGCCTGCCTACTCTTGAGTTATTATATGGATTAAACAAACAACACACAAAGTGTACCTCGCTGAGCTGCTGAATGGATTTTGTCACCTTTGGACAGAGCCAGACTGGCTGTTAACCCATTCCCAGCCTGTATGCTAAGCTAAGCTAACAGCTGCTGTATAGACATGACTTCAGGATATAGTGGAAACAAATCATCTCTGCTGAACTCATAATTAAACTAGTCTGTATCTTTTCAGAGGTACCAGGATACTCACTGTTTTGAATTCACAGTATTCTAGGGCAGCCATGCGAGCGATGTTCTCCTCAAAGTACTGCATCTCTTCAGCTGTCAACACGGCCAGCCTGCGTACCTCTTGATATGGCCACACGGCATCACACTTCTGCACGGTGCCCTGCTTTAAAGCGGGGCACTTAAATTTGTACTGGCCCTGAAATTAAAATGACAGATAGCTTTGTATCAGCACTCAAACATGTGATGAACCTGGCTGAAGTTTCCGTGACAAGGAGCAGGTGAGCTGATGCAGACTTAAGAAAAGTTTACTTCAGAATAATAAATCGACTAAACACTTTCAAAATCAGAGACAAATTTATAACTTCAATCAGGGCTGGAGAAAAAGTCACATTTGCACACTGAAAACATGGCAGCAGAAAGGTATGAGTTGTTTCACTTCTGAAGTGGCAAGAATGAAGCAAGAAATACATTTTTACATAAAAAAGAATTAGGTCAGACAAAGTTTAACTTTATCAAAATATGAAAAAATATGAAAAAGTTAAATAAGCAGTCAAAATGCCATTTATATAGGAAGGATACCAGTGGAAACAGGAGACAGTTTGGAGCCTGAACTCCTCTAAGGTGGAGTGGAAACACGCCCTTGTGTATGTTGTGTATGTGACATGGTGGCAAAGTACCTGATCCAGGAGGCTGCGACACCAACCAGTGAGAGACTCCGGGGTGACGGCATGCCCGCAGGACATCTCCGCCCGGAGACACATGTCTCCATCCTCTGGGGCTGAGGAGAACAACAACAAGAGTAAACACTGAACTCAGCATCACAGTTACAACCAATTTTCATGCCGAGGTATTAATACTAACTGTGGTATCTTTGCTTAAGTGTCGGACTGAGATTTCGGTACAGGCATATAAATGCCTCTTTGTTGATACGGACAGATGGGTATGCAAGACACTGATTTTCTCTAAAAGAGAAAATAATAAACCCTTTAAGTGCGGAACAAATAAACAAATGTGAATTGAGGAGATGCACGGTGCAAATGTTTGTCGTACTTACGGAGTGGATCCAGATCATCTGGTCTATTGACAAACTTCAGAGTCGTGTCTCTGGGGTCGTATCTTTTCTCGCCCTCACCCTGTGTGGTCATTTTTGGTTTGAGCTCAGCTCCTCTGATCCCCCTCGACAACCTTCTTCTTCTCTGTCTGCACTCGGGAAATGAGCGACAAAGTCCGAAGAGGCAGGCTGCTCTGTTGCCTTCACTGACTGCACCAAGATATGTTTTTTTTTTTTTTTTTTAGTTTCAAACTTTCAGTTTCACCCCGTCATTTACAAGAAGTCCCATGACTGTGGAAGAGCAGCTGCTGTGGCAGGCACATTCATCCTTCATTTTATTTACCACTAAGCAAAGGGGTAATAAATAAATGCTGGGCTAATATCAGCAAATGATGTGTTTGCACTATAGGATCGATAAATGGTTTATCATATCATGTTTTAATAAGACATCCAGAATGTGAAACAGCTGATAAATAATCTGATCACGAGCCAAACACGTGACTGTTCAGTGATTTCCAGTTATGTTGTTTACAACAACAACACTTGGTGAAGTAAAGAGTTTTACTCTCTTAAATGGACAAACTGTTGTGCCCAAAATGTATTATATGCATTATTTCTTAGGGAGTTTTTCCAAAATAAGGGGACATATAACAATAAAGGGAATGGTGAGTTCAAAGGGCTTGTAAACAACCTGTTACACTTCAACCGGTGACACACTCAAAAAAAAGAAGAGAAAAAACCGTTCGTTTTACTTTTTAATCTTGGTTTCAACGCTGAAGGAGGATAGGTAATTTTAATTATAATTACTAATATATAGGATATATATATTAGTAGTTTTTTACTATTATTATCAGAAGACGAAAGTGAAAGCGCCCCCGGCCTCTGTCTTACGTCAGTTCAAGCTGATCAGCCCACGCAACACCCTGAAGTGACATTTACACGCAGTGGGAGAAGGAGCGCAGCAGCTCGGACGCAAACACGGCACAAAATGGGCAAAATCTACCAAGTCATGGTCCATGGACTGAGAGGGGAGCGGATGACCATCGACCTGTGCAACACAGAGGAGCAGATGCAGAGCATGACCGTGCTTCAGCTGAAGGAAAAGATAGCGAAGAAGCTTCCCGAGGGCGCAGGTAAGGAAAGAGGAAAGAAAACGTTTTCAGTTGTTGCTCCAGTGATTCTCAGCCTCTCTCTTGCTGTGTGTACATAGGAGTGGATGTTCTCCGGCTCATCTTCGTAGACAAGGAGCTGGATGAAGACACCAAGCTGCTGTCTGAGTATGGAGTCCAGCACATGTCCGTCATCCACATGGTGGTGAGGGTACCCGGAGGACTGACTGCTGGACAGAGACCATCTGCTGCCCCCTCTGCTGCTGCTGCTGCATGTAGCTCATGAAGACTCCTGACTCTGTTTACAAAGCAAGGGCTTTTCTGTATAGGCTGTTTTTTATTGCAGAATGCATTTAATATTTCCATGTTCTGTTCATGTACAAAATAAATATAGATATTATAAACTTTCATCTTTGCTTAAGCGTGTATATTTTGGGAGGACTACAAAATAAGGGACATCTGCATGGCATTAACTCAGGCAGAGACTCCCCTCTGCTGTGTCCTGACAGGTAACGTACACTAAGCACATCCGAGAAAAGCAGATTCCCTGAGTGATCAACAGAGACCACTACCGATCTGGACAAGGGTTAAACTGTCTCATCAGTTTGATTTTAAATCACATAAAGCTTAATAATTCAGCACATCCACAACTGTTGATGTATTCAGTGTTACAAATCTTTACACCTAGGGGCATTTAAACAAATCCGTGCTCATGTAATATTCTCACAAGTAAGTTTCCATGTTAGTCATGTGAGCCGTCAGGGGCAACACACCCTGAACGCAACAAATGAAAGAGAAAGCACTCCGAAGGTGAGCTCACAGCCAAGATCCTTTCTTCAAATCCTTTGCAACTGACAGCAAATGTAAAGCAGAGGAAGCCTGACATCGGCATGAAATGAAATGATTCAAAATTAATCTGGGAATCATGGATTATGGTCGGTCTACAGGTTTTGGGACGTCTCGAGGTAAGATCCGCCGCTGTTTTATTAAACCATATAATATTACTATGAAAACAATCTGGCTCTTTTACTTTACGATATTCTCCTCCAAACAGATACTAAGTACCACGGTTTTCTCAACCAAGGAGCGACGTGTTACTTGAACAGCGTGCTGCAGGTGCTGTTCATGACCAAAGACTTCAGAGAGGCTGTTGAAAGGTTCGTTACACAACCAACGACGCATAATGCATTTGATTTACTTTGAGGCAGCAGTTCAACTCTGATCACTGACCTCTATGGTATTTTCCTGCTGTAGGCACAACCCTGAAAACCTTGACGCCTGGTCTATTGATTTTGATCTTAAAGCCTTGTTTGATGACTTAAAGGACCGATCAGCATGCACCTATAGAATCACAAATAAGCTGGGCATCGACAGAGGTACAGTATGTTGGCACATAGAACAACACGTAGACTTTGAACGTGTTAAAGGACCAGATCTACTTTGTGGGGACTTTGCTCAGAGTGGTATCTTAAAATGGTGCACTAGACCTGTTAGTCGTTTAAGAGCCACAGACACAGTGTATCTGATAATCTGATAAACCCTTTAATGATACACTGTTTAATGTTTTTAAATTACTTAAATTATAATTGATATGTTGATCAGAACATGTTGAAGAAACACGTTTATTTCTGCTTCCCCTTCCACCCCTCTGGCCCCTTCAGTGTATGAACAGCGCGATGCTGCTGAGTACTTTGAGAAGATTTTAAGACGGACCAGTCCTGAGGCTTCACAGGTGAGGACTTCATCAAAAATCAAAAGGGAATGTGTAAGTTAAATAAAAAATAACACATTTTTAAAATCAGTTTTTGTGGTTGTGTGTTTTCAGATCTTCCATGGACAGCTGACACACAGGACCATATGTTCTGCATGCGGTAAAGTCACTGATGCAAATGGGCCGTTTTGGCATCTTCCTCTTGCGCTGGTGGATTCCTACAAAGGACACTACAGTGTGGTAAGGACCTGCAACCTGCAATAGAAAAATCAATGAACAGGAGCATTTGTGATATAACAAACTAGAAAATACTGCATGTATTGGTTCATAGCTACTGTATGCATTACTTTCATAGATAATAGTTAATGGTTATGCACAAAACATTTCATCACATCATAATTGTGCATACAAATTGAACTCATGCTACAGAGTTAATTTCAGAGGCAAGTGACACAGATGCATTTTGCAGGCAGGTGGCATTGAGGGGTTTTTCAAAGCATCAAATATCAGCGGAGAAAACCAACTGTACTGTGAGCAGTGTGATGCCAAAGCTGATGCTACTGTTGTGAGTAATGAGAAAACATCTTTGTGCTTTGTGTACATTAATGCTATATTTTGCAATGATACCGTTACCAGTTTATGTTGTTGCAAGGGAATTGTAAGGCATGTGTTCTCCATTCAGAAAAGTGTACTAACGCATCATCCAGAGGTTTTGATGCTGCTGCTGAAGAGGTTTGAGTTTGACTACCAATACATGGCATATGTCAAAAGAAACTGCTTCGTAGCTGTTCCCTACATCCTACAGATCCCAGAGGTACATACACAGAATGTTTTAGCACTTCACTGTGACACGTCTTTTTCATTCCTGATTCTCATGTCTGCCATTTTTCCTCCGGTGATCAGAATCAGACATATGAGCTGTACGCATTTGTGGAGCACTCTGGTGATCTTAGAAGTGGACATTACACTGCAACAATCAAGGATCAGGATGATGACAGATGGTATAAGTTCAATGATGCCAGTGTCACGTTGGTAAGACTGATCACCCTCTCTTCAGACGTGTTATAGAAAGTCACAACACTTTGTTAGAGTGTAGAATAAATATTCATCATCTAACGCTTGTTGATCCTTTTCATCAACAGCTGAACTTCCAGCCATACCAGGTGGACCACACTGAGGAGTAGGTTTTCATCTGTCTTTTCATTCCCATCTTATATTTTGCAGAATGTGGAAATGAAAATTTCTTTCTTTTCTCATTTCTCTCACCAGATCCCGCACAGCTTATCTTCTTTTTTACAGGAAAAAGACAAGTAAGACTAAGACAGTTTCACTCACATGCAGTGGGAATGATTGCAAAGATGATGTCAGACAGAGAATACCAGACACTGAGGACAAGAGAGGACTCTTCCCTACAGAAACTCAACCTAATGAGAGAGAAGAGGATCACATCTATGGTGGGGCAGGAATGGATGATATTAGACAGAGGAAACTAGATATTAATCATGATTTTAAACCGAGAGCCAGTGACAGTCACGCAAGACATGAACAGAGGAGACAAATGGTTGACAAGACAGATGAGGAAGCAAAGTCTGCAGATGATGAACAGTCAGAAAAGAAGGAAAGGTCTTTGACAAAATACACCGACAGTGTTGCAAAGCAGCAGGACCATGAAAGATTTGGTGATGTTAGATACATCGATGAACATGAGGGAGGTAAACAGCTTGTTAGTCTGGGAAAAAAGGGAGATGAGGAGAAGATGGACAAAGATGTTAAAGATGATGAAGAGGGGAAGACTGGAGCCGACAGACTAACATCAAAGAGAGGAACAAACTTGAGAAAAAATGACGACTACTATTATGGACTTCAGAACAATGTAAGTGTTGGTGATAGTGAACAGAACAGGCCAGAAGAAGATCAGAGGTGTAAACAGGAAGGCAGTAACATTTATAATAGACATGAAAGAGAGGAGAGGAGGGATGTTAAGAGAGACAAGGAACAAAGCAGAGGAGATTATGAAGATGCACAGAGAAAAGGAACATCCAGTACCAAACCTTGCCTTAGTGAAGTTTTGGAGAAACAGGACAAGAGAAGATCAGGTGATGTTAGACAGAACAGACCAGATCAGAAAATCAGTGTTACACGCACAACACAAAAACATGTTGGTGTGGAGGAACAAACCAAAGAGCGGGTGTATGCTAAAGATACTCAACATATTCAAAACAGACAGATAGAAAACAAAGAGATAACGAGACAAGCAGGATTGCCAGGAAAGGGAAGACAGACAGAGACTGAGAGAGCTGGAAGTGTTGGAAAGATGAGACAGGACAATTCTCAATCAAAAGACAGAGCAAAGTGTAAGGAAGTTACAGTGGATAATAGAGGTGGTTCACAGAAGGCAAGAATGTGTCATGGGATGATAATTGATGAAGAAATCAAGGAAACACCTCATGGTACTCAAATAAGCCGTCAGACAAAGCACATAAGAATAGAAACTCTGGGCGAAACCTCACAAGGCAACATTAAGAGTCGAGTAAGACCCATTAAAACAAATGCAAAAAGAAAATCTGGTCGGAAAACAGATTCACAGGACACTTTGTCAAAGGGTGTCGACAGTTTACAACTGAACGAGCCAAAGAAACACAGTGCCAAAAGATCTCTTGAAAGTGTGGAAGAGGGAAATACTGTGATGGATTCAAATGCCAAAACAGCGCGAACAGAGCCTAGAGCACAGCTTAAAAGTAAGAAAAAAGGTGCAGGTGGCAAAATAAGAAGAGCGTGGCAACGCCTTCTCTGGAAAAAGCAAGTCAAAAAGAAGAAACAGAAGAGAAGTTCTCAGAGTTTTTCTTGCATTTTTCTGAAAAAACAGACAGACAGCCAGACATCAGAGTCAGAATGAGACAAAGTCCAGTTATTATCCAGGATAACACAGATTAGGATTTACAAGACTGCATATGGTTGTGGTGATCCATTATTGCTCCATTATTGATTTTTAAAAAAAATTAATTTATGCTTTTTGATAAAACATTGCTCTTGGTTTGCCAGTGATTAGTTAGCAACCAGAAAGTAATGCAATGGAAACTAACTTTGATGAAAATGTAAATGCAGGAAAAAATCCAGATAAGAAAATATGTATCGACCTATTACATTTAATTTTGTTCTATAATCTTGTTATATTGTTATAAATGACACTGAATAAATGACACTGAATGTTACATCTAATTTGATTTCACTCAAGAGAATGTGTGAATGAGTAAAATTTTAATGTAATTCTATGTTTCAATACCGCTTACTTATTATATGTTTTCTTAATTTGTTATGTACTCTCTTAAATGAACTCTAAATAGGTCTTTGTCTCAGTGTTGTTTACCAGCAAAGCACGCTGCACTTTTAAACACTGCCACACTGTGTTAACTTTGAGTGATGAACGTTCAAACGCTGAAATGCTTTTTTTTCAGTTCTGTTTGTATAAAGGGTTGAAATGCATGTTAAAATGAGGTGTCCCCAAAATTATAAAGACATAAAGAGGGCATTGTCTTCTGTATTTCCAGATTGTAGTGTGGATCATTCACTGCTACATTTAATCTGATTCTCATGTATTACTGCTGAACAGATCATTTATGCTACTGGCTACTGACGTGGTTTGAAAACTGAGCTGTCGTCAAATTTTTGCCATCAAATGTCTTATAAAGCACACAGTAGGAAGGGGGACCTCGCTGTTTCTGAAACCCAACCTACAGCAGTGAGTGCTGCACATTCGAATAAAAAGCATTGACCTCAACTTGAGTAAAATATTAACCTCCTCTGCTCACAGCTTTGCAGATGTGTATGTCCCTGAAAAGCTTCACACTTCAGAGTTTGTCCAGTCGTTCGCATCATAATACCTGAGCATTTCCTCATAGTATCCTAAAGCAACCAGTGTGAAAGCAACAACATGTTGTGTGTGTTTTCACTGAAATAATAACTAAAAGAGACCAAATGACAGTTTATTTTCTGACATTCTGCAATTTTAGAAATTTATTTGTCACACAAATCATCGGGAGTGAAAGTTACAGAAGTTGTTATATATATATTTGTAGACTGAATCAAGAGCATTCAGTGTCACGCCATTGTGGCACAGCTGCACATTATCGTGTCCTACATACACATACAGTCAAGAAAAGAGAGAGACACAGAGAGAAAATCTAAATTTGAGCAGGTCATTCATTTCATATCAGCTGTATGTATTGTACAGAATAGTATAATGAAAATCAGGCGGCAGGAAGTTATGAAATATTTAAAAGTCACTCACATTTCAAGGAAAAAGCATTACGTTAGTGAAGCTGAGGTATTTTGTTTGTGTTTTGTTTTATATATGTGTGTGTGTGTGTGTTGTGTATACTTCACATTGTGTTATGTATAAGCTATACATTTTAAAACATACAAAAATGAATATTTTAAGATGTTTGGTAAAGTTACACCACATTTCCTCCTAGCACTGTTTTTCTTTGTATCTGTTTTTGGTGTATTACCTCGGATGCTGGGAAACTTCTCCAAAGTTTTCTCCTTTAGCTGCTGCACTGTTGTTCTTCTCAGTTTGTTCAGGGTGATCCGTTGCGAGTAGCCTTCAGGCCCATGAACCAAGAGGTCGCACATTTCTGCAGGCTCCTTTCAGGTTCTCTGTCTTGAGGACAATGAGAGTTGACACTGTTTTATATTGCTTATGATCGAGCTCTGACACCAGACAAGGACTGTCAGCTTTCGTTCTTGTTTACATTCTTATACTCTTGCAAAAAGAGATCTGGAAATCACCTGAAATTGTTGCACGATTGTTTATCAGCTCTTTCACATTCGGTTTGTAAGGACAGGAAAACCAGACATGCCATCCTGTATTCATGTGATTTCTTGTAAGTGCACTTTACAAACTGAAAGTAAAAATTTATTAATTAATTAATAACCTGGTTGCAGTCAGTGTAGGCAACGAAAGACAACTGGTGTTTGCTGTCCACACTTTGTGCCACTTGATGGGATCAAGAAGAGAAAACTTGTGTGTTATTTGAGTAATTTGTCATAGGAAGGGGAAATCACTGAACTGTATAGTGAACTGTTTTGACAGTGTATTATTTTATATGAGCTTGATCTTTCTTCTTGCAGCAAAGCAGCATAAAAACACAGACACATGAAAACATACCACAATAAAAACAGAATTCTATAGAGAGACAATGAAAGTACCACCACCACCATGTACGCCATTCAAACAGCAGGGGTGCTTGTTAAAAATGAGGAAATAAGACAATAAACATAAGAAAAATAAAGTGCTGAACTTTGTCGTTGATATTTATAAATATCAACTCATCCTGTGTTTATTTTCTCACGTTCCCAAACACCCAAGCAAACTCAGTTTTTGGACCTTACTATTCCAAAATATTCTAAAACCCTGCTTACAGCCGTGACTGTTGCTCATTTTAATAACAAGCATTAGCTTCAACTTGGGAAAAATGAAAAACATTAACCTCCTCTGCTCGCAGCTTTGCAGATGTCTATGTCACTGAAAAGCTCCAAAACTGCTGGGACTCTCGGACACTTCAGAGTTGGTTTGTATCATAATGCCTCGTGAAGCATTTTTTTCAACATCACATGTTGTTGTCACTGAAATAATAACGACCAAATGACATTTTTTTCTGTACAAGTTTATTTTCCATACATCTTGGGAATCAATAGAATTAAAAGTTACGAAAGCGATTATAAATGTCTGCAGACTGGGTGATGAGCGTTAGTGAGATTTCATGTGAAAAGAAACAGAAGCAGGAGACGATGATGAAGATGGTCTCTGTTGCTCTTGGTCAAGTCGTCTATCCTCCATGAACCCTCAGCACCAGGTGGATGACACTGTTCTTCTGGATTCCGTATTTAGAGAGCAGGGTGGTATCAGAGTCCAGTGTCACGCCATTGAAGCACAGTCGGAGATTTTCAGGTTCTACACACACATACAGTTGACAAAAGAGAGAGACACAGAGAGAAAATCAAAATCTGATCAGGTCTTATGCAGAAGATGAACATTCATATCACTTGAAATGTAAGTTAAACAGGAAGTTGAAAGCTGATGTAACCCTGACTAGGAAATAAGTCCTCTACAAATTAGCTACCTTCAACTGAGACTGGCAATAGGACGGTGGTGTAAAGTGTGGTGGGCCAGCATGCTGACACACACCACCACATGCCTTGTTGCCAATGTTGTGGGGGTTGTACACAGAAAATAAGAGGGGCAATGTGTTTTAGCCTTTAGGCAACTACAGAAATCAAGCAAAAACTATGGACAAAGTGTATACGCTGATGAAAGGTTTAGACCTGAAAGGTTATACTTCACATTGTGTTATGTATAAGCTATACATTTTAAAATATACAAAAATGAATATTTTAAGATGTTTGGTAAAGTTACACTACGTTTCCTCTTAGCACTGTTTTTCTTTGTATCTGTTTTTGGTGTATTACCTCGGATTCTGGGAAACTTCTCCAAAGTTTTCGCCTTTAGCTGCTGCACTGTTGTTCTTCTCATCTGCTCCTCTGTGTCCAGGTCGATGTTTCGCATCTCGCCTTCAAACCCATACATCAAAATGTTACACATTTCTGCCAGTGTAAGGCTCCTTTCAGGTCCTCTGCCTTGGGTGTAATGAGAACTGATGCTGCTGTCTACTGTTTTGAACAAAATGAGACGTCAGAGAAGGACAGTCACTTACAATTGTTTCAGTTTTGAAAAGAGATCCGGAAATCACCTCAAATTTGATAACAGTGTTTACCAGTTCTTTCTCATAAAAGCTGACCCTATGAGTAATCGAGATGTGCCATCCTGTATTCATGTGATTTCCTTTAAGTGCACATTACAAACTGAAAGTAACAATAAATAAATAAAAAGCCTGGTTGCAGTCAGTGTAGGCAATATGGGACAGCTGGTGTTTGCTGTCCACCCTTTGTGCCACTTCTTCCTGCAGTAAGGCAGAGACAATAAATCAATTAATTAATTAATACCAGCATAATATACGCAATTCAAACAGCAAGGGTGTTTGTTAAAAGCAAGGAAAACAGCTGAGACAATAAACATAAGGAAAAATAAAGTGCTGAACTTTGTGAGGACTCACTTCAACCTGTTGCAGCTAATTTTTGGAAACCTGTCTGACATAGATTGCGGCTGCACACCAGTGACTCGCTGTCTTAACAATGTTTCCTAACTGTTTTCTATTTTGAACATTTTAAACATCTTAATCATTTCACAACAAAGCCTCCTATTGTTTGCCCAGCAATGTGTTCCAATGTATTCACATAACATTCACATTCACAACAACCAGTGTGCGTGTATTTCCTTATTCAGCTTTACAGTGCTGTTGCTGTCGCTGAAATGATAAGGGGAAATAACCTAAATTTCCCAGCCCCACTAATGTTTGATATGTGAGCAGAGCAGTGTGCGGGCTGGAGGGGAGGTGTGTTTCTTTTTTAAAAAACAATAATAATAATAAAAACTTTCCTGCACTCACGTGACTTCTTGTAACTACCAGAGGAAAACTGAAAGTACCAGATACTTGACAAAAAAAAAAAAAAAAGTAATTGAGGGTGGCTCAGCAGGGAGCGTCGGTGTTTGCCTATTTCTTGCATTATTTCGAGACTTCGCCGGAGAGAAGACAGCGACACAGGCTGGACTCAGACATGTCAACTAAACCGGAGAAGTGTTATGACCCTCTGGACACCACACTTAGATTTACGGGTAAAGAAGATGAGTTAGACTGTAAGTATTTTTCAGATATTCCAAAGAGGTTGTATGAATTATATGAAATATAGATCATGCAAACATTCGCGTTTCATGTCGTATAAGTCGCTTTTGGTTTGTGTGTGTTTCTCAGTTTTGTGCGAAGGGTTCAGGTCTCGAACAGCCCTGATGTCCTGTGGTCACGCTGTGACCCCGATGTCTCTGACCAACTGGTGCCGCAGGCAGCTGGACCAGGTAGGCTTCGGTTTTTTTTTATGTAATGTTACGAGTAACCAGATTTTCACTCTCTGTTGATGTTGGCTGGTAGCAGAGACTGACTCTCACTGCAGAGTGTTGCATTGTGCTTTCTGGCTCGTTACCAGCCTGTGATACTTTTATTAATTTACTTTACAACATTTTAAGGGTAAACACAGATTTGTGTGTGGCCTGTTGGGTTGTGGCGCGGAGTGGTCTTATGCAGAGGTGCGTAAAATGGCTCTTCTGACCCAGGAAGAAATGAAGTACTTTGAAAATGCCATGGCTTTCAATGCCCCCAGGAACAAGCCTCCATCCAAACCAGTAAGTGTCTCATTGAAACTATGATATTTACTTGCTTGAAACTAAAGTTCTATATATTTGCAGGCTAGTATAATGGTGAAATATACAAAAATCCTGTCTGTTTCCTTTTCACCACCCTCTACATCACAGTGTCCTGGATGCCAGTCTGCTGTGGTGAGAGTGAGTGAATCCAATCTGAGCGTCCGCTGCACGGTGTGCTCAGCTAAAAAAGGACGGATCTACGAATTCTGCTGGCAGTGTCTGAGGGAGTGGAAGGGTCCACGTCCACGGTCAGACCGCTGTGACAACGATGGCTGCTGCAACGAATCTCTGAAAACACTGAAAATCTGTCCAGAGACCATCTTTGAGTCTATGCCAGAGCTCACTGGCTGTCCCTCCATCCGTGCCTGTCCCACCTGTGGCATACTGTTGCAGCACAGCAAAAAACATTGTAGAATCATCGTCTGTCCCCAATGTAAAGTTCAGTTTTGTTTTGTGTGTTTGAGAGCAGGTAATTATCACGTAAAATGCTCCCGTGGTGTTGCCCCTAGACAGACCTCTATTCCTGTGTGGCAGAAGAAATGATGTAAACAGCACCATGCCAGAAAGAGCACCTTTCCTGTGTTTTCCATTGTTCTCTGGTTTTGAAGATCTGAAATCTTCATTTGTTCATAGAAACACCGGGCAAATGTCATGTTTTTGTTTTGTTTGCGAGCCAAGCGCAGCGATCATAACTGGCACTTGCCTGAATTATAAGGTTGAGAATTGTGACATTTAAATCTCAGTCATTCATCAGTTCAACAACAACATCTAGAACTAGAGCACATAGCTCAGCCAGTTTATATTGTATTTATCACATATAACAATGCGTGACCTGAGTGTAACTCAGTTATTTCAGGGCTAATCTCCAGGTTGTAGGTTGAGACCAAAGGTCTTTGCTTTTAATAAATATTAGAATTCAGCATCTTTAACTCACTGTTAATGCAGATGTACTTTTGGTTGTTTTGATCAGTTTCTCTGTATTTTTCCATTGTTTAGTGTAAAAATTCACATTATTCAAGATAATCTTAAGCACATTGTACTATGTACTGAAAAATGCCATCTCATGATGTCAGAAATATGTAACCTCTCAGTCAGTACTTCATTTGTCAGCAAGAATAAGATTACAAAAGCCTCAGAGGACAGGACCAGATAGGGGGGGCCAAGTCCTTAGTCATCCTGTAAAGATGCCATCATTGTCTCTATAAGCAGGACGAAGTGTAACTATGACAGATAAGATGACCCACTGAAAACTGTATCAGAAACCTGCATTCCTCCCATTCCTTGCTCATTTGTGTCTCTCGTGTGTGAGAGCGCTGTGAGTCTGTTTGCAAACGTCTGAATTAAACTCGCAGAAAGACAAGTTTTGCTGTTGAACTATATTTCTAGTGAAACCTAATTTATTGTGTAATTTATTGGGCGTTGTTTCATCTGCATTTGTACTTTACACTTTACAGGTTGTGTGGGTTCAGTTCCACTGAATCACATCACAACAAAACTTCTTTCAGTTTGTCCAGTAGTTTGTGTTATAACACCTGGAAAGTATTTCAGTATATTTCCACAAAACAACAAAGATACGACTTCATTTCCTTATTCGCCTTTCAAAGTGCTGTTGT
Organism: Toxotes lorentzi; assembly: GCA_037833715.1. Taxonomy (NCBI): domain Eukaryota; kingdom Metazoa; phylum Chordata; class Actinopteri; family Toxotidae; genus Toxotes; species Toxotes lorentzi. Next base: position 4,023,408 of record JBBMJY010000016.1, on the reverse strand, counting down.
TATTGTCACTCAAATAATACCTGGAAATTACTTTAGAAACCCGCACCACTAGTGCTTGACATGTGACCAGAGCAGTGCGTCTGCTTCACATCCTGTTTCATTAAGAGCTACAGTGAGACACATCACTTCTCTTTTCTCACCTCTCCTTTGCTTACTGTCTTCTCCTCTCCTCTTTCTAAGAAAAAATGCAGAGAGGAACAGAATAACAGTGAACAGATGGATTATTCATTTGCATTATATAGATAATATGAAATGAAGTGATGCTTACCTTTTTGATTGAGAGGGTTCTCTCTTCATAATGCCCTCTGCCCCCCTCTCCCCTCCTCCTCCTCTCCTCTTCTCTCTCCCCTGAATGTTTTTCTTTTTGTATCTCTGTGACCGAACTCCATACTCAAAGGCAAGGATTTGCATGTACAGTCTTTATTTCAGATTTCTACCACAGTCATTTTGCTGGACACTGTTACTTGGTGATCTCCATAATGTCTTTGTTCTTTAAGTTACATATGTTTATGTTATATTTTCTACTTCAGTTTATTCAAAGTTTGGTTTCAGTTCAGTCTGTCAACGCTGAAAGTTCATGGTGAAAGTTTTTAAAGGTTACTGTGATCCTCTGGGACATTGTGGATCCTGACCATGAAGGAGCGGCACTTCCTGTAAGACACAATGAGCGCAGCCAGGAGACACGCAGCAGCAGTGAAGCAGAGCGCTGTGGATACAGTGAGCCCTGTAGGAGGTCTGAGGGGCAACCAGGTCCCATCCTGGACTGAAGTTAACATCTCATGGGGGTCACTGAATAAAAAACAATTATGTAAGGTTAGTAGGAGTTACAGGTTACAGTAAACCAACAGGGTGCTTTTTTTTTTATATCATACTTACCTTGCGTAAGAAGTAGGAAACATATTAGTATCATCAGAGGGAGGAGTAATGTCAGGGTACAGGCACAACCTCCTGTCAGGGCAGAAAACTAAACCCTGATAACCTTTGATCTGAGAATTAAAAACAGCAAAGGACAGCAGATAATGTGACTAAACTTCAAATGAGATGTTTGGTGCTGTCTATCATTTTCAGTTGTGATACATTAGTAAAATTCCGGTAAAATAAATTCAGAATAGTAATGCAATATAATGCAGTAGTTCTGTAATCCCACCTTCATTCTCCCTTCCTTATATATCCATGGGAAAGAATATAATAAAAAAATAGAAACTACAGTATATTTTAAAATACCTCAAATGCAGTGATTAGTTTACTGATTTACAGCATCCTACACTTACATAGTGGCTCATGTTACCTGAATTGTGAATCCTGCTGGACAATCCACCCACTCAGAGCCAGACACCTGGATTTTATACCTGTTTGGTCCAACGCACCTGTGTCTGTAACAACGGCCCTCCACAGAGCTGCTTAACACAGGAAACTGGCTCTAGTTGTTAAAAAAGAAGTAAAGCATAAGGGAAAAGGTGGGAAAACACAGGTGACAAGCATTCACATACACACACACACACACACACACACACACCTGTCTGGTCAGGCTGGAGAAGAAGCAACGGCTGTCGAAGCCCAAAATCTCCCCGCTCCAGTCGTCTTCAGCGGACTGCCTGGCATTTTCCTTTTTCCAGCATTCACTCTGAAGGACAAAAGGAGGAAAAATAGAGAAAATGTGGTGCTTCAGTGGCAATAAAGATTACAAAATTACGATTACAAATAAATGCATAAAACACAGATATTCTTGTTTTACTGAATTGGAAATCTACAAGCCCAGAGCACAGATGGGGAAAATGTACATCATTTTGAAATAGAAGAAAAGTAAAAAAAAAAAAAAAAGCAAAATGAGTGAAAAGTTGAATTTTCACATGAGAGGAAATAACTTACTGCATTCTCCAGGGGTTTAAACACTCCACATCCCTCCAGGTATGGATCGGTTTGGCACTCCCCCTTGTGGAGGTGAAGAAAATGACACCCAAGTCTCCTAAGAGAGAAAAACAATGCGCACATTAGTGCTGGAAATGTAGTATGAAAAGAGAAAACTTACCCGTACTTAAAAACATAAGCTGTTGTGTGGAAAACAAATATACGACTATAAATTTACCTGCCGGTGCAGAAAAAGGATGATGAGTTGTCTTGGCAGGTTGACAGGGAGCCAAACGAGGCTCCTTCACCTACAACAAATATATATATATATTACTATCACATTGCTTTTTTTCTGGATTTAATAAAGCATCATGATTATGCAGATTTTCCATATCTTTACACTTAATATCTACACACTTCATCCCCCCTTACCGTCACCCCAGACCAGACTCTGTGCCTGGCTTTGGTTGACAGTGTACCAGCCCGTGTCTTGTAATGCAGCTAAAGTGACCGGGTCGATCCTGACTGCGGTCGAGTCCTCCAGCACTGCTGCCATGATGGATCCCCGCAGGACCCGGGACTCCCAGTGAGAGGACACTCTGCCTGAGGGTACACCCTGATGGAAGAAGGCATGGTAGGTAGGTAGAAGTATGAAACATATAAGTAGAGCTTTAATTTTATTCTGAAAGAACACATTAATCTGTTGTGTTGATCTGTTCAGTACCAGGTTCTCCAGCGGCCCTCCTAGCTCAGGTTCAGTTGATGCCAGGTGCGTCTGCAGGGCGGAGATGACAGACGGGGTGTAGATCCTCATCTGGCCTGATCCATCAGAGTGGATCACTTTCCCCCGAGGTGAACACCCAGCACCTGCTGCAGCACAAATCAAAGAAAAACACAATAACATACAATTTTATAGTGTGACTTGTTTTCCTTTTCTTATTATTTATTAAAGAGACACACACCCCACATGTAAATTTAGCAATAATAACTAATGTTCGGCTAAATTACACTGAACCATATGTGGAACAACACCATGAATGAGGTAATTAAACATTAAAGAATAGTGTACTACCACGAACTGTATTAAAGTTTATACAGGGACATAAAAATATTTCAAATGAATTGAAAAACCTTGAGAAGAGGAGGAACAGTCTGTCCAGGTGTGAAAGAGATCTTTAGAGAAACCAAGTGCATGGAACAGCTCGTGGATCACAGTCTGGAAAACAGATGGTCCCTCATTATGATCCTTCGTTCTCACCATGCAGGTAAACACTTCCCATATTCCCACAGCACCCTCACTTATTTTACTTTGTGTTATCAGTCATTTTTAAGACAAACTTTAAAAAGACAGCATTTTATCAAATTGCTCATCATTTAAAGCTTCAGGTACCAGAAGTATTAATATAATAATAAATCGTACCTGCACTGTAGCCTGGTGGTTGTAAGTGGCTTCTGTCACCCTGTCTCTGCAGATGACTACTACCCCGGCCACAGGTCGCCCATGGGTGTCTGTCCGGCAGTGGACAGCGTAGCCCAACACATTAGGCTGGGTGCGCAGAGAGAGATAATGTAGAATAGCAACAGACAATGGGCAGCAAAAGTCTTGTTATAGTTGTCAACTGTTCTCTCATTTGTTTTTTTTATTGTAAACACTGTAACTTTCTTTAGAAAAGTGTTGTGTTATTCACTGAAAACCTTTAACTACCGAGCACTACAGCACTTGTGGGTGTGTTTTTTCTGTAACAACAGAGATCTCAGAGTTTTCAGCAAGTCTTCACCTCTGCTCTACACTTGTCAGTGGACTGTATATGGAGGTACAGCAGGAAGTCGGTGTCAAGGAGTCCAGCACCTGCAGGTCTGAGAACAGTCCTGCGAGGTGAATCAGGCTCCGGGTAAATATCACATCCGGCCAGGTGATCATCTGGGATCTGTTGATAACAGGGATGGCAACCAATGCTTGACCAGTGTGGTACTGGATTTTAAGGTTCTTCTGTGTAATTCGTGGAAAAGGAAGAGATCCAGGTGCATGTTTTTTTTTCAGCTCACCAAAAGAAAATAAAAAATAAAAATCATTCAGACTGATACTTACTGTCACATCCAGACAAGTCTCATTCCTATAGTTGCTGTTGGCTCGACCACATCTGAAGGAAGAACCCTGTAGGTTTTTTAATCCATTTTCATGACATCTTCAATTAATAGTGATCCAATAAAAAAACTACTGATCAAATTAAATGTATTTTACTGAGTATTTCAGTGGGGATATTTGTACTAACCCCCTTTACTTTCTTTTCAAAACAGATGTGGAAGGGTGACTGTTCATCAGCTACAAGACATTGGTGTTTGGATGGAAGAATATTAAAGATGAACACATTCACATCTGGCCAAAGGAGTGTGTTTGAAGGATCAGAGGTGATCGCACACCTGTTGTAGTTGGTGCTTCTTGAATTGCTCCATATAAATTTGCAGTATTTGTTGATGTCTCTGCTGAGGAGCAAAGGGCCCGATGCTCTGTTCACTGTGAAAAGGTCATTAGTTGATACGTGTTAGTCTCTCTGTATATATGTGTGTGTGTGTGTGTGTGTGTGTGGTCTCTTTTTCACCTGATAGTAAAGAAGACACCATCCTCACAGCCTCTTCCACTGCTGACTTCAGTCTTTCTTTCTCAGTGTCTGATAGGTCGTCCCTCTCTCTTGGAATCCAGGTGTGGATCCTGATTGGTTGTGGAGAGGCAGGACCGGGGCCACGCAGAAGTGATATCGAACGTCTCTGACGACTGGTTCGTTGCCCAGAATTTACCGGGTGCCCTTGCACTGTCGGGTGTCTGAATCCGGGCTCATTGGGTGGGTTGTCTGGGTGGATGGGTGCAGCTCTGACCACCCTGAGCTGAGCCTGAACCTCATCAAAGATGCACTTCTGCTGGGCTCCAGGGAGCTCAGCCACCACCATTACCACCAACATCCTCACCCAGAGTCTCTGGGATGGAGGTAAAGCCATAATTATGGCTGGAACCTATTTAAAGGTCACAATGAGGATGATGGGGAGTTGTTTCACATTTTGTCTAAGGTTTTATGAAGGGCAGTAAACAGTATGTCTACTCTGAGTCATGCTTCTCCTGGTTCTTGTGGATCCCATCTAACTGTGTCCAGTGTCCAAGACCAGTGTCAAACAACACACACCAGAGCTCAGAGACAAAAGCTCAGATTCACAGTAAATGATTTGATGATAAAATTTAATGGGTTCTTCCCTGGCCAATGTCCCGTTCAGTGGTTTTTGCATAATTCATATATCAATTACTTATTTATAAATTTGTGAATCTGTTAATTTCACCACCAACAAAAACAATAAAAACCAATAAATTAAATATAAAATGTTGTAGGGATTTTGACCTTAGTATTTATAAAATCCTGTCTGCAATCGTGTCTTATGAATAATAGAATTACTAAATTCAAAGTCAAATGCTGAGTATTTCTTTGCGCCTCTTTTTTTGTCTGCTGTAAGGAGCTAAGCCAATGCGCCTGCCAGAGCAGCTGTTACATGTAGAGCAAAATCCGACTCCAACAATCACCTTCCTACAACATTAATCACCCTGGTAAATTAAAATCAGTCTGTGTAATTACCTTGCAGGTTAATGCAACATCAGTCTCTCCATGTAGTCTCAGTGTTCAGTGGTAAAGTATTGCATTCACCTTTTATCCTGTGCACAGCAGTTATCTCAGCTTCTGCCTTCTTTCCAGGACACCTGCTGAAGAGCTCCTTCAGGAGTCTGTGTGAGTTTCTACAGGACTTTTGAATACAAAGCACAAAGCGACAGCTCATTCATCTCTGTTAAGGAGGTGTCAGACGTTCCTCACACACTCACCAAAGAACAAACACAATACATGAAACCTAAAAGTGCAAATTGTTTAATCTCAGACACATTTTTACTTATATACACTGAAGTTGACCCTAATAAATCATAAAATCACTTTCTCTCTTATTCATCTCATTACACTGCAAAGTTAAAACTTTTGGCTACTCCACAATGACCCTAATACATTCAACAAAGAAGAAGAAGAACTTAAGAGAGAAAAAAAAAGATAAGTAACTAGCAGAAATAAAAACACCATAAACTGTACAACAATACAAATGGCACACCACAAGTCTGTTGTGTCAAATTGTGTCAAAATGTGACAGAATGCGATTAATTCCCCTCAGGGGCTGAAGATTCAAGTTGAGGTTGTTTTGTGATTTCGGGGCCCCCTTTCATTACTAGGGCTCCTCATCTTCCTGTACACACCACACACACACACACACACACACACACACACACACACACACACTCAAACACACATATACACACACACATCCTCAAATCAGGCACCAGAGAGATTGTCTTTTGACACATTTGCTTTTGTAGATTACATACATTCACTTAGGAAGTGTACACATGTGTACTTAAACACGCTGTTACGTTGCGATCAATGTGCACTAAAGTAGGGGTCCCAAAAAAAGTTATTGCCAGCTTGCAGAGTAGACATGCATTTCTTTTCATGTTATGATAAAGTCACTGATGCGTCGATGTGTGCTGCGATGTAAGGAAAACGTGCCTCTGTGTTTCGTGTGCAGTGTGTATCTCAGGAATCATCTCAATCACCTCGAGCAATCTACAGGAAACTCCTCAAAAGGCACTTAAACAGGGGAAATGATTTTTTCTCTAAATGTCTGTGATGTAACATGAGACTGGATGCAAGTGGCAGGAGAATGTGGGGACAATCCACATCTACAAACACTCCACTTTCTATGTAAGACTAAAATGCAAATGCATTCACACAGTTCCAGCCACACAAACACAATAATATCCATCATAAAAACTCTAATCATTCAATCTGACAGTAGCCTGCCTCAGTATCTTGATAGGGAAGATTCTCCTGTGCAAAAGTTTACCTTCAATGTGCAGCCCAGCATTAATTAAGTGCACAACCAATACTCACCTACGCTTACGCTCCAACATACATCAGCCATGCTTTTTGTTTAAAACGTATACTTTCTTAAGGAAGTCTTAAAAATGGTCGAATACTTGATTCCATAAGTCAACAGATCCAACTCAAAGCAATTTCAAAAGGCACCAGACTTGCACAGTGAGGGTGAGTCTCGCTGTGGGCCACTCCTGTGCTTAAGTTCAAACAAATGTGGAAAGACTCGGTTTCAGTTATCGGTGTGTAAAGGAGACAAAGAAGGGGTGTGGGTTAGTGGGCAGGTGAGGAAGTCATTCAGGTGAGCATGGGCACGTCATCCTCTGAAGTGGTGTCTTCAGACAGGGGGATAAGCAGCACCTCGTCATCTGAAGAAGACGAGGAGAAAGAAGGGGAGGCAGAGAGGGGCATGGAGTTGGTGGAGGAGGAAGAGGGCGAAGCTCTGAAGAGGGAAATACTCAGGCCCAGCGTGTGGAAGATGGAGGCCAGAGAGGGGCTGCTCGGGGGGACGGCGACAGGAGTAGTGTGTGGGGTGGCCGGGGGTGGAGCTGGGGGAGCGTAGGGAGGTGGAGGTGGGGAGGAAACAAGTGGCAGGGGCAGCGTTTCCTCCTGCTGCTGCTGCTCTGACTGAGCCAACAAGCCAAGTTTCTGAGGCACCGGCTGGTTGACCGCTTCCACAGCCGATGAGGAGCTCGTGGGGGTGGAGTGAGCTGCTTCCTGACCAGAAGGAGCGGCGTCTAACTGCTGCTGGCTGGAGCTCGATGCCTGAGACGGCCTGGAGGGAGGTCTGGGGATTAGACCCCATCGCCTCATGCGGCGAACAGCCCGGCGGACAAATCGGGGCCTGCGTCTGCGATGTGGGGAGCTGGCGGCATCCTGACGGAGGAGCTGGAGAATTCCCCTCAGAGAGAGAGATGAGGTCTGACATGGAGGAAGATGTAAAGAAACGGAGAGTGGAAAAGAGCAAATCAGTCACAATATTGCTTGATTTCCGAAACTACCAAGTTTTGGATTCACAAAACACTGATCCAAGTTTAAGGAACAAGTAGGTAGCTCGGGCATATCCCATCAGACACCACATGCTTGTTTTATACAGTTAATCCCTCCACCTCTATCACCCCAACTGTCCTCACTGGCTAATAATAAAGCACCTTAGTGTGAACCTGCATGGTAACAGCATGAGCTCTTTCTTAACACTCTGCCTACCTCAGCCCACAGCCTGCTGCTGGGGATTAATAAGACTGCCAAAGTGGAGCACATGACTTTAAGACAGATGACACAAGGGCTGCTGTAGATTATAGTGTGCTCAGTGACTCGACAATGTGGCCTCTTTTCCCATGAATAAAAATATTATCTTTGCTCCCCCTCTTCAGTTTGTAAGACTGTGTTTTCATACTCACTCCTTTCTTTCAGTCTTTATAGCTTCAGAGGAGCAATACAAATGCATTTTTCAGACTGTTTTTGTTGTTTTTCTGTGGCAACAGTAATTAATTCTGTGATGCTCTTCTCTCTCACCTCATTGGGGTTTTCTGTGGGGAAGTCCTCCACAGGGGGGATGATGCCCTGTGCAATCAGCTGACCATAGGAAGGTGGAGCCTGCTGCTGGATGAGCTCTGCCTCCTGACGGCTGATTGGAGCAAACATGCTGCGAGAAAACACATTGAAAAGACGGGTTAAGATGTGTTCACTGACTTTCTTACAGACTACCAGCACATCTTAGCTTTTGTTGTTGAGGTTCTTAACAGGTTCATATACAGTATACGCTCATTTATCGTATATTTATGTATTATAACTACTTTTTACAGAAGATTACCCTCAATAAATGCTACAATCATAACACCCACACTCTTTTTCTATGAAAGGTAATGTTCTGATTTTATAAAGATGATGTACACAGCTTACAAATTTTCTGAAGTATACACATGACATGACCCACTTTTGCTGAGACAAACTGCACGTGGGTAGCTGGCTGTTTACAACAACAACCTGGTAGTTTATGTGTTTATCCAAAGGAGTGAGTACTATGTGTACTGGCTGCGTTGTGGGAGGTTCTGATGTGTTTCAGAGGTGCTGTCTGGTAGTGTTGGCAGCAACCGAAGCTAGCAGATAGGAAAACAAAGTGTGCCTCTTGTGACTCACTATCTCAGATTATCAACACAGAATCTGGCTGAATAGGCCCATTATGCTTGTTTAAAAGAACCAAAATTATCCCAAAAGGCTAATATATGTGGAAAGCAAACAAAAATGAAATGAGAGAGGAGTACAGTAGAAACTGCAGAACAAACAGTAACAGAAAACTAAGACCTTTGCTTATAAATGAGATGAGATTTACCTGTACTCCCTGGTCCTGAGCGAGTACAGTTTACAGGTGCAGCCCATGGCAATCACCAGCAGGAGTCCACAGACCAGGCTGCCAACCGTTGCCGCGGTGATGACCTTGCGGGGCAGGATGACGGTGCAGTTGAGCTCGTCCGTGCCGTCCTTACAATCCACCTGGCCGTCACAGCGCCAGCTCTCAAACACACACCTGCAGCGGGGAGAGTGGACCACTTGTGTGTTAGAGTATGCAGGAATAATATGAGATTCAGTTTCACGTGAAAATGCATCCTGATGCCTGCGTGATAACCCAGAATAAAACCACAAGATCTTAAACCATGATTACAGCACATGACAGATTCTTTAACACTGTATTAGACTTTGTAAAAGTTATCATGGATTTCAGCATTTTATTAACTGATGTATACTAAAGTTTGGGGCACACGGTACATTGAACAATTCATTATGAACTTTGTTCAAGTCTTGCTCACAAAATAGTGTCGTGCCTCTTCAGCTGAGACAATGTCTGTTGGTTGTCAGCATGTTTGGCTGTTTGCGTTACATAATAAAGTACTGTGTTTTTTTGTATGTTCAGTAACTGATCTAAATGGGTCACAGAACTCCTTTTTTTTTTCCTTTTTTCTATTCTGGGGTTTGAAAATACACTTTTATTGTGTTGAATATTAAGCTGAAACAATAAATTGAAAATAGACACATAACGCTCATTCTCAGATACTTGTTTAATCTGTTGAATATTTACCAAATCACTACACACAGAACATACTGAATATACAGTAACAGTAAACCCAATTCCTTACAAGGTCAGGTTTCTGCACACACCCTCTGAATCACATACTTGCGTCATAGCCAAGACACACCTAGAACACACCTAACCTGACACAAGACACAAACCACAACCAAAACAATCTATATAAAAACAAAATAATAGTAGCTGAACAGCTGCTAAATGGACCTTTAAGAGAGGCTGTTTTATCAACTCCTCTTTGCAAGATCAAGAATAAAGTCTGAACATCAACTATTAAGTCAGCGTGGTTCCATTAAGTCCAGCTATAGCTGATACGAGCCATTTGACATCGTCAGAATCTCCAGAATAACTACTATGTGGACCTTATTTCATTAACTACTACTTCCAAGATAAACACCTAACTCCTCCTCAATTTTAGGTCATGCTTCATGCAAAAGCAGTGAAAATCTGGGTACAGCAGTTAGGCAGCTGTCCTCTCCAAGCAAACGAGACAACCAGTTTTTCAGTCTGAAACTCCTTAGAAAAACTGACCTGTCACTGTCACAATGAAAGGTCCCCGGCTGGCACACGGTGCAGTCCCTCTCGTCGCTGCCATCCGCACAGTACAGCTGGTAGTTGCATCTCTCTGTGACTGGGTAACACACTGGCCTGCCAGCGAAGTGGCTGGATGCCGCCACCCTCTGTCCTGCTATTCCACAGGCAAACTGGTTCGGGCTGCAGCCTCTGCATCCCTCCTCATCCTTCCCCGTCTCGGGACAGTCCCATTTCCCATCGCAGCGCTGCTCCTGGGTAAAGCAACCTCCTGATGCTCCCCCACACCGACCTTCCCATGGAGGGCAGTAGCTCCCGACGTGGAACGTGGCGTTAAAACCACTCCCCACTGAGTCACGAAGTGTGTCATATGTCATCGACAGCAGACCAGTATGGGATTCCACTTGGACTAATTTGTAATTCGAGGCGCTTGTGATCTGTCAAAATGCAGAAAAGGAACATCATGTTACTATGAGGATTGTTTCACTAAAAAAAAAAAAAAAAAAGATTATCTGGAGGGAATGTTTGTCGATACATTTATAAATGAAGTAAACTCACAATTTTAATAATGTCTCCTTTGCCTTGTTCTCTGTTGTAGATGGTGAGTCTATCCCCAGGCCCCAGCACCAGCAGCTGCAGGTCCAGTCTGAGTGGCCTGGAGTCCTGCGGGTCCAGAGTCCAGACACAGTGCAGAGGAGGACCTCGAAGGGCTGGGGGAGAGAAGGTCCCATAAAAGGTCTGGATGATCCCTCCGCAAGGCCACTCAACAGGTGTGGGTGTCACAACAAGCTCCTTATTAGTCTGAGGCTGCTCTCGATCCACCTGGGGCCCCTCATCCATCCTGTCCTTCAGCAGCCCCCAAAGATCAGACTCAGTATCTCTCTCAGCTAACCTATCTGAGTTCTGAGTTTCATCTATGGCCTTCTGTCTCTCCAAGTCCCTGTCATGGTTCCTCTCTGTATATGTTTTCCTATTGTTTTCTTCTACTTGTGTGTTGCCATGCTTTGGGGGTTCTGAGGTTCCCACGTCTGCATCGCAACCCTGTTCATCCGTGCCGAGGCCAGGACCTTCATCGAGACACTCCACCTGGCCATTGCAGCGCCAGGAGAGGGGAAGGCAACGCCCCCCCAGGCATTCAAAAGATGTCACTGGGCATTCACCCGAGTCTGAATGTGCAGAAACACAAGGGGGTAAAAGAAATAAAGATTTTTTTTTTACAAAAACAACTAGAACTTGCAGCAGAAATGCAGAACCACGTGCTTCTTTGACAACGTACATGGGGCAGCACAACAAATGTTTAAAAAAGATGTTTACGAAAAATACAAATCAAACAAACAAAAAAAAAAACCCCACATCATACCTCGAGCATAGCTCAACAGAAATGATGACACAGGGAACAGATGTGGGAGGAAGTGGTGCATCACTGTGATATTTCCCCCTGGGAACTCCATGGGCGGTGGCAGCTTGGAGCCACAAAGGACAACCGGCTCACTGCCAGCTGATGATTTTATAGACACCCATTCCTTCCTACACCGTGCTGAAAACTGGGAAAAGCTGCAAAAAGATTCAAGATTCAGCTCAACTGAGTCTATAATTACCCCAGAGGATTTCCCAGATCTGATTTGCAGCAAATAACTGGAAGCTAATTATTAAACTTCTTTGAACTCTGAAAGCAATATTCTGTGAATCTGGTATTTCAAATTCCCTCAGCATCTGTACCTGAGAACGACAGGCTCTCCTTCCAAACCCTTGATGGTCCAGCAGTCATAGGTAGAGCCAAAGCGGTAGGACCAGCTGTGGTAAGCAGAACTCCTGATCTCTCCCACGTTGCTGTCTAAGACTTGAGGGGAATGCCCACAGTGGGCTGAGACAGCAAGACAAAGGAGCAACGGTTCAGACGTCAAAATGTTTTGGAAGTTTCAAGTGTTGTTTTATGGTTTAAAACCCATAAGGTCTGTAAGAAAAGTAAGCAGCCGGACAATTTTTGCTTGAAGCTTGATTTCATAACATCACTTTTGCCTCTCCAAACACCTATTTGCAAACTACAGCTGGAAATAGTTGTGAAAGCACTGTTAAGTATGATCTGCTCAGGCTGATCTCTGATTTCGGCTTCCAGAGACAAACATGAGATAAAGTGCTGATTAGCTGTCTCCTTACCAGAGCAGACGGCAGGCTCAAAACGTCTGCATGCTACAGAGGAAACAGCAAAAACAGAACAAGTCAGGGCAGTGTTTAATCACCACGGTTGACAGGAATCGTAAATGTTGTATGACATGAAAAGTACAAACATGACCTTTGCTTGATAACCATTTCAAGTAGGCACCTTAAATAGATAGGCACAAGGACACAGATACACAGTATGGTGTATTCTCTCACCTGTTAAGGTGAAAACCAGAAGGGCACAGAGGTTGTAAGTGACTGTCATTGTTGCACTCCTCTAAAAAAAAGCTGGAAATTATACAGAAAGTGATGACTTAAAAAGGGTAAAAATAAAATGTCAGAGAAACGCCATCGTAGGAGGTTTTTTTCAGGAAGACTTCACCTGCAAAGTGAAAGAAGAGAAGATGAATGAAAGGTGTGTTTGATCTGATTTTCAGTCCAGTTCCAGCTTTTTAAACCATGTCCATTTGCTTATTTTCTCTGTTTTATGTCTTTGTAAAGCATCTGTTTTGGAGTTTTGCACAGCTGGTCAGACAAAAATGAGAAACTACGATGCACATTTTCATACCTTTTCTGACATTTTACTGACTAAAGTGACAACAAATCAGTTAATAGTGAACAAAACAGACAGACTAGCTGTTAATGACAATAACTGTTAGCTGCAGCCCTGGTGCTGATCCATTACAATTGTTAGTTTCAAAAGGAATCCACCAAAATCACAAACTCTCTTTCCAAGCATCCCCACCACCCCCTGCCTCTCTAAAGAAACAAAACACATATTATACCATTTAAATATTAAAACACTAAAGGTGGATTTGGCTTTGAAATAGTTCATTTGCATCAATTTTACATCCCTTGTCTCTTGAAGCTTCTCTCTACCTTCATATAACTAGATTCTAAGTTAGAGCTAAAATAATTAGTCCAGTAATAGACTGATCAATGTACAGATAATTAAATAATATATGCCTGTTCGCTTGATCTCTAACACAATGTTTACACACATGCACAACACACGCGCGCGCACGCACACACACACATAGACTTCCTTCCCATAATCTTCTCAACAATGACGCCAGGATGGCCACCATTTCCGAGATAAAAATAAACTGTTTCAAAGTCTTTCTATTATTTCCAGTGAAGAAAAAACAGTTTGAATCCCTAGTTCGGGTCGATCAGTGCCTCATGTTTGTTCCCCTACATGTTTAGATAGTATCCTGAGATAACGCTACGAGTTAGTTTCGCTTTGAGGCAGAAGGGGCGAGCAGCAGCTCGGCTTCATCAGAGATTTAACAGCTAGCTTCCTGGCGAGCTAACCGCTAACATCCTCACGGCTCTCTTCGTTTATTCGAAGGCCGCGACACCACGGAGAACGGGGCTCCGAGGTCGACACTTAACGTTTAAGTGCCCAAAGAAATCATATCATGCCGGACAGAGAAGGAAAAAAGAGATTAAAACGATTAAAAAGGGGGGAAACAAGAGCTGAGTACCTTACCATGTCAGTCGGCCTTTCTTGTTGACAAGTTATGAGCTACTTCCGCATATTACGGCTCATGACAGCAGGGGCGGGGCTTGTGATGTCAAACAGTTTCCCCCTCATTTATAAAACATTGCACACAAAGTTCCTTCAAATCAAATATTTTAAACTTCATCCTGAACTTATTTTTTAAACATGTAAATTCAATTATTCACACTGGTCGCGGCTAAAGTCTAAAAGGAGTCTAAATGGAGAAAGGTTCAGCTCTCAACACAAGGTGTCAGTGTCCAACATCAGTTTTTAATTCACAAAAACGGGACAAGGACCTCCAGGACTCCTTTCAAGGAATAAAGTGTCATCAAGTACATTTAGTCAAGTACTGTGTTTAAGCTCTATTAACTTATTAAAAATTCTAGGTCTACTCCTCCTCTCTCTGAAAAATCCAGACAATATTTTTCATTTCGAAAGTTTAAGTGCTGGACTCAAGATGCCTCCTACTTCCATCCTGCAGGCTTCAAGTTTCCACACACTGGAAACTTGAAGCCTCACTGCGGACTTCAAGTTTCCAGTGTGTAGAGGGTAGAGAGACTTTCAGAAAAAGTGAAATTGCAGTTTAAAAATACTGCAAAGGTCGTGACTGGTATAGTCGTGCAATGTAACTAAGCACATTTCAAAGAGTGCTGTGCATATTTGTGGTAATTGCACTTCACTTGATTATATAGCATGTATGCAACTTTATACGTCTCCTCCACCACATTTGAAAGGGAAATATTGTACTTTTTAGTCCACAACATTTCACAGCTGTAGGTACTCTTCAGATTAGATTTTTGCTGCTTGTTAATGAAATATGATGCATTGATTTATATGTTAATACACCACTAATAACATTGGGGCCATTTTGCATCTGCACTTTTACTTTTGATTCTCTAAGTACCTACATACTGCTTCCAACCCTGGTAATATCCGAGTCTCGCTATCATTAATTAATATTGTTTTCACGCAGCCACGAAAGAAAATGACGTCCGCACATCTGGAGGAGGATCCAGAGGAAAATCCATCCATCTCTCTCTCTCTCTCTCTCTCTCTCTCTGACCACGTCCACACACTCTGCAGACAATCCCAGCACCCGAGGAAAAGGAAACCAAACTATGAAGCTTTAGTCAACAACAGCTGCACATTTGTCAGAGCCACCTGATGATCTGAGGACTTTGTTTTCAGCTCAGCTCTGAAGGAGTCGCTTTCGTGCGGAAAAGTTGTCCGCTGCGCTCAAAGTGTCCATGCGGATACGGCGACGCTTTCTGCCACGTTTTAAAGACATATCGGAGTTGTTGCATCGATCGCTGTTATTTTGATTTTTTTTTTTTTCGTCGTTCACCGTCAGGACGGTGGGACTCGTGTAGAGAGTTAGTTTTCTGAACTCCTTTTTGTTTTGGGGGGGCAGCAGTTTGCAGACACCAGAATGCTGTCCCAGCTCCTCACCCTGGCCTGTGGTCTCTGCTGCTTTGGTTTTACCTCCGTCTCTGCAAATGTACTACAAGCCGAGGTAAGTGGCGTGGAAAAGCAGGATTCATTTACTTTAGGTATAGATTTATATATGTGTTCATACATACAGTGTTTCACGCTATAATGAGTCAACAACGTGTATTTTCCATGGTATCCAATTTCTTAAATGTCTGGCTCTCTGAATTAAAGTTGTCTATAATGTTCCTGGTTAATGCTGTACATTTACAATGTAAAGACATTGGATTCTGCTGTAGAAATCAAACTTTACAGAAATCTTATTTTGATATGTTTTTAAACTCCTATTACTTGTTGTTTTGCTGTTATCTGTAGTGTTTCTCTAATGTTTGAGGTGTTTTCTCTAATCTTGCACTGGAGCTGTTTATATTCCCCTCATGTTTATTCTCCCTCCCTAAAACATTTGTGACCTTTGTTTTTCTCTTCTAAGAACTGTTTAAAAGAGTCCATCTGAGTAGAAACAGTAACAAGAGATGAAACTTCATCCAGAGGGAAAAAAATGTCATGAGTCTTAACTTTTGTGGCTTTTGAAGGAGGAGGAGGGGGAGATCCAACCATGTAGAGGCAGTGTACAGTTCAGAAAACCTCAGCTGAGCTGCTTTGTTCTGAGAAAGAGGGGGTAGTGGTGGTGCTATGGGGGAGGGGGCTAATGGTTTTCATCCGCCTGTGCAGACTGGAGAGACAGCAGGCCGGAAAGTTGGTCTGCCTTCACAACAAGCTGGACATGAGGTGCTCCATCTGGGAGACTTTAGGCCTCAGGCATCAGGCTCTGAAACCCCGGCCTGGAGACACTAAAGTGCAGTTTAACTCTCATCTAAACAACACATTTTGTCATCGGGTCTCGTGCAGGTTTGTAAATGACCGGGTACGAGCACCCTAGGCGCCACTGGTCTCAGCCCATTTAAGATTTGCTCTAAAGGTAGACCTTCATCTCTGAACGTTCCAGTTCACCTTGTAGATAACATCAGTAACAACCAGTGGTCATAAGTGCATGGAAACATAGCTGATGTTTAATGTCTTTATTTACAGCACCGCATCAGTATGAGGTCACAGACTGACAGGACACAAGGTGTTTCTCAGTAAAAGACAGGATGTACCAGTAATACCCAGCTGTCACAGCAAACTGATTTACAGAGCAAAGAGTTCATTACCTGTAACTTTAGAGTTTAAGACATACATACAAGAGTCTGTGCTGTAGTTCAAGGAGGACACAGGATGCATGAAGGAGCGAAGGAGGACTTAGTCACTGACCACAAGTCGCTGGCGTGTGAGTCAAGCCAGACATGGTGGATAACTCAAGGGAGTCAGACAGTTTACAGGATGCCACAGGCCTCTGCCCTCCTGTGGCGAACACACCGACACAGTGATGAATGTCTGTAAACAAAGTGAGAAAACATGACTGTTCACTGCAGCGCTGTCATTAGCAGCTGTAGGATAACATCTCTAACATCACTGCAGCAGTGAATCACTTCAGTGCTAAAATAATAATAATAACCCCCAGTGCAGGATTTAATGTGGGACACATCTGATCAAAAGAGAATGTCTTGTCTGCTGATACAGGTTTTGTACACGGTTTTAAGACGGTGCTGTGATGCTGTCAGACACACCAGTCAGTCCTGATGCAGAAACAGGATAAGCTTTAATTATGGGTTCAGCATTACGTCACCTGAGAGCTGCATATGAACCCTGTGATCAAAAGATAGGGTTGTCTGTGTGTGGAGAAAGTAGACTCAACTGGAACAGCAAAGATAGGAGAAAACAAAGACAAGAGAACAACTGAGTGACATAAATGTTTACTTAATGTCCATGGAGTTCTTTTTTTTTTAGGGGGCTGGGACGACTGAGCAAGCAGAATTCAACCAGAGAAACTTAATTTAGAGGAATTTTGTGGTTTATCAGTTTTGCTCAACATCTGAGCATCCCTCTCTGACTTCACTTTAACAAACTAAACCCACTTAATCCATGCTGAGTGAAAAGAGAAGCTCCACCAATAGAGAACTTGGCTCTGAAAATGATACCTCTTCTTGCGAAGTCAAGTACCTTTGCACTTTCCTGCATCTGTTTTCATTCTCCTTTTTTTGCCTTGCCTAACCTTTTGTACTTAAATAAAATGCTTAGTTGGACGTTGTGAGCAAAGGAAGTGGGCAGCAATGAAAACAACAGGGTCTAAAACTGGATCTCTCCATATCTGGCAAAAAAAAAAATTCGGAGATTTCCCGTTGCCATGTGGAGACACAGGTCTCGTGATCGCAGCGGAGGGTTACAGATCTGTTCATAACACATCTGGGTTCAATTTTCCTCATCTCGACTTGAGTCGCTGTTGATGTAGCATCAAAGAAGAGCCTTGCTCAAGATCTGGTGCATGCTGCTCTGACAGGCAGCAGCTGTCACTTAAGAAATGTCAGAAATAATCAGCTGGATCAGCCTTAATGAGAAACCGGTGGACTTCAGGGGAGAGAGGGAGCTTATCTTTGCTCTATAGCTAAGAAAATGGTCCACAGTGGTAACAAAGAGGACATCAAAGAGAGAAAGTTTCCACCATGACGTTAGCAACTGTAGAGTGGAGAGTCTTTGTCCTGATAGATGCACTTCTACCACAGTTTTGACCAAGATTTACAGTCTCAGGTGCTCAGCTGGTTGGATGTGACTGAAGTTGATATCTGGTATGAAGACTTGGACAGTTTCCTGTGAAAAAGGGCAGTGGACAATAACCCAGTACATTTAATCAAGTGCTTCTTTTACGTTTATAACATTTCAGAGGGAAGTACTGTACACAAGATTTATCTGTTCATTTCTACTTCATAGACTAAGATTTTACATACAAAATACTTTGTACTGTAACAAGATTCAGAGAGCTGACAAAAAACAAGCCTGTCATCTACTTAATAGCTTTTTCTGGAGCTTTCAGCTGCATCTCGCAGTCTTCATCAGCCAATGCTGTTTACTCAGTTGTCACAGAGGTGGCTCAGTTTTCATCACATGACCTAAATCAGTAAAGTACACATTAAACTTAACCAATGCATAACCATGTTAATGCATCATTAATGATCTAGAAATGTGATTTATAAATGGTACTGTATAAAGAGTACTATCCAGTGATGATATTATTTGACCTGTTTGACCCAGTAGAAACATAAATGTTGAAAAAATATTACACAGCGCTGGTGTGGGTTCTAACGGAGTCAGAGAAGCCAAGAAGTGAAGGCGATGGGAGATTCAGCCCCTCATGAGCAGAATTCTCTGCTTTTTCCGTTGGCACAGAGCGAAAGGAACATCTGACTCAGTCCCTCAAATTTAAATTCAGCCATACTCCTAACTCCTCGCTCTCCCTGCTTTTCTTTTACCGCTCTTCCTTCTAATGTCTTTACCTCTCCTTTCTAATGTAACCCTGCACTTTAGATCATCTCCTGCCGTCCTTCACCCTCTTGTCTGTCCTGTTTCTTCCCTCGGCCTCGGTGAGATTTTAAAAATATCCAACTCATTTCTAAAGTTAGGGGGAAAAAATACGATTTGCAATCAAAGGCTTTGGATCTTTCAGACAAACGGTGTTTTGACCATTCACAAAACAGTGGACTTTGGCATAGTTTAACAGACACATTGCTGTAGTGCAAAATGTATACATGGTTAAATATGTACAACAAACTTAATCCCAGCTCTAGACATAAAGTCACATCCGCTAATTTCCACTTCCTTTTAGTAGATATGAAAATAGACACACCCACATTATGCAAAAGTTTATTGTTCTATGTCATCATAACTTTGTTTCTTACCATAAATCTATAAATGCACTGGGGATTTTTTTCTTTTTTTTTTTTGCTCTTGTAGGAAGTTGTGGCTGAATGTTTTTGTAGGGCCTGCAAGAAACAAACCACAACTCAGTGTCATATGAATGTGAGTAAAGTTGTGTGACAGTGGAGGGAATGTACGTGCCCTGTGATGGGTGACCGGACATTGAGAAATGAGATACATGCTGCTCAGCATCGTCACATTTTTTAAGAATGGAGTACAAAAGTTAGCCCGTGGTCCACAGAACTTTAGAAGTCCTGAATGCACAAGACTTGTTGTGTTTCTACTTGTTTGTGGTGACTTCAAGAATATGCATCACTAAGGCACAATGTCGCCTGACATAAATAGGGGGCCTTAAAAGGTGGGCCCCCACTGTGTTTCCTGATCTTGAGGCCCCATCTTGAGGAGGGCACCTATGTTAAAAAAAATCACCTCACAATAAACCTGGTGTCAATTAGCTCCCTGCAGGTTAATAAAGCCATATTTGAACAGGTTTTAATTGTTTTCAGTGATTTTGATTTTGTGGTAATACACTGTTCAGTAATTTAGAGCTTCAACTGACTACATGGCAGTAAGTTCACATTAAGGTCACAAAATCCATGTATACATCACACAGCTCCACCAAATACAACCTGTTCCACTACATTTACATCACACTGGTTGTGTTTCACTGTGCATTATACATACAGACCTCATGTCACTGAACACAGACAAGGCTGCACACAGACCCAGGGGTGTGTTTACCAAAGCAGCAGACAGCCCTTTGACCACACATGGCTGTGCAGCGAGCTACCTAGCTACTCAGAGGCCAACAATACCAGCCATGTACAAGTCTCAATAAATAGAAGCTTTGATGGTGGCTGCTGGGAGTTCCAGGGAGGAGGGGTGCATGCTGGGATACCTGGCGTCCCAACCGGAGGTGGTGGCGGTGGTGTGGAGTAGTTTGGGACTAGAGGAGAGAAGTGGAGGTCTTGACGGTGTGGGGGAGACTTTTCATGGGAGTGTTTTTATAGAAGCAGACGCGTCACCACACTGGAGCCACAGGACACACTAGTAGCACTGAGCAGAGAGACAGAGAAAGTAAATTTGGTCAGTGTTAGAGGCAGATTGACTCAGAGAGAGTCAGGGGATAAATTAACTAGATGCTTAAATAATCCAGAGAAATCTTGAAGAAATTGTGAGGGGGAATATGCAAAGATGGATAGAAGGGGGAAAAGTTGCCTCTCTGCAGGTCCTTATAAGTGAACCTTGTTCTCTGGCCTCTCTGCCCACCACATGACTAACAGTAGCTGTGTGTGCACAGGCTGTATATGGCCAGGTAGTCCTGCCCAGTTGCTACATTTCCATCCCTCCCCCTGCTTTTCCCTTCACTTGTTGTAGGAAGGCTTGAAGAGAAAACCAGCACCAACAGTGGAACGAGAGAGATATCTGAGGTTTAGATGACGCTAGGAATTTGGGGTAATTCCACCGACTTAATTTGTGGTGGAGATGAAAATGTGTGTTAACTCTGTGTGTGCAGATACATAATTGGAAACACACACTGAAAGATGCACTGAGGCCTCAACTCTAGCAAAGGGCTGAAGATATGAGAAGACTGATATCACTCTTCTTTATCTGTCAAATATGAAGCTACAGCCAGTGGCCAGTTAGCTTAGCTTAGCACAAAGACTGGAAACAGGGGGAAACAGCTAGCCTGGCTTTGTACAATGCTAAAAAATCTTGTGGCCATCGCCATAGATCAACACTCGGGAGAAAGTGAACAAGCACAAAATGTCAAACTACTCCTTTAACAGTGTCGCAGTCCAGTCTTAGACCACCAGCAGCAGGCAGTGGAAAGAATAGGCCGGCCTTTCATGTGTAAAGATAAATAGTGGTGGTTTTGGTTGACATGAGGACAGACAGAGACAGCGGCAGGAAGATCTTAAACTAAAGCTTTGAGGAACCAAAATGTTGCTGAAAATGTTACTTTTTCCAGTTGTCTTTGGCTGCAATAGTCTAGACAGAGTGTGGGTCACTGTGACTGAAATGACATCAGTGTTTTTGGATTGTGTGTTTTATTTGGCTTTCAGTTCCTCTCTCATCTCTCCTTATGACCCCACAACAAAGTTTCCCATAACGAGCTCAGCATAAACCAGGGGAGATGTGAGGATTTGGTGTTGGATTTTAAGAGTTTGTAAACGGGGTAATGTCACAGTCATGTGAAGAAAAGACAATAATTTTAACATGTTTAGTTACCACAGTGCGTGTTGGCTGCTGTGGAGGAGGTTATGTAGGCTAACAAGTCAGCTTGGCACACAAAAACCCACTTGTGCAAACACACACACACACACAAACACACACCCTTTGTTCCCCTTATTCAACATGCAATCTGTATTACACATCTAAGCTCAGAGAATCAGGTCTAAACAAGCTCCTAAACTTGACTGGAAGCAGCAACACGTTCACACAGGTGGCCAATCCCCATCTTTTTGTTGACTAAGATGTTTTCAGGTGGTTTTCCTGTTGCTTCTGGCACATTTGACCAAGACTCATCAGAGCGACTGGGAAATTCACAAAGAAAGTAAAACACAGACATGTAAATAATAATTATGTGTTTCAAAGGTCCTAATAAGTGCCTTATATAAAATGAAAGCCTTCTCACTGTAGTTTTAGCAGCTAAATGTCAGTCCTCTATTGTTTTTTTCCTAGTTATTTTAGTTGTCTTTTTCTTAGCATGTTGTATTTTGTGGAAGTCCTACCCCAACACTCTTTAGGTGACCCTAAGATTTTGATTTTGTTGTTCCTGTTGAGAATCACTGCATGCAGCCATGTGCAGTGTTGTTCAAGAGGCAGCACACCCTCTTCCTCTTCTACATAAAGTGTGTTAATCATCCTGATTGTCTTTTTTCCTGATCAGTTTATTAATTGTTAAATAATGATATTTGTACAAGCGTAGTGAATATTTTATTACATCATACTCATTAATTTGGAACATATATTGAAAATGAATGCAAACCACATGTACAGTGTAATTTGTGGTTTAAAATGCAGGATTAATAGAACACATTTTATATTTGCTTTGACACAAGAAGGCTGATTTTGCGGTGAACAAGCTGAGAAGCTTTTTAAAGCATTTAGACTGTCAAAAAATCAAACGTCAAATGCATTTTATTTATAGATTATCTATAAAGGAAATTGTGTCAAGCTGTTGTAATGGGATCATCGTGTCATTTAGCACTTAGCTAATAACCCGTCTCAGATGAAGTTATCTAAGTCCAAAAATAAAGCAAATGATTCACCATTCCACAAACAAAGGTCTTCATCAGATTCTAAAGAATTACATTTAACTTTCCCTCTCTCTTTTTGTTATTCTCTCTGTCTCAGGCTTGGCTGCAGAAGTATGGCTACCTGCCTCCAGGAGATGTAAGAGCCCAGGCCATCCGCTCACCAAAGTCCATCGTAACAGCGATATCAGCCATGCAGAGTTTTTATGGTTTGACTGTGACCGGCTCCATAGACACCAACACGTTACAGTGAGTCCTGATTGATGGCAATGATTTAACACACAACTGCTTGGTTTCATATTATTACCTGTTAAAATTAAAAGTTGCGGATTTTAAAAGATCATTTGCTGATTGCAAGGTGAACTAAGAGGGTCTAAGAAAGCAAGGTCACCTTTCACAAAAAAAAAATGTGTCCTTCAGAGTGGTTAAAATATTTGACATAGTTGGAAAACTGGGAAATTTATTTTGCTGATGCCAGGGCGATGGGCCGGCCGCGGTGCGGTGTCCCTGACAAGTTCGGCCCAGAGCTGAAAACTAACCTGAGGAGGAAGAGATACGCCGTGCAGGGTCTGAAGTGGGAGAAGTCTGAGGTGACCTTCAGGTCAGAACGCACACCTACACTAATCAACAGTTTGACTTTACTACTAAAGTTTAATGTGGATGTAATTCAGTCTATTTTCTCCCTTCCCTTTTGTGTATTATTATGGGCTGACTGAGCCCTAAACCTCTGTCTCTCCATTCTTTACAACAGCATACAGAACTACACCCCCAAGGTCGGGGAACGTGCCACGTTTGACGCCATTCGAAAGGCGTTCAAGGTGTGGGAGAGCGTGATCCCGCTGACCTTCAGAGAGATCCCCTACAGCCACATCAGAGGCAAGGTCGACAAGTACGCAGACATCATGCTCTCCTTCGCCGAGGGTTTCCACGGAGACAGCACACCGTTCGACGGCGAGGGCGGCTTCCTGGCTCATGCTTACTTCCCCGGAAACGGCATCGGGGGAGACACACACTTTGACCTCGCCGAGCCCTGGACCACCGGGAATGTCGACCAGGGAGGTAAGAGAAAGAAGAGTAGATGGTGAAAGGCTGGTCTAACCACAAACTGAAACAGACGAAACTAACTATTCTCTTTCTCGCTCTCTCCCTGAAGGTAATGATGTTTTCCTGGTAGCCGTCCATGAGTTGGGTCATGCTCTGGGTCTGGAGCACTCCAACGACCCCTCTGCCATCATGGCCCCCTTCTACCAGTGGTTTGACACCGAGAACTTCAAGCTCCCTGACGACGACCGCAGAGGCATCCAGGCAATTTATGGTGGGTCGTTCTCCAAGCATTGGAAATGTATCGGTCAGCCAAAAGCATCCAATTAATACATATAATCAGAGATTATGAGTGTGCAAATAAACTGCATGGTTAATCAAGCCTCATTTTAAATATGTTGGATGGCCTTACTGAAAATTAACCATTTCTCTCTTCTCTCTCAACACCTTTACCACAGGAACCAAGTCTGGAGCTCCCCCTCCTCCTCCTCAACCCTCAAAGCCGTCCAACCCCGACAAGCCAGAGCATGCCCCAGACATCTGTGAGGGACACTTTGACACTATTGCTGTCCTCAGAGGGGAGAAGTTTGTATTCAAGGTAAAGGAGCCCTTTTTTTCTCAAACATTGTCATATGTACTCTTGGACTCTTGTTCTCATATGGAACTCCTTGTGTCTTGCAGGACAAGTGGCTTTGGCGTGTGCGTAACAACAAGGTGTTGCCAGGTTACCCGATGCCCATTGGTCACTTCTGGCGGGGCCTGCCCTCAAATATCAACGCCGCTTATGAGAGGGATGATGGGAAATTTGTCTTCTTCAAGGGTAGGTTCCATCTGAGATTAGAATGAAACCAGATGATGACTGTCGTGCTTTAGCTATGAATGTCTGGTCCTCTTTGATCTCCGCTCTCCTCTGATCCTTCATCCTTTCTGCTTTCAATCTCTGTTCTTCTCATCTTTGTTTTTTTTTCCTTCTTCCTTCTCCAGGTGACAAGTACTGGGTTTTCAGTGAGTCCAGCATGGAAAAAGATTCCCCTAAGAGCCTAAAGGACCTGGGCACCGGTCTACCCAAAGACAAGCTCGATGCTGCTCTTTTCTACACACCAACAGGACAGACGTATTTCTTCCGAGGCACAAAGTGAGTTCTGTTTTTTTCTTTTTCAGACAAATTTAAAAAAGTATTTCCTCATCTTAAAGGACCAATAACTGGGAGTTCCTCCTCTTTATCCTCTCACACTGCCAATATTTTTTCTGCCCTCTGAATTAAGTTTTAAATATGAAACATTCCTGCAGCACTCATGCATAGATTAAATCGCTTTCCCTTTTGCTCAAACACCTGTTATAGCTCTTACTTACTCTTCAGGTCTCTAGCTCAGACTCTGTCTTTAATTCAAGTCCAAAATGGCTTGAGAATAAATTCTATCCCAAGTAAGTATCCCAGAGTAGTATGAGTAGAGACATGATGGAAAATGAGAGGCGAGAGAGGAGGGATCACATGCAGCAAAGAACTTGAACCAGGGACTCAAACCTTATATCTAAAACCTGCTGCAGCAGAATAGATTTTCAAGACAAAATACCGATGTCTGGGGTTTCTTTTGCTGTAGATCTTTAATAGTTGTGTCTTTGTGTCATTTGCAGCTATTACCGTTTCAACGAGCAGACTCGCACCGTGGACAGCGGCTATCCAAAGCCCATCAGCATGTGGAGCGGAGCGCCAGACAACATCAAAGCTGCCATCATGAGTGAAGATGGATGTAAGTCTTCATCGTCATTAAACCTTGTATTCTGCTGTCGTTTAGAGCCAAAACAGTGAGTCTGTTATTGAATTCAAATTAATTTGCCACTATTTTTGACAACTGATCAATAGTTTAAGCCGTTTTTAAACAAAAATGCCAAACTTTTCTTAGTTTCTGGTTCCCAGATGCGCAGACTTACTGCTGTGCTGGACATTTTTTCACTACAGCACTTTGGAAGATAATGAAAATAACAACTCGCAGCTCTATTGTTGACATTTTTGGGATGTCTGAAAATCAACTGTGTTGTTGTGTTATGAATAAAAACACCTGTTAAAACTCACAAAACCATCTCCTGATTTCTCCATCTTTCCCTTTTCCTCAGCTTACACATATTTTTACAAAGCCAACAAGTACTGGAAGTTCAACAACCAGTACATTAAGGTGGAGTCCGGCTATCCCAAGTCTGTGCTCACTGACTGGATGGGCTGCGAAAGTGAGGAGCCCAAGAAGGGTCGGGAAGAGGAGGTGATCGTCATCATCCAGAGGGAGTGGCTGGTGACTGTGGCCGTGGTGATCCCTCTCCTGCTACTGGTGCTGGTGGTCGTCACTCTGGGGGCACTTTTGTTCTTCAGGAAGTACGGCACCCCTCGACGTCTCCTCTACTTCCAGAGATCCCTCCTGGACAAGGTGTAAACAAAGCGATGGGTGACTGACAGACTGCCACAGAGGGACAGAAAGACAGGGGGCGAGAGAACGAGGGCCGGATGAAGATGGAAACTGAGAGGGGGAAGAAGCAGAAGAGGAGGAGAGAGCAACTGACGGAGGAAATGGGGGATAGAAAGGGGACAATGTGTTAAGTTTTGGGTGGTTTGTATGTGCCACAAAAGAGGAAAAAAAGAGAAAGGCCCTAGAAACTGAAATCAGGAAATGTGTATTTGTATGTTAACTATTTACATGTACTGTTCTGCGTTCAGAGATTAAAGAACAAACCCACAATCTCACATAGAGAAGGGAAATATACAAAGACTCATCTTCACTGACCCCCCCCCCCACCCCCACCCCCCGCCCCTTCTCTCTCACATCCCATGTATTAAAAAAAAAAACCCAAAACATCCTTCCTTCTTTCCTTCCTCTACTTTAACTGGACGACTTCAGCTGAACTGCTGTCCGATTCACTAGTTTCATCACCAGAAACTTTTCTCTAGAAATCTGTTTCTGTTTGGGTTTTACTCCGAAATTCATCATCTCTGTCTGGAGTTTTTTTTTCCTCTGGAATACTTATGCTGTCAAATTCATTGGGGTTTTACTCAGAAATTCATTGTTTCAATATCACACTTTCTCTTGAAGCCAGTATTTTGGCAAAGTTTTGAAGGTCAGCCATGCAATATCACCTGTATTTGTTTGTTGTTGTTGTTTTTTTCTAGCACTAAGTAGGGCTGGGTATCAAACCTTAGACCTCTTTAGTATGGCCAGAAATGTGTCCACAGCACCAGGTACCAGGGAGTCTAGTCAAATTCATAATTTACTTGATCTTTGATCAAATAGCTCCAGATTTAAATCACATTTTGCTCACTTCAGACAGTTTGAAGTACTTGTACCGTTCAGACAACATTTAACATTTTTGTTACTGCAGAAAACAGAAAAAATGTTCATATTTCTCAAGGTAAGGTACTGAAATAAGTATTGTTTTGGTATTGGTACTCGTATCAGCTCCATTATAGAACATTTCTAAACAATACCCAGCCCTGCTACTAATATGATTCTCTCCCATCTGCTAAATGCCAAAGATGATCATGTCGAGTTTTAGTTATTAGTACCTGATGTTTGGATGGATTTAATGGAGCTGAGTACAATAGCACATCTCTTACGCAAAGTATTATTATTGATGGATGCAGACTTTTGAACATGCACACATGTGATTTATAATTTGTATTTGTTTAACCAGAATTATGTCAGGCTTCACATGAGGCTGCTGGAGGGGGATGTCCCCCTTGATTGTCAACACACCTAAAACCAGAACCCTTTATGTTTATGTCTGCACACAGCTACAGTATGGAACTGCAACTTCAGAAACTCAGACTTGCAGGCGAAATTCTTCTTTCAGTGCAAGCAGTCAGACGGGAAAAAATATAACAAAAAATAATATTAATAATAATACAAATGTGATATTTTATCTCACAAGTGACAGTTTTGAAACATTCCAGTGCATTTGTTGTTGAATACGAGCAGAGCAGCTTGTCCAAATGTGTCAGCAAGCGGTACAGTTTCCAATAATATGGTGCAATTTTTTAAAATTACTATGGCTTTTATGGGAAATTGTTGTTATTATAAGTATGGTTATTGTTATTATTGTTCTCCTGGTAAAGTTCTAATGACTTTTTTTTTTTTTCTTTTGCTTTTGTACATTGTCATTTGGAGTCCTGCTGGACAGAGGCATAACATGACAATGATGAAAATGAATCCCAGTTTACATTCAGCGTGTGGTGAATTAGATCAGAGCATTGGGGTAAATGTGAGTTCAGGGAGTTTCTGTTTGTTCTGAAACCCCCGAAACTTCCCAGACGTTGGCACAGATTAACAAGCAATGCTATTTATGAACTTTGACACAGATGGTGCTTTTTTTTTTTCTTACTCAGATCAAAATTGAAGGTGAACTGATTTAGTTAATAACAATGATAATGGTAATGATATTTATAATGATGATCATATCAATAAAATGGAATGAGATTTTTTTTCCTGCCTGTTTTCACTTTTGTATTTCAGTAGATAAAGTGAAATTAAACTATTTTCTACAAACAGTCATACAATTTTTTTTCCAGAATCTTTTCACCAGTGTCCGACTACACACACACACACACACACACACACTTTTGTACTACAGGCTAAAGCACAACATTAAATGCAACCACATTTGGAGTATTGAATTTTGGCTGCTCCAGAAAAGAAAAAAAAAGAAAAATATGAAACCATTTTAAAAACTGGAAAACTTCATGACACACTCCTTGTTCTTAGTAAAATGTTAATTTGTTGGAAGCTGATGATGATTACATCATCATCATCATCATCATCAGGTCAATCTGCAGTTTTTTCCGGTTCTCAGCTTCTTTTCCTCCAATACGTTCTGCTCTAGAGAATAATAATGTCCTTCAACACTACACTTTAAAAAACAAGTGATTTTTAAAAGGCACATTGGCATTTTGTTGTTTCATTGTTGCACCATATAGAGTCTGCAAGACATTTACAGTAATAATAATGGAGGATCTGACAAGACGAAGAGGATTAGACAAAGACAGGTGATGTGTGACAAAGGTCTGGGACAGACCAGGTTTTTGCCTGCTGGAGGCCCACAGATGGAGCAGTCTGGATACAGTTGAGGTGCTGGTTGTTTTGGATACACAGCCAGCAGTCATGTGCTGAGGAGCGAGTCGGAAAAAGTGATAGAATGGTCATATTTTTCAAAGAAGTGTGTTCCAGCTGAGCATCTGGTATTCTTGAAACATCTGAGCCTCTTGGCGAGCCCTGGCTGTAGACTGCAAGTGCGTATACTGTGTGTTTGTGTGTGTTTAGGTTTATGCAAAAAAAAAAAAAAAAAAAAAAAAGTTTACACCCTGGCTCTCCCCTCTTAAAATTAATTGTAAAAATGTGTGAAGAAAAATACAAAGAAGAAGAAGTGAGAGAAGGAAAGGTGAGGCGACAGAAGTGAGAAGGGCAGCAAAACAGAAATGATTTTATTGGTTTGGGGATATTTTTCCCTCCGCACATTTCTATCCAAAAAAAATCCTTTTGCAAGCAAACCCCCCTCCTCCCCCCTCCCTCTCTTATTTCCTCACCCATTGCAAAATTGTTCTTTTTACGAGGCTTCAAACCACTCCTCCTCTCACCACAAGTATCTCTGGTCTGTTTTTGCTCTTTCTTTCTCGGCCCCTTTCCTCCCCCTTCCCCTCTTTCCTCACGCTCTCTGCTTTAACTCTTCACACACTGTACACTGTGAGTGCAACAGTAAACAACACCAACGTGGGTAAACCACAAGGTCAGGACAAACAACCACCAACATAAAAGGAAAATGGATAAAAATCTTGCTGGTATGCAATTATGGGTTAGTCTCTCAAAACCACCGTTTTCGTGTCTTTTATTTTCCAGAAGACATATTAACAATTAGGCCATTTTTTTCCTGATAAAAATGACAGAATGAAAACTACGCCGAGAAGAATTAAGAGTGAGACTTCCTCTCCACTGAAGGGAAGTAGTATTTCTGATTTTAAAATCAGCTTGACGGGGTTGGTTAACTGAGTCTAGGCAGGTCAGGTTTCAGCTTTTTTTCTGTAAGTCATTTTGTGAGGCCTTTTTGTGTCATTGTTAAAATGTGGCCCGTCTGCTTCACTTGCATGAATATACTGTACACTAACCTGACTGACCTCACATTTTCTACTTTTTTCTACTCACATCTGCTTTCCTCCTACACTGGCCAAACTCTCTCTCTTTCTGTGTCTCCTGGTGTTTCCATTTGTCTCAGTGGATCTCTCTTTCACAGTAACTGTTTTGACCAATCCCTCTTTCTAAGCAAACTTCTAAAAACGAAGCAACGTCTTATTGGTTTGTGGTTATGAATTAGTCGACCAAAAAGTAACTGTTGAGTCATTTTTGAGGCATAAAAACAAAAGGGGGTAATATTATCCTGTAATTCACCAAAAAAAAAAGAGAGAAATTCCTGGAAAAAATAAAACATAATTAACTTAATTAACTGGCTGAATACCAGTTTAACAATTTCTCCATATTCCCTCTAATTACAACCAGATTAGTTTTTTTCCAGGAATCCTGCAAAGAATTTTGTTCCTTTCTAGGAAATTATTAGGAGACTATGGGACCTGTAAACTGTAAACTCACAGATGAGAAGTCAGACAAGAGACAGTCATGTTTAATGGCTGCCGGAGATGTTGCTGATCAGGAAGAGGCAGAGAAAAGACATAAAAGTCCTCAGACGGTGTCAGACAGCACATTTTTTCACTTAATTCTGGCTCCTTCGTACAGTGATGCGGACGTCTGTTTGGAGGTGTTACCAGCTTTATGTGCCAAGCATCTGCTCTCCTTGTCTTGTAGGTCACAGAGATGAATACAGAAGAGTTCTTTGGCAGCCATATTGGCTTCTACTCCTCTTTCTCACTGTCTCTCCCTCTCTCTGTCAGCCATTTTAATGCTGAACTCATACAGTCTGGCTGGGCGGTGCAGGAACAACCATCGGGCTCAGCACTCCTTCTCCATGCCTGGCAGGAAGTGGCCAGGACAGCTGGTTGCAATTCAACCTGAGACTTTGTTTGGGTGACCTACATTATGGCACAATTTACTTTCTACTGTAACATTAACAGCACTTTTTCTTTTTCCTCTTCATTTCATCGTTTTACTTCACTTCCACTTACAAAGTACATTTACTCAAGTGCCGACGAATCCGACATTTCAGAGGGAAATATTTCACAGTTAACTTTAAGCAAACTGAGACGGAGAGACTAATTTGTTTGGGTGAAATTAACTTCATCTCTCACAGGAATTGTTAAGTTATACTTAACTCTTTGTCCAACTGTTCAAGTCAAAATAGTTATTTTAACTGAATTTTTCCAGTGTTCACTAACACGCACTTTTTTTTTTATTATTTAAAAATTGCAGCCACTTCTAGGATCTGACATGGTGAAAAAAAAATACATCACTTGTAAACCAATGAATAACTAAACACTTTTAGTTTTGATTTTAAACGCAGGACTTTTACTTGTAAAACCATATTTAGATTAATACACAATATTTTTACTTAAGCAAAAGATCTGAGTCCTTTCCCACCCTTACTGCAGACCTAAACCCTCCTGCAGTCTCATCTTTGTCTTGTACAAAGAACGAACTCCTACACAGGCAGAAGCATTTTAACAAACTGACATAAAACAAGAGTGAAACAAATCAGTGCTGATGTCAAAAAGGCAAAAAAAAAAAAAAAAAAAATTCCCAGTACAAGAAACCACGTGGTTTATCGTCCAACTAGCAACAAACAAAGATAATTGCAGCCTGCAGAGCCAATTCTCATACAGTCATATACAGTTCAAAATGTTCAGTCTGTGTAATTTTGTCCATTATGCTACCCGGGGTGCCCCATTCCCCCGGAACACCCAGGTCAGGAAGCGGTCTTTGGGAACGATTTGCTGAATCAGACCCTCCACAAACTCCCCCAACTCCGCACCGGGGCACTGCCCATCCTCCTGCATCCCCATCCCACTCATATCTGCCAGGAAACCCTCCCCGTTTCTGGTCTGTGGGTAAAACTACAGAGGCCTGTCAGCGAATCCTCAAAAGCAACCACATCTGTCTCATCCTTCATCCTCCCTCCCTTTATCCCCCATCCTAGCAGACTGACCTCACCTAATGCCCCCTACCCCCCCTCAAAACATCCACCTCCCCTTCCTCTGCCGCTGACTTCTGCACAATAAGCAACATCTGGTTCTCATTTCACAAAAACCAAAACAACACGAGGAAGAGAGGAAGGGAGAGATGAGGGAGGATGAGAGGAGGGGGAAGACATTCACAGAAAAGCAGGATGTGAAACGACGGTGAGTCAAGAGAAAGAACGAGGGGTTACATTTCTCACTGCTGGCTGCAGTTGGAGGTCTTTGATGGTCCAGGTGTGAGGGGATATGTGTGAATGAAGAGTAGAATGAATTCTGTTGTCTTGTTAACCACTTTGACATTTCTGACAACACTTTTTTTTTGTCTTTAACACCCTCTGTGCCCTGTTCAGTGTCCTCCCACACTTCTGTAACATGACAAACATTCAGCTCCTTTGGTCAACTGTACGAAAAAAAAAGTCAAGACAAGGAGGGAGAGGAGAGGGGGGAGAAAACTCCCATCTCCACAGAAAAGAATCTGCAACTCAGCAGCCCTAATTACAGTGGGGCTTTGCTGAAGTCTGCAACAAGACCCGGGCATAGAGAGAGGGAGAGAGAGAGAGAAAGGCAGATGGAGGGAGAAAAAAATGTGAGGAAGAAGGGAGAAGAAAGCAAAAGAGACTGAGTGGAGGGGGAGGGGAGGAGGAGAGGCTTACCTCATTTTGTAAATAGTCTGTTTATAAGTCAGAGTCACACTAAATTAGTGCTGACTTTACAAAGGCACAGCTGCTCAGCGTCTCTGCAAAATGTCCCTTTACACTATAACTGCATATGACAAAAACTCAAGTTTCAACATCAAAACCTTTTAAAAAGAGGCACAAACGATCCAAGTCCCCTCCCTCAAAACAACACAACTGATACGAAGACACTGAGAAAGAACTGGAATCAGAGTTCATGCCAATTGCTCACAGCTGATTTACGTTTCGAAAATTAGACGATTCAAAGGACAAGTGTTTCTGCAGCTTCATTAAGACGTTTTCCAGCTTAAAAATTCTGAGGTGATACCACAAAATATCACTTTCGGTGGGGACAAAGCCGTCTGCCAACTTGGCTGCAGCCAGCTAATTATCTTTCCAGACACCAGGCTGTAGAACGGCACACTCACAGTTCCAGCTCTGCCTTTGTGTCGGTGAAGATGCACCATGAAACTAAAGACTGAGCAGCATTAAATGAGTTTCACAAAGCTCGACTAAAGCCAAAAGATTGCTTAAAAAAAAAAAAAAAAAAAAAAAAAACTTCATCCACAATCAAGTATTTCCAACAGTACTAAACTTGGGTCATTTGTCTTTTTTCCTCTGGTGGTTAACTAAACCCTTTCCCCGAGGTGGTCTGGACCGAAACATTCTTCATGTATTTCGAGTAATAACAGGGTTACTACAGAATCCCAAGGTGTGAACCCCTCACTCACTCTCTCTCTAACACACTCTCATACACAGTAAGGGTGTTGAATCAGTGCTACTCTGTTTGCCCGCTCCTCTCTTCCTCTGCCTGCCCAACAAAACTCCTCCGAGCCCCTCACCAGACAAAATGGCGTTTGAGCTCTCCCACTGCCTTGAAGGAGAAATGCTGCATTCTAGTGGAAGCCGAGAGACATTAACTGAATAGAGCCCCTCTGCTCATTTTCAAGCAGCCCACAAACCCATGACAGCTTCATTTTTAAATCAGAAAGAACAATCATTTATTCCGGAAACCCATTAACACTGAAAAACACAAATTATAAACACATCCTTATAAATATGTCCAACAGGAGGAATATAAACATATTGTTTAGAATAAGGATATCAAAACAGGACTATGGTGATAGTGTGTGTCTAACTTTGAGATTTTTTCTTAAGTAATAGCTTCCCTTTAGGTTTGAACAGAAGAGACTTTTTGTGCTCTTCGATTCTTTTGGCCTCGTCCTGTTTTAACTTCCACGTCTCCATTCCTTTGTCCATCTCTGTGCTCAGCATCACGATACGTCTCTGTGAAAGAAGAAATGCCAGGTTGTAGATAAGCACAAGGAAAAATTAACACAGGAGATACGATTTTTTTTTTTTTTTTTTTAATAAAAAGTGTGATACTCACTGCTAAAACTTCCCTCTCTTGCTTTCTTCTCAGCTGGCCCTTCATTGGTGGTGCTGGTCTCCCATCTGTCCACACACACAGATAAAGTTAAGACACACATGTTTTGGCAACATCAAGCATCAACATAGCTATGTCTTATTTACACTTTCCATATATGCAACATAGTCTAAAGAGAACAGAAAATAATGTAAAACCTGTTTCAGTATACACAAAGCATTCTGGACACGGAGGTGAATAACATCACTGTCCCCTTAAACACTGCTGAGTAATATTAGCTGTGAACTCAAAATACATGAGACTTAATTTAAAAATATATATATAAAAATACAGGACACCTGCAAAGGACCAGTCAGGCAGATCTGTCAGAGGTCCATATTCTGTGCCGCTTCGAGAAAGTCCATGCCTGCAAGCAAACACGCATGCATTGTTGTAAAATATGTTACTTATAACTAACTTATAATAAGTTCATATATTTCCAAAGTAACAGTGACTTCAACACTTCACCTGAAGAAATAAAGAAAAGGGAAAAGACTGAAGACATGAAACAGGAAATATTTCTCCTTTTGACCAGGGATGGGTGGTGTAGATAAAATCTTTACCACTGCCACCGTGTTTATTTTATAAAGCTTGGATTCACAGCCTCCCACAACATTTAACCAGCCTCCTCATGCATTCAGACTTTATTCATAAAACACTTTTCATACAAATACACTGCAGCACAAACTGCTTCAAACATAAATTCGCACAAACCAGCAGGCATAAAGGAAAACCAGAGCAGTAAACTTACTCTTTCCTCCATTTCTCTCCGGCCTGTACTCCACACGTTGTGCTGAACTGTCTGCTGGAGTTTCTCAACACTGCAAAACAACAAGTCGGGTTAAACAAAAAAAGAGTTCCCTGAGGTCACCTCCAGACACCTACAATCACCTGTAATCCACAGGACAAAGGTAAAGGTGGTGTCTGAGTTCAGCACCTTCAGACCCTTCCATCTATACGAGTATTTATTTGGTCTGTTACGTGTGACAGCGGAGTAACAACACCACAGTCATTAAAGTAACATCCTGCAGTTATCAAGGGTTTACACGGCAGAGCTGTTAGCATCAGCGTTAGCCTCGCCCGTCGACTCTTACAGCTTCTACGGTGCTTTTTTTTTCAAGCGGACAAAGTATCAGAGGCAGCGACAAGTATAAACAGACATTTATAGCTACGAAACACGGATTTAACGTCTCGACATGTCTCTCACACAGCAGGTTTAGGGAATAACCTCTGTCTCACCTGAGCAGCACAATGTCCTCACGGTGGCCGCCATCTTGTCTGCAGTGCGCAATGTTGACCACTAGATGGGGCTAAATATATAATTTCGATGATTGTAACCGGAAGAAGGATTTTCTAAAATAAGATTAATGAAATGAATGAATGAATAAATAAAAACAAAGCTCTGAAAGTGAAGGTCTCCGTTTGTGAACTTTCTCATTGATTTCTCATAGTGCGCGTTATTTGTTGTTGTTGTTAAAACGGGTTTCCTTCTTTGTCAGGTCTTTAAAACTTATTCCTATCCGTGTTTTTAGGTCGAGAAAACAATACAACAAAGTGCAACAATACAAGCAATATAGAGTATCATATAACCTCAAAACGTCGTCACACCAAGGGCTATTAATGGTAAAATACACATCTCTTTGCATGAGCTTAAGCGCATGGTCCGTGATTAAAAATTACATTAAAAAACTGGGGGTTTTAAATAATCATCCAAGCATTTAAAAAAAAAAAAAACCTTTCATGGATCTCACAGATTGTTTTTGAAATTCACGAATGATAAATACCACTGACTGACTATTGTCTTGGGTAATTATCACTGTCCATCACGAGGCTACACGTGGAAGCGAAAGAACCTATTGAGAAATACATTAAAGCATTAAATAAGTATTACATTACATGTCAAAGTCAAGAGACAGCTTTCAGGGTGAGTAAAGAGTTGTATAATATCTGCTGGGTGAGCTTTGTCATGTCTGAGAAAATAACCCCTGATGGTGTCATAGCAACACATCTTGGTTTTGGCTTTGAGACTTTATTTATTTATTTCAAGTTAAAACACGTGTTAATCACACAAGCAGGGAGGGTTTAATGCAGTGGTCCCCAGCCTTTGTCCCATACAGGATTTTATATATACATATTTATATATAAAATAATGGAGTGCCTCTTTGGCTAGGGAGACACACAATTATCCTCTGAAACTACTCAGAACAACGTCTCATTTCTCTAGAAAGAAAAAAAAAGATCAGAGTTGTGTTTGTGTGTCTGCCCTTTAAAGAAATAATCACACAAATACACAGAGAGAGATGGGGATTGATGTGCAAAGGGAGCACTTCATGTGTCTTTGTGTAAATATTGTAGAGGTGACTGTATTCTGCAGGAAAAGAAAAGCAGACAAGAGCACAGCCGCTCTCGCAGCTCTTCAAAGTATTGTTTTTGTATGAGCTGCTCCGACACTAAGCCCCGAAGAATTTCTCTGTTAGCTTTTCAGACAAGTTCCCACTCGCAGCCTGTGAGGCAGAGAGTCTGCAGAGGCTGCTGCAGGGACTCCGGTGAACCGCAGGGGCCATGAAAGGCTCCATCTGGAGGGGGCTGAGGGGCAGATAGGGAGCCGACGGGCCTATCCAAACACGCCAGGCCAAACAGAGTGCTACTTTATCAGGGACTTGTTGTGTGTTGGTGCGTCCGTTAACTGCCACAAAACGGCCGGAATCAGCACTGACTCACGCCAGCCGGTCCTGAAATAGTAGCGGGATGTTTACTCTGTATCGTCCTTGGAGAACAGAAACACGCCGAAAAAATCCACCGGCCGCCTCGCTCCGCCGTGTCCCTCCGCGCATTCCACAGGCGGCTGGTTCAAGAAAGTAGTGCCGTTGCCTGAACGACGCAGTGTAACTTAATTTTTATTGCAATGTGGTATAACAGCGGTGCAGATTTTAAAATCAGTGGTGGAGGAAATACTCTGATCATTTAAGTTAGTTAAACAAGTAACACCCCAGTGAGAAAACACTCCATGCATTTGAAGTTTTGCTTAATAATATGAGTATTAGTAACTTAATATTAATAGACATAGATTATATTACAGAATAGGCCCTTACCAAGTTGTTATATTATTATATGTATTATATTAGTGTATTATTCTGGATGTTTTAATGTGAAAGCAGCATTTCTTAAATCATAGCTTGTCAAGATGGAGCTAATGTCTGAGATGCTGTGTGGTTTAATCTGTAACAATGCACAATATTTAACAAGCTCATCATTTAACCATAAAACTGCTAAAACCATTCAAAATTGTGCTTCAGTTACTTTTAATGGTTTGCAAATTCGCCTTTGTAGCCCAAAATGAGTTTGGTTGGACAATAGAAAACATGATCAAGCCTCGCTTTTGGTTATGATTCGGGTGTGACACTTACATGAGGGTCTCTCTGAAAACAGAATTCTTTAATTGTTGTTTGAGCCAAGTCACAGTCACATGAGTACATCTGTATCCAGAGCTCAGTCATAATAAACATTAACCCATGGGTTAGCCTATCATTTTCCAGGGGCAAATTAAACCTTTAGGAGATGGAGGGGGGGGCTCTTTCTCCCATTTGTTGTGTAATGTGTCTGTATTTGGTGGTAGCCTAATTAATAGTTAGTTTGTGGTAAACTGATTAAGTACAGTTTTTAAAATGTGTACTGACACATTACCGTCCCTATAAATACATTTTAAGTCAGGTTCCTCTGAATGACTGAGCCTCAAAACTTAATTGCATAAGACAACAAAGATAACCTGCGTACACAGCTATTAAGCACAAGCGAGTATGTGTGGTGTTTGTTTTACAGTCACTCATATTGAATATATTGAGTCAAAAATTAGAATCAGATGTATCCTTTAAAAGTATATCATGCGTGATTTGTGAGTAAAATCCTCAGGTTGTTGAAAGCCCCCTAAAAACAACCCTGAGGACATGACCTTGGCGACCCCACTGGCCCTGTTCACCACACAGAGTAATATTGTGTTCCTTCAGGTAAATGACACAAAAGCTGATTCTTAAATAGAAGCAACAGGAACATAAACAGAAAATGTTAAAAAGAAAATAACAGGGTGAATAAAAGGGACATGTCCCTTATAGTTTTCTTTTTCTTTTTTTATTCAAAATGAAGATGCAGTTACATGCACACCCTTATATTTTAATCCAAAAATACCTCAGACATTACCTCAGTGGAGGCCAGGCGGAGGTGGAAGACTTCATTTAAAATGGCAGAAACATTTTGGCAATTGTTAACCCAAGATTTAGTGAACGAAAGCTTCTCAAGACATCTAGTAAGTGGGGTTGAGCTTTCAATATTATCATTATTGTTATTATTTTTACTTGCCAAACTACTAGTTCAAAGGTGATAACTGAATGCAAGTGAGCAAAGTTTTTATTCTAAGCGCATAAGGAGCAGGTTTCGGCGGAGGGGGCACATCCTCTGAGGAGTTTTGCGTATGAATGACGAAACAGCCATGTCTGGAAAGGTGTCCCGGCCTGCAGGGGAAACGAGCCGCCGCTGACTGATAAAGGAGCAGTGAGGCGTCAAGCTGGACGCACCCAGGACGCGCGTCCCACCTTCATAATAAAGGCGCATGTGTGTGTGTGTGTGCGCGCATATTCATACAGGCTTGGTGGATAATAAAAACAAAGGAGTCGGTATGTGTTGTAGTTTACCTCATGATGAGCCCAGACTTTTCCTGTCGGCATTTGGAAACATTATATAACCATAAGCAGAAACTTCCGCTTCTCACTATGATGAAAAAAAAAACACCTTACAGGGAAAAAAACATCAGTATAAGGCAGAGCTTTACATATTATTTAAACAGTGGTTTAGAATTATGTTTTCATAATTATTTATTATTTTTACAGAAATTCGACTTGAATGTGCGCTAGGTGTTTTCAGGAAGGAGTTTATTTCGAAAAGCTCTAACCGGAATCAGCTCTGCCCGCTGTAGACAACTCGACACTGTTGTTAAAAAAAAAAAAAAGAGGAGAGGGGGGAGGTAAGTAATTATAAAGGGGGAAGAAAGAAAGAAACAAAGTTGTCGACCGTGCAATGCACACGGGGAGGGATTTTATTTATCTCGAGAGGCTCGTTTAGTCCAGCACCGGTCTGCTGGGATGTGAGTGTAACGGCGCACCGGTTTCCCCTAGTTTCCTTCTCTGTCTCCAAACTTCTCCGCTACTATTTCACCGAGTCCCCGACCGGATTTCTCCTTTGAAAACGGGAATGATAAAAGCAGCCGAGCACTGGCGGATGGACGGACGGGCTGAGGAGTCTAGCGAGTGCCGTATGTGCGCTTTCTGTCGCCTGAGTTGAAGTTGATCATGTTTTAAGATTTTCCGAGCACATTTCGATCCGAGATGAATGGCAGAAGTCGAGTGAGTCGACTATCTGTGCACAAACGGATTTATTTTCTTGTCTACACTGGACCTCACATGAAGTGGTGATCGCCCGCATCCTGCTGAACCTCTCCGCTTTTCTCTTTCTTTCTTTCTTTTTTTTTTTTTTTAATGAAAACAGAAAACTCAAACGGACACACACATCGCACTGGATAACCACGATATAAAACCCACTTTGCTGAGATACATTTCAGTCAGTTCAACTAACAGGGAAGATGCAGATGTGGAGCCACATGAGGGTCCACAAAGGAGGCCCTCCACGACCATAGGTCACGCAGAAGTGTCCTGGATGTGTGTTTCTCCTGTTTCCTGCCTGGGTTGAGTTGAACTATTCGTAATTGTCTGATAATCCAATGGATTCTTGCTCAGTACAGCCTACCTGTGCCTGTGGATTTTCCACACGAGGGCAAGCCAGATGACTCAGAGGACGTTAGTCATGTAACTACCCTGAAATGTCTTAAAGGTCTTATTTATCTGTTCTGTATTTATTGTGTGTGTATATAAGGGGTCCATTTGTAGCTTTGAGCTAGTTTCAACACCAGTGCTTTTGTTTTTTGTTTAAATTTCTTATTATAGAGTTTGAAAGCTGACATTTCAACTGTCGTAGTGAAAGCTGTAGATTTACTTGAACATCTTTTGTTCTGCTGTATATCTGCCCACACTGTATTTGAGCACATTAATCTTTAACTTAAAAGGAGAAGCTGATTGACTTGACTTTGCCCAGACAGGTTAAAAAAAAAACAAAAACACAAGAAGGCTTCATCATGGACAGGCCGATAAGCAAGTTATTGGAGAAGTTAAAGCTAACAGACTCGGGCAGTGTGAAATTCAACAGTTCAAAGAAAAAACATGACTCTGCCAACAACTCTAATAACAGCAACGCCAACACTGGCATCTCCGGAGGCAGCGGTGGGGGCAGCGGTCTGCCACCAGCTCCCAGCTCTGCAGCTGCCTCGCCCTCAAGACCCGGCCAGTTCCCGCTTGCCTCTGCAACCACAAGCGATGCATGTGTTCCAGTGAGTGGGAGGGGAGGAGGAGGTGGTGCTGCTGCAGCAGCAGCAGCAGCAGGAGGAGGTGGAGGGATGGGAATGCCTTCCTCTCAGCTCCTCACCCCACCACAGACTTCCTCCACAGTGGGTGCCATGCCTTCAGATGGTGAGCAACCACTTCACCCCACCACCTTGGCACCGCTGAGGCGTCGCTCCCCCCAACAGCGAGCTTCATGTTACCTGGGGGAAGGTGTGGATTTCCACATGAGGCGTGAGTCTGGTCTGGGCCCCGAGTGTGACCCTCTGGGGGCATTTGGCTCCAAGTCCCTCAATCAACGGCGTTACTCCCTGGAGCTCCAGCAGCCGGTCAGACGACAGCAGCTCCTCTCCCAGCCACCTCCTCTCTCTGTCCCTCCACCATATCCCGCCGCCACGGGCTATGGGTCAGCTCCCAGAGGTGGTGCAGGCGGCCTGGCTGAGTCTGGCTACCTCTCCGAGCCTGAGAGGCACAAGCGTCTCTCTCTGCAGGAGGCTCTGTTCTACAAACGCCTGAGCACAGGTAGTGAACTGTGGGAGAGCACCAGGCCTGCATCCCTCTCTCATCCACCACATCGCCCATCTGATGTCACCGGAGGAGGTGTAGGAGGGAGCTTCTTTTACCCCCCAGGGCCAACTGTGAGCCCATGCTCATCATTCAGCCTCCAGGAGTCAGTGCTGGTCAGTCCCAGGTCCAGCTTTGCCTCCAGCACGGCAAGCGGGGGCGGAGGAGGGAGTCCCATGGGGAGCCGCTGTAGCAGCAACCGGACCAGCGGCATCAGTCTGGGCTACGACTCTCGCTACTCTGCCTCTGGAGGTCTCCCTCCACAGCAGCAGTGCCCCTCCATGCAGACTGGGGGCTCTGTGGCTGGTTATGGCGCTCCAGGCAGGGCTGGGGTAATCCCTGTGGATGCCTGGACTCAGTACCTGGAGGGAGGTATGCGTCCAGGGCCCCAAGATAGTCGACACTCCTACCCACCTGCTGTTGGAAGTCCTGGAGCAGCTTGCTATCAGGGTGGCACAGAGTGGTGGGATGAGCAGCAGGTGGGATTGAGAAGCAAAGAGGGGGGTGCGATGGGAGAGAGGGCCCGCTACTCAGACCTGCCTGGCACCCGATATCAGGAAGAGCTCACTCGACTTCTGCTAAGAGATGCAGCTCTAGAAGGCGAGGGGCTCCTGGAGGGCCTGATGCTGAAGGAGCAGTCCCTAGCCCTGACTGGTCTTTCTAAACTGAGCGTGACATCACTTGGGCCCTCCACAGCTGGAGGACCGGTCACAATCAAACCTCAGGAGGATCCAGGAGCCGGAGCTGGAAGAGAGGCCGCAGAGAACCGCCAAGAGTTCTTTGGTGAGATCCTTTGTTTTAACATCAGTTTTTCAGGCTACACGGTGGAAACAGGAAAATAAGTACAAAGGTAGCAAGGATATATGTTAAACAGAGCTGTATTTAACACTAGTTGAATCACATCACTAATCTGAACCTGTGCCGTCACTGTTCATGCATGGCATCCCATGCACTCACAACGGAGCGCTGGGTCACCCAGCATCCGCCCTCAGTGTGTTATTATTGTCCTCGCCGCTGCCTGGTGTCAGATCACAGGTTCCTTTCTAAATGAAAGGGTTGTAGGGATGGATGCAAGGATGGATGGACAGATTAATAGTTGAAAGAGTGTAAGGATGGATGGAGGGTGCTTTGGAACCTGCAGAGACATGCAGGGTTGAAGCACACAAAGCATAAAGAAAAAAAAAAAAAAAAAAAAAAGAACAACTCAGGCTTCAGATACTGATCCAGACAAGTACATGTGTTTGGTTAAAGAGAAGAAAGAAGCATGTTGGGCACACTTAGACAAATATTTAATAAAAAAATGAAACTAATAATCACCCAGCAGTGCAGATGTGTGTATAATCATCGACTTACACCTGTATCCAACACAGCTGATGTTTCATGCAGGCGTAGCCGATTTGCCACAGTGTAGTGCACACAGAGGCCTAATGCAGCGTATCTACATGGCCATTAAACTGCAAAATTCTGCTGTAACACTCAGACACAAATTACATGGTTCTATATAAACACAACTCTGACCATTACTGTGAGTCACAGAAGATGAGGGCTCAGGATCTGTAAGTTTGTGTGTGTGTGTGTCTGTGTGTGATTTTAGCA
This sequence comes from Toxotes lorentzi, assembly GCA_037833715.1. Lineage (NCBI taxonomy): Eukaryota > Metazoa > Chordata > Actinopteri > Toxotidae > Toxotes > Toxotes lorentzi. The sequence continues at coordinate 3,980,898 of JBBMJY010000016.1, read as the reverse complement.
GGGTAGGAGTGTGTTACGGTGGCTGGATGAATATATGTGTGTATTGTTTCTCTGTGGCAGGGTGTGTTTCCCCCTGAGTGACTTCAGGCCACAGTAACGCAGTGTGTGTGTGTGAGTCATGTGTGTGTTTGTGTGTTGGTGTGTGTAATGCTGCCTTGGCGTGTGCAGGGGCGGGTGTGCTGTAGCCTGTTTTTCTGCTCAGGTATGTGCGCCCCGAGGGGACATACAATACTGTACTCCTCTCAGCCATTAGGAAGAAATCAGAGGCTCTGAGCCTTGAAGACAGACGCTCTGAGCTCAGCTGACACACACACACACACACCTCTGAAGGTGTGTGTGCCCAACAACACTAGAAAATCCCCACTGTGATTAAAAAAGTAAAAATAAAAATTATTCCTTTATAAATCAAGACAGTGGAGAGCTAGTCAGAGCTAATCTCTGGGAAAAAAATGTAAGACTTTTTTTTTTGTTGTTGATAAAAGAACAAATGCGTGTGTTTTTGGTTCAGTTTGATTAATTTTCTTGTGTTTTTGTGCCCAAATGAACTTCTTTCTACAAATCTCTTGTTTTGGTAAAAATCTTTAAATCCTTATCCCCCTTTAAAAAAAAAAAAAAGTCCCTAGACTCTGTCCCAGTGACTTAAACCAATTCTTTCCCAGCTTATTCTATATGTAGCAGCCTCAGACAGAATATTTAAAGCCTTGAGCCTGAGTCTTGGGCCTCTGGTTTCTGGCTTTTGGCAGAGAGCTGTGCCTTTTCCTAAACATCGAAAGGACTGTCCAAGATCATAGCAGCAGAGTGTAGGAATTCTCGATTTGTGTGGCACTCCCTGAGCCACATTAGAAAGGGGAAAAAAACGCAGGCAGACCCTTAAATAGACCGGACCACGACCACCACTTTTCCACTTTACATTTAGTGCTCTGACTAGTGCTCAACATGTACTTAACTGTATTCAGCTCAGTGGAAAAACACAGAGAAGTTAGTTGTAAAGGTTGACTGGCTTAAAGTTGGTGTACTAAGCAGCAAGACTAGAACTTATGCTGAAGTTGACCTAGAAAAATGTATTTACCTTCTTGTTCCTAACTGTAATGTCAGCGGAGGCCTTGTACTTTACCCTAAACTGAAGAAAATGAGGAGGAAAAAAAGAGCTGAAAAAGTGAAACAAACTAAGCATCTGTTCCATTGACTTAAATCGGGAAAAATGATTATTTATTACTATTTCTAGTTGTTATTTCTAACGTCAAGAAAAAGTGCAATCTTATTTAATCTCTAAATTCCTCCAATTGTGGGGTTTTAAAGTAAAATTTAAAGGAACGTCTTTATTACAAAACTCCACTAAAGAGTCATCTATTTTCTGAAGCGACTGCCAAAAAGTTGGATCCGGTGGAGTTTCCCTTTAATCACAGAGCTTCAGCAGAGACACTTGAGTGGATGAGCAAACAGGCTGGCACGGGTAACTGGGTTTTAACTGTGTGAAAATCCCCTAGGTGGTGTGAACGAGAGGATTTACAAGCGTTGACACTTTGTGTGGAGTTGGATTTCAGACACATCCTCTTGGAATGCGTCGTAAACGAAGTGTTAGGAGCCGCTGAGCGATTACTCTCGACTAAATGCATGTTTGTGTCCACTGTTTTCCCCATTGTGCCGGCAGGAACCTGTGTGAAGTGTGGAAAAGGCGTGTACGGGGCAGATAACGCCTGCCAGGCTCTGGACAACCTCTATCACACACGCTGCTTCACCTGTGTGTCCTGTGGTAGGTGCCCCCAGACCTCACCCCCAAACACAACAATGAGGGGTTAAAGTGTTTGAGCTTAATTCTGAATTTCTATCACTGCCACACCTTTTCTAAACACTTTATTTTAAAGCATTTACTATTAAAATGTTTATCCTGCTGCGTCAGTGGTCTGCCATCTCTCTCCCTCTGCAGGACGCACCCTGAGAAACAAGAACTTTTATAATGTCAGTGGCTCTGTGTACTGTAAAGAGGATTATATGGTAAGAGTTGAGGTCAAGGCGTGTTTTGTCATCCACCTCACACACACACACACACACACACTCAGACATGTTCGGAGTCAGAGGATTGATTTTCTGCTAATGGTAATCTCTTTGTTTTAATTACAGTTTTCGGGATTCCAGGCTGCTGCTGAGAAGTGTAGTGTGTGTGGCCACCTTATTCTCGAGCAGGTGTGTGTGTGTGTGTGTGTGTGTGTGTGTGTGTGAACATGCCACATGAAGAGGCGCACAAATACGTCTAACCACTTGGACTTATGTTAGATATACAGGAATGTACTCTAACCCTTAACCAGCCTTGGGTAATTTTTAGTTACTTGCCCCCTGTGTTCCCAGAATTCCTTTGAAGAACCCCTTACCCCACCCCACCCCTCCTAGAGGATAGAGAAACTCAGTGACGTCTTTTTGTTGGCTCCTCTTCGGGTTCCCACGGCAGATTTCAGTGGAATGTTTGCCTTGGGTTTCTGATAAATAAAGAAATAAGGCTGTGTAGTGATTAGCTTAACACTTTTTACCATATTTGAACCACATAATACCCATAATATAAATAGAAAACTACCAGTGTGTCTGTGAATGGCAGGAATTGTTTTCTGCACAATTTGAATGGCTTAACCACATCCAAGAATCAGGACCACAAATCGTTAACGCTCAGTGGCGTGTTGGTGCAAGAGTCGGTTTTATTGCTACATGAAGTTGTAAAATAATAATAAAAATACGTTTGTTCATAGTTCTGGCAGTGGCTATGTTCTGGCCTCTGCTGGATTACCATCTCAAATTAAAGGATGTTGGTACTACAGGATAGTAATTAGTCATTATGCTGCTGTGTCATTTAAAACTACAGACGGATCAATTTATACATTGTTCAGCAAGACGGAGACTTTGTTGATCTACTTACTCAGCTTAGAAAATCCACTGAGAAATGTACTGATAACTACTTTAAAGTAAAATGCAAAACAAATTCTACGTGAGCTCTGACCGATCGATTTGTATAATGAATTTCCCAAGAAATTTATTGCATAAATACTTACACAGCCATATGCATTCCTTCATACACATATATACAGTGTAGGCCAGTGATTTATGGAAATATATAAAAATGAGACAATAAAAGTGTTCATCTTATTTCTGTCCTTCATTCTCAGATCCTGCAGGCTCTTGGGAACTCGTACCATCCCGGCTGTTTCCGCTGTGTGGTGTGCTCCAAGGCTCTGGACGGGGTTCCTTTCACCGTGGACCAACACAGCAACATCTACTGCGTTGCAGACTACAACAAGTGAGACATACTAAGTATTTAAATGCCTTTTTTTTTGGTAACTCATCTTGTCTACAGTATATCTGAAACACAACCTGTAAATGGTGACATTTGTCCATCTGTTAACTCTCTAAATTGTCCAGTAAAGCAACAGCACATAGAATATGATGTTTAAAGAAATGGACCACTTCCTGTGCAGCATATTACTGAAGTTACATTTAATCAAAATCCAGATGAAACCATCATCTGTTAAGGTGTTGTACATTTTAACTGAGAAGTTATGAAATAGTTTTTGAATGTGTAACATTCAAAGAATGTCTCATACTCATCCCACTTCCTTCAGAGACATTACTCAACTGTGTGTGTGTGTGCTCATGGTTTCTACAGTAAATAAATCTTCTCCTGTCGTCCTGCAGGACTTTTGCCCCCAGGTGTGCTGCCTGTTTACAGCCCATCTTACCTACTGAGGTGAGTATGTGAGTGTGTACTCTCCATGCACATGATGGAGGTTTTTCTTTTCTCATACTGGAAATGATTCAGTTTGACTAAGCACAAAATACAGTCCTATAAACCACACAACCGGAGAACTAGATTCAGAGCTAATCCTTGAACAAATCAAAGACTAAATTTGTGGATTTTGTCAGACAAAATAAAATAAAAATAACAAGAAATGCACACAAACCTTGTCGTGTCATGTCTTATTGTGTGACTACAGCTAGTTTTAGGTACAGATAAAAGAACGCGTGCAGTTGTTTCAAAATCTCAGGGTATCTAGCATATATTTCTGGTGATTCACACTTTTTCTGAAACTGAACTTGCTCTTAAAATAGAGAGTAACTGGGAAATACCATTCACCTGAACCCTGTGCTGACGTCTCCATTTTTCTCCTGTTTTGTGTCTCAGGGCAGTGAAGAGATCCTCAGGGTCGTGTCCATGAACAAGGACTATCACTTTGAGTGCTACCACTGCGAGGTGAGTGATCATCGGCTAATAACCTCACATTTTATATCTCCTAAAATATCATGTCTGCGTGGAGACAATCAGAGCTACAAGCTGCTCTGATCTGACTTTTGTTATGAAGTGGCTCAGCAGCTGACCTCACTTCCTGCAGTTGCATTCCTGTGCTTATCTGCGTCTTTCTTCCCTCAGGAGTGTGGCAAGCAGCTCTCCGATAAGCCCGGCTCGCAGTGTTTCCCGCTGGACTCTCATCTCCTGTGCCACTCCTGTCACATGAGCAGAGTGCGCGCCACACACAACATTCCCCCTCACAACATACACTGATCAGCTCCCATGCAGCTATGGATATTTTGGGGCAGGGGGACAAGCCGGTTGTTACATGCTGTCATTCTCTTGTGCTTTTTGCTCAGTCATACGTTTATTCCATATGAAACTGCTGATGTTAAGACATTTCCACTGATCCTCTTTTGTGTCTTTGACATGGATCAGTCCCTTTTGTCACATGTACTGCCTGCTGTACTTTTTGTACTATTACTGTACCATAGTTATAAGGGAACGGGAAAGAAACTACTGCTTTTTTTTTCTTTTTTACCCCAATGTGGCTACTGTTTGCTGTAGAAGAACAAGGGATTTTGCTAAACTGTTTTGTACATATATTATCGCTAGCAAACATTTTGCACTTAAATTTGACTTTACTGTAAGAGATTTGTTACGTGAATCTGTACAAATTGGGGGGAAAAAAAAGAACATTACCGCAATTTCTGTATGTTGTAATAAATATTTTCATTTTTGTCCCGACAGTGGCTAACTTGTGGACGCCCTTCTTTTAAGCTTTTCCTTTGCACTGAATGTTAGTACAGATGAAGGTCAAAAACAGTCAAACATCAGCTCAGTGGCTTGCAGCCAGGTCATGGTGCCTCCTTGTGATAAACGACTGAGTAAAACCATCCAAACAGACAAGCTGATAAACCAATTTAAATTTATTCATTTTTTAAATTCTTGGTACATTCAGCACTTGCAGGAGGAGAAAAAGCAACAAAATCAAAAAACTGTTTCGAACTAAAAACATAAAATTAAAAATATTAAAATTGTAACCATTACTCTAATAGAAGCTAAACTTTTTATTTTTGACTCCTTAAATATATATGATTGAAGGGGTTTGGAGGGATTTCAAAATGAAGACATTTCAGGGAGGGTCAGCTTCCTGTAATTGTTACAGAATAAAACCTCCACTTCACTAGAACTAATGTTTACCCCCTGTAAATTATCCACTAAAGACAAACTCGAGCATTTGCATGTCTCCTGCATCACCACAACACATAGTGCCACGTATTATATGGTCCATATGTGTTACATATAATACGCGTATGTTCCAGGTTACAGTGTTGAGACTTCAGTATCTTCGTGGGAGATGAAGGATGAAGGTTATCACTCCCACAAACATCACCTGCTGTAACACACAGCAGCCCTCCAAGACAGAAAAAAATAAACGTGATCCATAAAACAGCAAAACAAAATCACTTTCCTCACGTTGACAAAGACGGCCTTTAAATCTAGTTGTATGTTTAAAAAAAAAAAAAATCTTGTGCTGAAGAGTGGAGCACTAAAAGTGATCCTAGAAAATATTTGAAGGTCAGGGATCTATTTTGGACTGGTTTTATTACAGGGCTCTGAGGAGGAAGGAACTGTGCACCCGCAGAACTAAAATAAAGAGGCGGGCTCCCAAACCTCAGTGGGACAAAATCCTGAGGCGAGCCAAAAAACCACCGCCCTCCTTGCTTCTTTTCTTCAACAGAGAATTAACAACACTATACGAAGACGGGGAGGAACGCTGCTCACTACGGGGGTGGTTAAGGACTGGATTTTGCTTCTGGAAGACAGAAAGAGAAAAGACTGGGGAGTGGAGCTAAGTCAACCATTGTTTTACAATAAACCAAACGTAATGAACATTTTCTGGGTGAATCGACATTAAGGAGGTGGGGAAATGGCAGAAGTGTGTGGAAGACAACGCTGGCGTCAAAGTGGACGAATTAAAGCACAGTGGGGCAGGTAGTGAGGAGCAGACACAAGTCCTGAATTTGAGGCAAGAGAACTGTTTCACCAAGTGGAAACACTCCCTCCCAAGACTTCCTGTCTGCTGTGCCCTCTGCTACACTGCTTCCCTCTATCTCTTTCTCTTCAGCTTCCCCTGCAGCTGCCTACCCCTCAGCGGCGTCTGTCCCTCGGGTTGCTACGGCTACGAGACCGGCGTCCACTTCCAGCGCCCACCGAGGGTCGTCTGGGCCGGTGGCCGCTGTCCCTCTTCTTGTCCCCCTCTCTGTCTCGGCCACGGTCCCTCTCTCTGTCTACATCAGCTCCTCGCCCGGCTGCTCCGCCGCTCACTGTTACGCCGCCGTCCTTCTCCCGGCCCCTCAGCCTCTCCTTCTTCTCCTCCTCACGCTTCTTGTCCTCCTCTTCTTGCTGTTCTTTGCGCCTTCGCTCACGCTCCTTTTGCCGCTCTGTGCGGTCCAAAAGCCTCTGCGCCGCCTGGTGGACACAAAGCATGGTCAAGTTACATGGTACAAGTGAAAAAAAAAAAATCAGACTCTCACACCAACCAGTGTGCGTCACAGACAGTGAGCTGCTGACTGAGAAACATCTAAGTGTTTAGGCCCAACCTGCTCCTCAGTGAGGGGAAGCCAATATATACATGGAGCCGCTTTGGTCTTGAGGAACAAGTCGTCTAAAAGTTTGGCCGGAGGCTCATCTCCCTTCTCTGTGAGTGAGAAAACAGAAATGGGTCAATTTTCTCTTTTAAAGTAGAAAACACATCATTACAGAGTAACAGCCACTGATGAGGAGAAACGGAGCGGGAACACATTAGGTTTCTTGCCTTTCACCATTTTTGTCAGTCTCCTATATACTGTAAGTGGTTATGGTATGGGCAGAGGTATTTACCCTTCTTATCTGTCTTTCTCTCCTTGCTCTTCGCCCTCTCCCTCCTCCTACGCTCTCTATCTCTGGATCGGGATCGTCGTCCGTCCTCTCCTGGTCTTGCAAATTCCCTGACCTTATCACGGTCCCATTCCCGTTCACCACGGGCCCGCTCCCGGCGCTCCATCTCTCGCTCACGCTCTGCCCACAGGTCCCGCACTCCTCCAACTCCCCGGTCCCGTTCCCTGTCTCGTTCACGCTCCCTGTCCCTGTCGCGGTCTCTTTCTCTGTCCCGGTCTCGCTCCGGCATCAGTGGGGGCAGCCGGTTTTGAGGAGCACTTGGTTGGGCAACATGGTCCTCCTCCCTGTCTGGCTTCAGGACACCTTTGTGAAAGTCAAGCTGTGGAAAAATACCAGGGACGTTTGATTGTGTTTAGAACATTAAGTCTAAGATGTTAAAACATCTAATGCATTTAGGTTTGACGTCTCATCAGACGACTTGACACTGCCTGCAGCTTAAAAACAAATCCCATCTTGTAGTACAGTGTGTGGATGCTCATCTAAAATGGCTCCAAAAACAGACCTGTTAATATTTTATTCCTTATACCTTTTACTTTGGATAGCACACCACATGCTTGGGTGCACAGAAAGGATGAATCACCTGGGCATGTTTGGGGGTATTTTTAAACACTTTAAGGCGACAATGTCCCTAAAATCTGAAGAGTGGTGAAAAAGAAGATGGTGTACACACTTTCAGGTATGTTAACCTGTACTATTTTCTTTCTGTTACGAGTGTTTTTCCTCTCCGGCCGTTCCAGCCATTCATCATTACCTCATCCTGCTCACAGAAGTCAACGCTGAGGACCTTGGGATTGCTCGGAGGCCATTTGGTCCCATGGATGGCAGTCCTGGTGGCGACTGCCTCCTCTGTCGTAGTGTACTAGGATGGAAGGAGAGGAAAAAGTATCAGACTGAAAAATCCCATTTAAAGCGTGATCACATCTTAACCAAAACACACTGCAAAGAGCAGACTGCTGCAGGGACAGATGGGAGACAAACACAGAGGTGATAGTTTGCGAGGTGAAGTGACAATAATCACACAAATGCTTTGATTAATGTCTGAACTCAAACACATCTTCATGCAAAAACAGATTTACTAAGTTTCTTTATATGCAGCTGGTATTTCAAAAAGCATTCTCCAGGAGAACAGCAGTAAACTGGTCCTAGTGGAAGTCCACCTCTCACAATACTCCCCCACACGGAGCGAGTTCTAAAACCATCACAACACCAAACAATATGGAGGACAAACACTAGTTTTGGCAGCTGAATCATGCATTAACTCCCAATACAATTTAAAATGGTTTATTCATTGGTACTCACTGTGACATAGCAGTGAGACTTGATCTTGTCGATCCAGAACCCGTCTTCCACCACGGTGCCTGTCCGGTTCAGCAACTCTTTCAGCTGGCCCAGAGTGAAGGGTCGTACCTTTGAGATAAGAAAAGACAACCAGTGAGTTATTAGACTCTGAGTGGAAGGAACATTCATGTAGAGCTTAGGGGGAAAGACTAAATGAAACTAGGTCAGCAGAGTTAAATGACTGGATCTCTGCTGAGATATTTCAAATGTGTTTAAAGTTTTCTTACTCAAATCTGATCATGTCCAGATGAGGATGAGATACCTGCAACTTTAATTTGAATGAAGCCGTGAAATACTAATTACAAGTAGGAAAAACTGCAGACAGAGAAATGCTAAAACGAATGTTTCTAAAACGAATGACTGAATTCCCACCGGGTTTCAGCGGTACGTCTTATATAGATTAATGCTACAGTAACTCAAACAGGCATGTGTCCTAAATTGATCACAGCTCAGAGGATATGCCCTTTTAATTTAGGTAACAACATGGTCTTTCCTCTGGTGCCACCCTCAGGCCAGATGTGTGGGTTTTTTCCCCACTAGCGGTAAAGATAACCTAGCAACGTTGTGTATTTTATATCCACACAATCTGCCAATCCATTTTGGTTTTTGCTGAACACAATGGCGATGAGCATTAGTCTCATACCATAGCTTTAGTTTGTTAGTCTTGTTTGTCAGGATTCTGTATTACTGTGGTATGAGACGTCCTTTCCAGAGACGGAGGCTGGGTGGCATTAGAGATCTGGTAGTCCTTGATCCATGTGTAACTTTAAGACTTGCCTCTATGGTGCAAACAAAAAAAAAAATTCTGCAAATGCTAGTCATTAAATGTGTGATGTCTTGTCTTGTCATAGTCTGTTTAGTCATGCACTGTGCCCCCCTACTGCCATAATACCTGGGTGAGTGCTCCTGACTCTTAATTATGGGTATGATGGCGATGTGGTTTCCACTGGCATCAACACAATATGCCTCATTCACGAAATACGTGTATGGTGTATTTGAGAATGCAGGACTTCTCCCCACATAATTTTGGTTTGTGGGGAAAGTTCAAGGCTCCATACAAAACAGGATCTTTTTTTGTGAATTAATTTTGACTTTTGACCAGAATGGTTCAAACAAAACACTATTTTCACAGACTTGGAAAAAGAAAGACACTTTTCCACTGGGTGTTGTATGCGTCTTGTAATGTACCAAGTTGCAAACCCACCAGATTGGTCACGTGGATGATATTTGAGACTTTGCCATGAGGTGGCGAGGGCTGCTTAGTTGTGAGGACAGGGTCGTCGATGGTGACGGACACGCCAGACTTCTGCTGACTGATGGAGCGACGCACCAGACTGTCGCTGGGGGTAACTGAGGGAAAGATGAGGGAGAGGTGAGAAGTGTAAGCGGGACCAGCAAAAAAACAAAAAAAAACAAAACAGGAATGTGTGTAATCAAGAACAAAGTGCTGCCCGAGGGACGAACAAAGACAGAAGCTACAAAGAGATTAGTAACCAACACAGCAATTAAAAACCCACAGACTTTTCGGTGAAGCAGTTTACCTTTTTTTGCCTCTCCATCAAGCTTGACAGATGACTCTATTTCCGAGGCTTCCTCAGAAAGACTGTTCTTCCTTTTGTCTCTCGAAGTCCTACGCTGTTTCTCTCTCTCGGTTTTCTCCACCTCTTCTTCTTCATTTGTCTGGCCATTTTCCTGACTGTCACCTGGGACAACCTGGGGAGAAAAACAGTGATGTCTCAAAAGCAGCATGTTACAAGATTTGCTGTTCTTCAGATCAGATATAAGTCAAAATGGATATGTGATGTTAGATGTCTTAACAAGAACCACAGCTTTAGTATTCCTGTTAGAGTTGGTATGAAAAACCCTGCTCTCGCTGTCTTTATTAGAATTAAAAGAATTTCAGCTAACAGCACTCATATGCCTTTCCTTACCTGTGTGACGGTGCGTCGGATCTTGAGTCCTTTGTCCTGGTCACCATGGCTTGTGTCCATGTTCTCCTCGTCCCCAGACAGCTGCAGCTCCTCTGGGTGAAGCTCGACCACTGCCTCCTGGTTTACTTTGATCTCTGGAATCAAAGACTGAAGGACAGAGACACAGGCAAGAGAAGATTGGAGAAAAAGACAAGATGGAGAAACGGAACACAATTCAGTGTTGAGCCTTATGACTTCAGTACAAATCAGGGTGAAATTTATATGGATTTCTGGAGGTTTTTGCAAAAACCACAAAGTTGACAAACATGTTTAAATAATATTCAAAGCCTTAATATGATCTGTTGTGCTGTGACAGTACCTTCAGTGAGTCAGTGGTGATGCTGATCGATGGTTTCTTAGCAGTGACTGCTGTGCTGGAGCCCCACCGCCGCTTCCTCCCGGCTGCAGTTCCCATCTCAGCCTCTCCTGCTCCTCCATCTGTGGCAGCTGGAGAAGTCTTACTGCCTGTAGAGGAGTAAAAAAAAAAAGTACTTTATCATTGAGAAGAGAGAAAACGCACACCAAGATGGATGATTTACTCTTTGCTGAACAGAAGGTCAGTGACAAGTCGTTGCAAGTTTATAGCCTACAAGCAGAAATAACTAGTTAAATACTTTAACCTAAAAAGCTCTGCCAGGTGTGGCAATATCTAATTTAAGTTTATAGTTTATTCATGGGATTGAGACATTAAATAATTTCAGCAACTACTTTCCAACAATGATTCATTTAAAACAACATTTAACAAGTTTTTACGTTTGCTGTGGTTTTCAGTATTTGCTATTCATCTATCTTATTCAATCAAACTCCTGTACACAATACCCAATGTGGAATACTTTTCTCCACACAGAGCTTCTGGGAAGCACAGTACACAGTGTAAAATACTAAGAAACCACGCAGTAGATAAACAGTGTACCGTATAAAGGGAAATAGCAGGAAATACTGTAGCTTGGTGACTGAAAATGTGTTACAGACCAAAACAGCACATTAATTATAGTAAAGTGTTTGTTTAAATATCACTTTTGAATCAGTGCTTCAACAACACTTCAGTGGGAAAGCATAACACTGCTGTAATTTTGTTTTTTCCTTTCAACATTTCCAACTGTGTTTGTTTTTTCCTATCAACATTTCCAACTGTGAAAAGTGTAAATTCATTTACGTATCTGCCACCGGTAGACGAGCCTACTTTCTAATTTACTACTCCTTTAAAAAAATCCATTAAAATTGGTAGAACTAAACAAGTGCTATGAAGGAGGCAATTCATTACACTAAACAACGCGTTTTGTAGTCTTCCATAACAAAACTTTAATGTACAAAATTTTTGTTTGCTTCAGCACTGTGACTCCACGTGATCACGTTCAAAATTGGGATTTTTTTTTTTTGCTTCAATCAGAAACATTAATTTACATCTTTACAAAACACAAGGGTTTAAAATACTAAAGGTACGTTTCTTTTTCATTTTCGTTTCTCTCCCAAGTCCTCAAGTAGGATGAAAGATCCAGCAGTCAGGAAAACATGTAACTGGTATACTCACTGGTCAAGGATATCTTGCGAGCAGCAAAAGCCTTAGGAGTGGTGCTCTAGAAGGAGAGAGAGACAGAAAGAGAACATACAGAAACCCCAGGGGTGCGGGGCAAGATGAGAACCAAGAGTCCAGACCCAAACAGGCATCAACAGAGAGGAGGTGAAACAGGAAAAGTGGAGGAGGGGGTGGGGGCAAAGTAACAGAGGCCTGGAGGCTCCAATTGTACCACATTAAGAAGAGAGTTCTTTGGTCGATACAGAGACTCCAGACACATTTCTGCCTTCCACCTCTGCTCAAAGACACCAAGATAAATCAATGCATTTCCCTGTGTGTGTGTGTGTGTGTGTGTGTGTGTGTGTGTGAGGTAGACTCCAAGGACAAATCACGTACATGATGTGCATTAGGACATGTGTAGGCCTGCGTGAAACTCAAACTGGATCATATCTTAATATGGAACATTACAAGGTGTCCATCAGAGTACTCTGAGAACAGAAGGGAAAAGATGACAAGCAAAGTGTCTGTCAGTGTGTTTTGATCCTGTCACTTTACAGGACTGAGTGATTAGTCATTATCAACCTGTCTGGAATGCATTTATCTGTATTTTTTTTGGCAATTTTGCCAATCCCTCTCTAATTCAATTCCAATCCAGAAGTGCATATTAAAAGTTTTTTTTTTAAAGAATAGCCAGAAAACAAGCATCTAGATTAGTATTAAATAATTACTGCTAACTAATACCAATATCAAATATAATCTGAGCCTGCCAGTGATTAATGTTGTTGTCCATTTCTCCTGTAATTTTCTATTGACATGGAGGACAGGAACTATTCTATTAGCCACTTCCCCCTGTATATTAATCCTATACACAAACTGTGTGACAGTAGCATATCATCCCTGAGAAGCTGTAGCATTATATTTGCAATTGAATCCAGTATGCTGATGAGTTCTGTGAAGCAGAGGTGGAGAACTGTGTGTTGAAGAATCACAGATCTGTCAGCAGGACTATTGATACTGCAGTTGAAATTCACCTTGACGCGTTACCGTATTTAACAACAGACAACTGTAGAGCCACAGTGTGTTCAATTGCTTGATGAGAATTCTCAGCTCGGTGTCAAAATATCAAATTAAAACTGCAGTACACGTGACAGTTCAAAAAATTGTACTAAATTACAAGGAGGAAAATAATTCACTCCTCTTATTTACAAAAAAGATCAGGAGGAAAGAAAAAGTTGTTTGTTTGTTTTTTTTTTTTACAGTTAATCATTAAAATTTTTTTATACATTTTAAACAGAGGAATAATGACAAGTCATTTCCTGGTACCATTTGACACCTGATTCCTTACTGGCTCGACTATGGCCCAACCGCACGACAGTGTGTACTGTATCTAGGCAACAAGGATCCAATCAGAGAAGGCAGAGGAGTGAGGGCGGGGCTCGATTTGAACGTGCAGATTAGCCACCAGGCAGGAACTTATCACTGGACTGGACTTTTTTCTTGAATGGGGCTGGGGAGAACTTTTCTCGATTGACTGCTCGATCACAGAGTCACGTTTCAGTCTTTTGGGAAGCCAGGAGATTCAAACTGCTTTGTTAGAGTCCCACGATCTTGGAGGTACATCTGATGATTGTAAAAGGTGTCCGTGTTCTCCAATATACAGTCCTGAAAGTCTTTCTGACACGTGGGTGTTTCTGAAATGTCACAATGATAACAACATGTTGTCCTGGGAGGTGTTCATGTGTTATCCATGAGATCTGTGTTCCCGATTTTAGAAGTTCATTGATTTTTGATAACCAGAAAGTTTGCTGGACGATTCTTGAGTTTGTTTTACAAGTTTTACAGCACAGGAGGAAGGTGAAAAAGGTGGAAAAACAATCCAGGAGCATTTTGGCTTTGTTACATTACAATCCAGGGAAGCAGTCAACAGGAGAGAGCTTATGGCATTGCTGGCATGAATGCCTCTGCACTCTCATGAAGCCATCAGAGATGCAAGGGCCAGGCTGTGGGTGTTGTGAAGAGATGGATTTGTAAATAAATAAATAACAGCAGCAATTGCAGTTGTCCATCTGCCAGCTCCACTGCACTAGCAGCATATCTTAATTTCCAGGTGAAAAATCCACTGAGTCACACCTGAGTTCACTGACGTGTGGCTGCAGAGGAAGGACAGGCAATGATCGGTTGACCTATCCAGCTCTCTTGGCGCCGGTGTGGATGATCAACGTTACCGTGTAACCACAAAAAGCCACGGTGCATAACGTGTATCGGATTACTTGTGCTTGGCATTATGTCCTTTGAAAGTCTCTGCTACAGTAGAGCTGGTGCTGAGTCCAGGGGAACAGTTCTTATGATGATCACATTGAGCATATGTGACAGAATTTGCATGCATAGTCAAAAAGTGAAGGGTTTCGCCCGCACAGCTCAATGATGAGAGTCCCTTTTAAAGGACTGGTTAACTTGTCAAGGCATTGAATGACTGTTAGCCTTATGAGCTCAACCAGTAGCAGTGTCCCAGACGTCTGAAAGTGTGAGGTCCACATTGTTATATCGTGTCCACAGTCACAGGTCTTATCCACAAAGTTTTCCATAAAAAGTCCCACAAACATCTCTTCCAAGCAGATTATTTTACTGGAGTGTGTTTTAAAGCTTAAAACCCAAAACACTGATTATATAAATGCTCTGGTCACAGCATGGGTTATTACAGCAGTTCTCAGTCCAAAGTCATTACTCCACCCCACAAGCAGAGGGCAGCGTGGGACTGGAGGTAGAGGCAAAAGTGAAACTGGAGCGCTGTCGCAAGTTGTCTTTTCTCTGACTTGCGTCTGGGTTTTGGAAGACAAAGGCATGGATGTTGTAGGATGACCCTTGGACATGTGCGTATCTTCAAAATGGCAGATGGGAAAGGTGGGGAGAGGTGATACAGAGTGTTAAACACACTCCCCTTCCCTTACCCTGTCATTCATTACCACCACATAGTGCAGTACAGTCCAGTCCGGTTCAGATCAGCGAGCAGGCTTCCAGACCCTGAGGCTGGGTTACCATGACAACTGTGTGCTGCTGCAGTTACCATGGCTGCAACTGCTGTCGGTGGTGGTCTGATGCAAGCTCCAGTTACTGCTGGCTCAGCGCATCACTGGAGGGCTACAGGGGAGGCCTTGCAGACTCAGGCTCAGGTTTTACTCAGTGCCATGGGGTTGCAGACTCTGGGCCTAATTCAGGTACCAGCGACGCACTTGGGCATAGCGGGACAGGAGTTGTAGGAGTAGGAGGAGGAGTGGAGTAGGTGTTGGTGGTGGTAGTAGTAGTAGTAGTACGCAGCAGGTACCATTAGGGGCAATGGAAGAGGCATGGGCACCTTCATAACAAAGCAATCAATGGGGTTTTAAACAGCAATCACACCATAAATATATATAGTGAGAGAGAAGCGTTCATGATGGGATACAAAGGCAAAGGATGGACAATAAGGGGACAAAGAGGGGAAGAGAGACAGTGAATAAAAGAGAGAGAGGCAGTGTGAAAGGAGGAAGCAAGAGAGCTGGGAGAACGAAAAAAGGGTGAAAGAAACAGCAGCAACAAGCCCTGATGCATCTGTACACACAGTCAGGGTCCATTACTCATACAAACCCAAGGGGGAAACAAAAAACACACACACAGTGAAAAAAGACATGCTGATAATAACTTCAATAGCACAGAAGCTCACCAGTAAATCTAAATTAGGTACTCAAAAAAAGAATGTGCAATGTTGTGTATGCTTGTGAGCATCTTCTGGTGCTGCTCTTCACCTGGTTTCAACAACAGAAGCTAGTGAAGGCTTTATCTGACAAAAGCTTCATGCTCAGCTCTAACAAAAATCATCTATGGTTTAAGGTTAAGGTTGTAAATGAGAAAACGTATATAAAAATTCATTAGTTTTTATTATTTAAAAAAGGAAAACTGCATGTGATAGCATCAAGTGAAATACTCTAGTATTATGCAATGACTCTTAAGATCCTGACACACCATGCCCACTAAAGTGTGCAGACAAAGGCAGACTGAGCATTGATGTAGCTGACAGTTGGTGACTGAGGTACCTATCTGCATGAAGGGAAAAAAACTGGTGTGACAAAAACTGCAACTAGCACTGTGAGGTTTTACTTTGCTTTGTGCTGGTATTGTCACAAGAACAAAAGGCGGAGGCAAGACAATAAAGAGAAACTGGATCAAAAGTGGTGAAATCACTAAGATGAACAATCAGTCAGGGAACCCCCTCTCACCAACTATCTCTGCCACCGCTTCAATGCTCTCAGTCATTTGAAATCTTTTGCCAAATACACCAAGAAAACTAAAGACCATAGTCGACCAGGGACGATAAACAGTGATCGATAATTGACTTGGTGTGTCGGGGACCTGAGGTTTAATGTTTTCACTTTCTCTCACTACCTCCCTAATGCACATACAAGAACAGTGATTTGAGGAGCATGCACTCTCTGCAGCATGAATGTTTAATTTAACACACTATTACCCTTGCTACTTGTATTCCAGCAACATCAGTGCTTAACATCCCTCTACAAGACCCAGATAGACAATGGACGTGTAAGAGATCATCTAAGTGAATGAGCTAGCTATGAAATGTTAGTTGCATTAAACACAGATGAAAAGGATTAGTTCATTCCTGTTTACTTCAGGACCCAACTCCAACTCAACCCCTGTTGTTCACCTATGATAAATTATAAAAACATCTAATTGAGTAATTGGTTAAACATTTAAGAGGTTTAAAGGATGCATAAACTGGACACAGAGCTAGAATGAAAAGGATAAAAGCTCCACAGGTGCCAAAGGCATTAATGGCTGTAAAAACACTGGGGTTGTGTTGGTTTTGAGCGACTCTCTAACCTTCTGCTGCGAACTACACATATTTGTATGTGAATGAGAATGCAGGTTAGTTGGAGACAAAGCAAAGACCCGGGCAGCCCCACCCTCTCAGTGACCTTACCTCCTCCAGGCGGTTCTCGTTGTTCTCCGGCTCAGCCCCAGAGGCCGGCTGCTGGGCCATGGAGCTCTCTGAGTCTGGTTCCGCCTCTGTCACAGCAGCTGCACTGGGCTCCGACACCTCCCTGCAGGAGTAAGAGACAGTTGGGGTGAGTAGTGAAGGGTGAGAAAAAATAGGCTTTGGCTCAGGGTCACTACTAGTCTGGTTTGGAACTGGAGACTGATCGGTAAGAGTGTCTGGTCTGTCCAGTACTTGCCTGGTGTTAAACTTGTTATTTTTGCCTGCCCCTGTGTTACTTTTACTAAATTTATCTCTGATGCAGCTTCTGTTTATCTCTCTTTTACCAGCCAAACAATGTTTTCCTTAAACTGAAAACAAAAAGCCAATATTGGACACCTGTTGCCATCTGCAGGTGATACATATTTTTGAACAGTTCAAATTATTAGAAGGAACGAACACAATCATAGTCTCAGTCACTATGACAACAAGGCTTGGCAGCACCTTACGTGTCTGCTGTCACTACCTGACAACTTGACAAAAGAGTGGGTGTGACTGATATGTTGACAGGAGGATAAACTGCATCAAAAAAACCCCAGTATCATAACATTTAGCTTGGGTTTTAACTTACAAAAGACAAAATCTAAAACTAGTTCATTGTGTATTTCAACATTTTTTTCATTTCATTTTAGCCTTAGTTAAATTAAAGTGATTCTCAAAATTGAGTATCTGTTGCTTTCCCGTGTCTTATGTGATAATAAATGGATTACTTTCAACAAAACAAGCAATTTAATGACATCACCCGGAGCTTTAGGACATGTTGTCTGCATTTATCACTATTATCCGACATTTTATAGATCAAACAATTAGCAGGTTAATGAGAAAAGATAAGAATCATTAGTTGCAACTAATCAAAGACAGTCTCAGACAAAGACAAGCAGGGCTGTGTTCAATCTCGGCTCTTGAGATTGGGCAGTGTGAGGGTTAGTGTGAGAGGAGCCAAAACGATGTGCAGGACAAGACAGAGGAAAACACTGGAAGAGTCAGAGGAAGGGTGCTGGAGGCCAGTGATCTGGGTCACTCTTACTATAAATAACTCACCAGATAACTGACACCCAGGGTCACAAACACTCCTCAAACTAACTTATCGTCCAGGACAAACACTCGCAGCTGAATCCCTGTGTGTGGTCCTCA
Organism: Toxotes lorentzi; assembly: GCA_037833715.1. Lineage (NCBI taxonomy): Eukaryota > Metazoa > Chordata > Actinopteri > Toxotidae > Toxotes > Toxotes lorentzi. The sequence goes on along the minus strand of JBBMJY010000016.1, from coordinate 3,962,704 downwards.
TCTGATCCATGTTGGGTCATTATGGATAAAATAAATAAATAAATAAATAGCCTAACTGAGCTAATAAGAGCTATGTACTGTGGATACTATGACTCAGACCTCACACAGCCAAACCTTTCTTCATGTTTTATTTCATTGTCGTTATCTACAACAGAGAAAAACCAAGCAGATGTCATCATTATATTTATAGCTACCCCCTCAACTTCTCCTGCCAGCATTATCAAAAGCCTCCTCCGCTGCCTCCATGTGACGACACAGGCACCGCGGCAGTACCCTGTAGGTGGGAGAATCACATCCTCTAGCATCCTTCTCTCCATCATAGTGCACATTCCCCTCTATTCTTTGATGCACTGCATGGTTCTGCGCATTGCATTTAGCAGTAAACAGAAGTAAATAATACATATAAATATACCTCACATTGCTGAGAAATATCAAATGAAGAAATTTTTGGTAGCAATAGTGAATTCCAGTGACAATGCTAATCGCTGCAACATGTTCCATCTCTAGTTAAACTGTTGTTTTTCAGTTATTGTGGTGAGGAAATGCAGCAAATTCTCGCCTTTGAGAACCTGGAGCAAGGGAATGAGATATGGCTTCTGAGATTAATCCATTATCAAAATAGTTGCAAGTTAATTTTCTGTTGATTTACTTTTAGTTGAAGCTCTAACACTGATCTCAAAGATGAAAGTGGGAGTCTGGGAACTCTGGGGAGATCATTTCTGACTCAAATCACCTTAACTAAAATATATGAAATTGACTTCCTTAACCAGATGATGCAATGTTATTGTAACTTAAACAATAAGAGTCACTTCCTCCACTTTCAGTCTCTAGCTTGAAAACTATTAGGCACACAGTCTCACATGGCCAGCTCAGTCAGCCAAAGCTCAGCTTTTATTTTTTTCCATATGTAATACTGCCACTGGCAAAGTCTCTGAGCTACTGAAATCTACCTAGAATGCTAGGAGAGCCTGTTCAACCACCAGGTCACTGGCAGAAGAGTCTGCAGGAGGACGGCATTTTCCCCTCCTCCAAGCCACACCAATTCTCTTCATTTGCCCTAGGTGTGGATGTCAGTGTCTATGTGTATGTGGCTCTGTGGTAAGGCCAAAGGCACACCTGCGCAGGCTATAAAGACAGAGAGATGTCAACTAGATATACAATCCCTCAAGATCAGGATGATCACTGAAAAATAAAACAACAAAAAAAAAACAAGTAAATAACTGTATGTCTTTATGATGCAAATCAGCTTTGTATTCATATGACTAGGCTGCAATGAGGAAGCACACAGAAGCAGTTTCGGCTTGAAGAACAATCACAATCTGTAAAATGTACCATAAAATAAATGCATTACTTCTCAGAAACCTGACAAAAAGAAATCATTAACGCAGTATGAACTAATGCACTAATTCTCCTCTTTTGCTGTTCAACAGAATTACTCAAATCATGTCCTAATTAACAAATTGGCCTAATAAAATAGACCAAAACATTGTCACTGATCAAATCACACATGTAGTCGCCTCCCAGGGAACAAGAGTGTGAGTACTGGTGCCAGCTGGGAGAATTATATCACACCATAAGGACCCATTCACACTGACTGTACAGCTAACAGATGTCTGCTTTAATGATCTCCCTTGACAACAGTGAGATTATTAACAGCTACAGCCACAGAAATCCAAAAATACAAACACAGCCCTCTGCGGGCTAGACAACAAGATGCAGTACAGTATGGCAATGATTGACCCTTGAAATGAAATGAAATGTCAAAATAAGAAAACACATGCTCAGAAATAAGAAAAGTTATCTTTTGGCTACCTAGCATGAGAGGCACTGTTGAGGTCAAGAGGAGAGTGGGGGGGTGGGGGTGGGGGGGTGGGGGGGAATCACTGTCCACATGCTTCTCCACATCACACTATGAAATCTGAGCCCATTATTTATTCATCAATATGTGCCTTCTTTGAAGAGCTATTTTAGACACTGATCAAAGAAAGCAGACCCCTTCCCCCCCCAAAAAAATTCTTCCCTGCTCCTTCACCCAACAAAAGACTCTCACGACGTCCCCACCCCCGGTCCTCCTCACATGGGCGAACATGTAACACGCTCATAACCAGGCCAATGTGCACTAATGATATGAAATTTAACAGGCAGGAGCTGCTAGCAAGCAGCGTCATGTAGAGCCGGTCTCACGGAAGGAAACGACAGGCTGAGACCGGCTTCGTTAACGTATCCCCCGTATTCCTTTCTGGACAAGGGGTGTAAAAGTACAACCAGCAACCTGAAGCCTTGAGTCGCCCTCTGGCTCACTCTTACCCGTTTTTGTTGCCTTCGGACAGCATTATGGCCGGCCTCGAAAGGAAACCCCCGGGGATGAATATAAAAACTAACACCCTGTCGCCGGGGCTTATTCCGGTCAGGTGTGGGTTGAAATCGGGAACGCGAGAAAAAAAAATCCGGTCGCGGTTGTTTGTACTGATGATTAGCCGTTAACTGCGTCGGTATCAGGGATGCAATGCATGCATGACGGCCATGTTGGCTAGTGAGACCTGTGTCAAGCCTCACAGAGTGGAAGGACAAACTACCTTCCGGTCACAGATTTCCAAAATAAAAGCTCTGTTAGACGCTCAAATATGACGTGTTCCCAAAAAAATATAACCTAAAAAGGAAAATTACACGAAAAAGACAACGAAGGATCGCGGAACAGGGCCTTTTTTTTCTCTCATGCGGCAGTCACGCCGCTTGCGGTACAAGCTGACATGAAATACAATCAGCTATAACTGGGAGCAATGACAGAGAAAGCACTGGGTTGCGTTTACAACCGATTTGGGTTTAAAACATTTGGAGGCATGCTGTCAGCTCTGTGACCAATGTTTTCAACTAAAACAGACCTATGCCTGTCCATGCTGACAATCGATACACAATGGGAAATTACTGCAACCATTTATGTGACAAATCAATTTTGTCCTAGTAACAACCAGTTTTTAAAAGCACAAATACATTAAGCTAAACTACAAAGTTTAAGAGAAACTGATATCAGTACAACCCGAGATAAGGGTCAGTTTATTCAACTTCAATGCAGACAGGTTCTGGGAATTGTTTACTAAATGTACATACTGCTTTTGTTCTTTCCTCTGAGGGAAAATATCCTTTGTTTTAGTCCATGTTGACTACATATTTCCATGCATGAAAACGCACCTAAATGTCATCAATAACACAGCAAAAGGTTTAAGTGTCGTTTCATCACTGCATTTGACGTATCAGCATCTCTGAGGTTAAATCCTGACATGTCAAATCTTTACAAATATTAAGACTCATTATGAAATGTTATTTCCATTTTTTGGAAAGACATTAATTACAAACAGCAGTTAGTCACAGAAAATTGCTAAAAGAGAACAGAAACCTAAACTACTTTGAAAAATCTCTGTTCCAAAATGTTATAGGGAGCCACTAGAGAAATGTATGCATCACATCACTATTCAACAGCATACACAACACACACAGTAAAAAAAAAAAAAGCAATAAGGTGGTGCATACAGGATACAAATTAATAATGATGGTTTGCTGTGTTGGTGTAACTTTTCATTTCAATCCACAAATTACATGATAACTTAATCACACTTATTAGTATGGTTTTCTGTATTCTTACTAACCTTTTTGGGAGGTATCGTTTCTCCACCCCTTTACTCAGGTTAGTCTCTTCCACTGCTTCTTTTCCTTGGTCTACCTTCTGTGAAATTATTCACATTAAAAACAATGAAAGGCAAATAGCAATAATATGTCAGAAGAGATTTAGCTTTATATGCATGTCAATATAAGCCAGGAAGGACCAAAATGACTTCAACACTGATCAAAAAAAGAAAAGACATGATCAAACACCTGGTGGATGGTCACTAGAATGGCAAAAAAGAGGAAAAACACCCACCAGAAACAACACACACTGAAGGACTCCTGAGTGATGTTGCATGGCGTCTTGTTCACAAATATTATACCTTAAATATATTTATCAATGACCTAGTGAATGACTGACACCCATGACAGTTTGATCACTGACCTTCAGTGGCTTGACAGTGCGGGATTTATCCCTGGAGGAGGACGACTGCGATGAGCGTGAAGAGGAGTCTGATTTGGAGTCAGAATCTGATGACGAACCTGAATCTTGTGCCTCAGTCACAAGCATCCTGTCTGTCTGCTGTCTCTTGTCCCGCTCCTCCTTTAGCCGTTTCTCCTCTCTTCTTTTCTCCTCATCCTGGCGTTTTCTCTCCTTTTCTTGCTCTTGTTTCTGCCTCTGTTTCTCCTCCTCTTTCAGTCGTTTTCTCTCCTTTTCCTTCTCTTCTTCTAAACGTTTCTTCTCTCTCGCCGGTTCTTGTGCTTTACCTCTTTCTCTCTCCTGCTCCTGCTGTTGTTCTCTCTCCTTCTCCTCCATCTCTCTGTTGTCTTGTTGCCTCTTTCTCTCCAGTCTTTGCAGCGGAGATTCACTGGCAGACGCGGCAGTGGAGTGTGCTGTATCTCCTGAGATTTCTGCAGATGGGGCTGCATGGAAAGCCCCCTCTGACTCCATTTTATGTACAAGCAGAGAAAGAGGTCCTGGTCTGCCCTTCACAAGGGGCTCTGGACTGCTGGAGCAAGAGCTTGAGTCAGAATCTTGCCTCTGCATGGTAGAAGCTCGGAAAGACGCCACCCTTGGGCCACGTGCCGGCTCAGGGCCTTCTCCCTCCTGGTCATCTGGGTCTGGTGGGCTCTGCTTGGGAGTATCAGGGAGGGGGAACAGGTCAGGGGGTGGCGAAGGAGGAGGCGTGGGGTGGCGCAGCTGCATGGGTGTGTGGTGTACCTGTGGTGGTGGGATGTGCTGCGGAGGCTGAAGCTTGCGTTTGGATCTTGCACCTGCCGATGGGACACTGGGAGGCATCGGCTGTGGCTGGGGAGGGACCCTGTTGCCCTTGCGTGCCGTGCCAGGGCCAGGACCCCAATCCTCATCATCCTCACTCTCATCTTCACCATCATCTTCGTCACTATCCTCATGGACATTACTTCCTGCTGATACCCCAGCAGATCGGCTAAGGTGGAGGACAGGATGAGCTGATCCTGGTTCACTCGGTGCTGTGCCCTCCTTCTCCTGGGCCCGGGGCATGGCAGGAGGAAGCCCCTGGCGGTCAGGCTTACCCAGGACACGCACAGACAGAGAGGCTACAGCACGGGGAGGAGAGGGGGCAGGTGGCTCCTTATGTCCTTTGGCTCGCTGCCTAGTTCCTGGAGCCTCAGGGAACTGCTGGCAGTGGAGGGTAGGAGCTCCGTGACCTACCACCGGAGCGCCTCCTCCTCTCTCCTCTTCCCTGGTCAGTGTAGGGTGGGAGGGTATGGGGCAATGCTGCTGGGCACAAATTTATGACACACATTTTGATGCATTTACAAACATAGAAATTTTAATTCAAAATTTCATGATCTTTCCTGCTCTATTAAGATCACAGAAACACAGTTTAAACACATTCCAAAAACAAATCTGTGTCTTAAATGTCAACATAAAAAAACCACCAGCTACGATTTGACATGAGAAGTGGAATATTGAGACGTGAGGAAAAAAAACTTTTAACAACATTATCTAAGCAGTGTTTAGTGTGCAGCTTAGTGTGTCCTGTTTGGTGGGATAATTCCTTGGTTTTGCTAATTTGACTATTCAGAAAGTGGATGTTACTGACCTTGTCAGAGACAAAGGAGGAGCTGTCATTGTCCTCTGAGTGCTCTTCATCCTCCTCCGGCACTGCTGGGCTTTCTGTCAGTGGGGGACACATGGCACAGGTTAAGGGTTACAACAAAAGTGAGGATTAAAACTCATGACACTCACCAACTGGACCCTAAACGAGAGCAACTATTCAATCAATTTCTGTAGGCTGTTCTTTGATATCTAACCTATCTTGATCTGGCATTTAAAATACCTCAGTCATGGGTTAATGTGGCTTTATCTGTGTCACATCAAGTTATATTCGCATGACATTATTTTCTCCATATCTCTTCTGTAATGTGTGATTCTTCTAAAAAACATTTGTTTAATAATCCAATATGGGGCCTAGTTGGGGTCTGTTTATGAGCGGGTTCATCCATATGTACGTTATATAGCAGAGACTGTTTATTGTTTGATTTGTGATTGTGTGTCATGTTATACCATCGGCTTCTTCCTCTTGCTGAGCCTCTCTCTCAAGTCTCTGACGAAGGAGTTCCTGCTGCTTGGCCAGGTATTGTTTTATGAAGCTGTTCTGGCACATCTCCTCCCCTATCTAGGACACAGAAAAGTACAAATAACAACACTCAGAAAATTACATTGCATATGTCGTCAAAGAATTAACATACTAACCAATCTTTAAAAATTGCCTCCTACCTGAGAGTTGGGCTGCAGCCCACTGTGGGAGGAAGATGACTTCTGCAGGTTTTCCAGCATCAGAGCCTGCCGGGAGTGAATAAAGGGAGTAATAGAAGAGGCAGAATGTAAAATTATACCACAATTATACCAGAATTTTACTTATTTTTCTTACAAAAAACTGACCATGTACTTTACAACAGCACTAAAATAAATCTTTATATGGTATACTTAATAAAAATAAAATAAATGAATGTTGACAATTTTCATTCACATAATAACTTACATTTGACTATTTTTAAGCAACTTATTAAATACATTTCCCCACTAGAACTTTCTGGCTGCATGGAGAGGCCTCTGAAATAGCACTTACAAATTAATGTTAGAAACTAAAAGTTCCAGACATATGAGAGAGAGCAGCTAATTGAGTAAATAAAACAACTAAAAAAATAATAATTCAGGCTTCACATTAGCTGTCTGGCGACATGTTTCTGTTGCGGAGGGGGGGCTTAAGACTCACGACCTCAGTATTTCTACAGCCCTGAAACCTGTGGTTGTTTATGGGCTGAAGGTCACCACTGTTGGGCAAAACAACAACAGTGGTGATACATAATAAAAATAATAGTAACTTGCAGTAAAACTGCATAAATTACTCGTTGGTGAAGCTCGGAAAATTGTGTTTACATCACAAGGCGCGCCCCCGCAACTCCAATACAAACACACACGCACACAGAGCGCGGGCACGGTCATGTACTGTACACGACGTGCGGCTGTTCGCTTGCTTACACTCAGCTTAGGCCTCGACTTGACAGGTGCACAGTTCAACTGTGTGCAACACGATGGACTACGAGTAGCTACCGATTAAGTACGAGCTCGGTTGGGAGACAGTTTCTTTCTACTGTCAGTTACAAATAACGTAAAACAAAAACTGTTGTTCGTGTGTAATAACGCGTCCAGGGCGATTTATGTATTCCCGCTTTCGAGCCCACACACCGTTACGGCCTCTAACGTTAACCCCCCCTCCACCATCTCTCTCTCTCCTCCTGCTGAACTTAGCCAGACTCGACACAGGCGTCCGTAACATGGGAGAAAACTTACCCCTTTCAGTCGCTTAATGAGTGTGTTTTTCTGCCCGCTTTTGGGGAGGTTTCTTTGCTCCAGGGCCGCTTTCAAATCCGCGACTCGGAGCGATTGTAGAGGTTTTCCATCAAGCGTAATATCTTCGTCCGCCATTTTGCTCCCTCCGCTTGTCTAAACTCCAACAAGCGTCGCTACGGCTGCTTCTCGGCGTCACAGCTCGGCAGTTTCCGGAAAGGCTCGTTCGGTCCGACTCACATAACAGTACCCTCAGTGCTCTACATACTTACTGGGCAAACTGCATTCAAACTTCAAGCCGACTTTATCCCGTAAAAGCGGCTTTGCTCGAACTTTGACAAGTCTCCGGAAATGTTTTATCTCTGGGGCATAAAATTCACCATTGTTACTGGGAGGCAAATATAATTTTCCTGTTCATACAATAAATAACATTTTGACGTACGAATATTGCAATCAATAATCCAAACACACTTGTTTAATTGCAAAAGTTGTATTGTGCATTCTGAACAAGAATACAAGACAGACATCAAATGTAGTGTAAAGAGGTTTAGGTTTGTATGACTGCAGGAGAAAAGTCAACGACTCACTTCTATACCTCAGCGAATATAGACTCAAATAAGTTCACATAGTGTAAAAAATGTTTCTTGTACAAAAGAAAATACAGCCATATCTTTAAACTGTAACTTAATATGTTTTTTTGTTCGCTGTAAATTACCTAGTAAAATCACCCTGGTGAAGGATGTGCATATATAAAGTTTAAGCAAGTTAAAGCCATGCACAATGTAAAGTAAAGAACATAAAAACTGACCATAATAAATATATAGCTAAAGGTTACTTGGCGATCATGCTCTCTTCATACGTACAGTACAGGGCCTGTTTTGGCAGGGAGGTATTCATTAAGTAATACTTCAAACCTCCACAAGGTGGCGCGGCGGAACAGTTACACCTCAGAATAATTTTAACTGAGCCCCATGATTGAAAAAAATATATTATGCATTGCCCTGACGATACTGATTTTGATCAGAAAAATAAAACTTCAATATTAGGTTAAGTAATACAGAAGATTGATCCAAAAACCTCTACAATGCATCTTTGAAGAGCACCCTCCTGGATGAAAACTGACCACGCGCTTACACAGTTAATATTTGTAGTGTAAGTGTGACAAACATGACGCATGTTCAACTTCCAGTCGACTATATGTTCCACCACAGCTTCATATTGAGCTGCTTGTGCACAGACATTTACACCTGATGACCGGTATAGATGAAAATGGGCAGACAGACAGAAATATGACAGTCTGAGATGGAAAATAGGCTTGTGCTTTGATGGATGTAAAATGTTTTCGATCAAAAAGTGGACTGTGCTTCACTTCACAGTTTATACTAGAGCTGGGCCATATGATCAATCATGGTGGTAGTTAGAATAGCCTTAAAATATTCATTTATAACTTGTGACAAATGTAAAATAAACAAAGTGTTGTTCAGTACAGTGAACTGTGTTCCACAGGTATGCTTTCCATTAATAACAAATTATATATATATGATAACGAGCCTTAGTTTCTACGGTCACGCCTCACAGCAAGGTTGCTGACTTTAAACGTGAATCAAAGCAGACGTGAGTAAGCACCGTTGATAAGCATGTTACGGGAAATGCAGGTAAAAAGAAAAGAAAGACAAAGAGACATAACCATGCAGATCATAACAGGACATGTGGAAACTGGTAACCTTGGTCAACAGGTTTCTTATCCACTGCCACTGGCTATCAAATGACTGTGGGAAAGAACAGGATTAGGCAATTTCTCACCCAACTATCCTTGTTCATTCTCAGTTTCCACATCAATTCCTAGATAATGCATTACCTTTCTCTGTCAGACAGGACTTGAGATGTGTAAGACTACATGAATGTAAACTGAACACATACTGACAGATGTTTTTTGCAGATTAGTACCACTGATAATCTCTTGCTAGTGGGGCACTACACAAACACAACACACACTTGCACAGATTATGGATGGAAGTTGGGCAAACTTTCTACTCCACGGCATATTCCATTTCTCCCATATTTAGCCCAAAACACTTGGTATGCTGCTTCAACAGTTTCAGGATGATAATCACAAAAGGCCTTTCAGGTATCACAGTAAGAAGTAGGCCAGAACCAGGATGTAAGGCCTCCTTTCTGTGCTATTTTAGGAAAAGGGGGGATGGCTAAATAAATAGAGGAAGGAAGGAAAAATGGCTATCATGTGAGGGAAAGAAAATACAGCAAACATAATAAAGCAAAGCTCCCAAGATAAGCTGTCCGCTTGGACACTCAAAGCCACAGAGTGGCTTCAACTATTCAATAAGTTAACACTCAAAAAGATAAGTGTGGCATCAAAGCACAGAGGTCAGTATATAAACAAAGGCAAACCAACACACAATCCGAGGACAGAACCAGCACAGTCGAAAGCCAGTTCGGTAACAGCTGCAGCGAGGCTAAACACTGCAGCTCTGCTTGCTTCAATTCCATTCAAACAAATGGTAACAAAAGAGTCTACCAACAAATAAGGCATTTCAAAGAGAGAAAATATAGGTGTAGTGTAAACAAAGTTTTTACGCAAGTTGATATGAAATATCATGAAGATATTTCCGCCAGACGCTGGAGCAGAGTGGAGAAGCCAGCGGCTTGTTGGGAGAGCTCAGCGACACGGTCCACCATCTCTTGAGTGGCTGATACTGAGGGGTAATTTTGTGCAGCTCCCTTTGTTGCCACCACAACTGCCTTCAAGGCCTGGCAGAGTCGCCCCCCCGAGGTTGTGATCTGAAGTAGGAAAAAGAAATAAAAACACAATTATTACAAAAGTTTTGGTAATTATTACCAAGCTATTTTTTTTTTTAACTTTCCGCAAACGAATTAAGATGGTTACGGTACATTACAATGCTTTCACTTTGCTTTGTGCATTTTTTTTCCTCAATATACAGGCTATATCTCATGATTTCACACATATAACATCAAGAAAACAAAGTGTACATAGAGTTTTCTCTAGACACCTTGGCCCGGAGGTCGGCAGAAGTGAGAAGGCGAGAGAGGGTGTCCCCAATAAACACCAGTTTGTGTGCAGTCACAATGAGACTTTTGCCTCTGGCGACGAAGATGCGGGGCGGCTGGTTCCCCTGCACGCTGCTGAAGAGGACATCGATGGCATCTGCCAGGCAGGAGAGGTGGGCAAGGCTCTGAGAGGAGTAAAAGGACAGCAGCTCCGAGTCCTCCAGGGAGAGGGACACCGGCAGAGGAGGGGATGGGGTCAACTGCAAGAAAAGATTAAACTGATATTAGTGAAGGAAAACTCACACAGCAGTGTCAAATAAGCCACTAACATGAATAATGAAAATATCATAATAAAAATATCATTCAAATAACACTTTTATTGTATTGTATTTGGTTTTGATTTTTCTCTCTGAGAGTTTACCTTTGCTCCTCCATCTCTCTAGCGATCTTTTCACAAGTGCAGTTGCACAGGTGGGGTAAGGCAACTTCGCCAAAATACTTGCGGCTTGGTAGCACATACCTGGGATCTAAAGTTATCAGCATGTGAAGAAATCCCGGCTTCTCTATAAATGGGCACCATGCCTTTAGCAATATACAACACGACTGAATCAGTGAGAGCTTTCCTCCGGGTTCCTTTCTTATCATACAGGACACATTTAGAAAATGATTCTCCCAATGTAGGTTGTTTTTTAGCAGGCGTTTGTGGGCTATAGCATTCCAGTGCATCTCGTAGAGAGCGACATTCCTCCCACTCGGCTGCATGCCTCTGTTCGGGGTGCTGAAACAGGGCTCTCAAGTTTTGAATGCAGGGAAGAGTGACCCCACCCACCCACTTGGGTCTGCAGCGGAAGTTTAGTGGAAGAAAAATCGATTTTCATGAAAAACAAATCGACCTACAGAGTAAATTCGAATTTCTTAGTTCTTTTAAGTAAAGCTGCCATAGCTGTAAGCTGAAATTGAAGTCAGAGAAAGTCTGATACAAACACACTTATAGTAGATCAGCAAGTAACACTGTTAAAAGAATGACTGTGCTTTTCTGTCACCTATTGTCCTGCAGCCTCCATTCAATGTAAGGCAATATTGTTAAGATTTACAAGTGACCTCTTGTTGGTAGTCTATGGCGTAACCAAGGAATCTAGTAAGGGGTAGAAGAAAAGGCAGGCTGCGTGATAATAAGACATGACCTCAGTCTAATTCAAGGGAGGACAGAAGTGACTTAAGAAACAACATAAGACAATAAATGATTGTTATTTTGCTTATATGTCGTTACGTGTCGTTACGTGTACTGGGGCAGTGGGCCAATAGGCCTCCACACTGGAATCTCAGAAAAACAAATGAAAGCTTCAATATAATAAACATATTCTGTCAATTTGACATAAAGTTTGGTGATACTGGGTAAACATGGCAAGAATAGCGTAAAGAGTAAGGATGGGTTTCAACCACATCAGGAGCCAAACAGTTGCTGCAGGCTGGATTAATGAGTCACACTGCTCATTAGTAAACAGAGTGCACTGTGAACACAAAGGGAATCAATGACCTATCTGTGTAGACTTGCTGTGTGTGTTTCTGTACTGAAAAAATGAACGAAAAAAAAAAGAAAACAAAAAAGAATGACAGCCTTTAGACTGTAGGAGCAAAGGATTATGTATGCAGAGGTACAAATGGAGAGGAAAAGACTCACCCTCGGCTCTGCAGTGATACTTTGCATTTGTCCGTTCTCAGCCAGGACATCAGGAAGTGGATCAGGTTTACCCTGGTGAGGGAAGGAGAGAACAGTCAGGAGTGTTTACAGACACATTTGCAGTCCATGTTAGAAACAGACAAGAATTAAATGTACATATAAAAATACATCTGATGATACATGAGCTGTGTAACAATAAATACATTTCATCATGAACACTGACCTGTAGCTTGACATATCCAACACTGTCTCCAGTAGGTACTGGGGCAGGGATGGGAGTCAAGCCGATCCCAGCATACTCATTGCTGGGATCATCCTCTCCGTCAACAGGGCCCACTGTGAGAGTCACAGTTGATGGAGCAGGAGGCAAGGGGAAGGCAGGCTGAGGAGTTGGGGGCAGGGGCCTCTCCTGGATCCAGCTACCCTTACGAGAGCCCATCCCACCTCCAGATGACTTTCCATCAGGCACTGGGAGTGCAGGCAGTGGCCTGCGGGATAGGGATTCTTGGGAAGGCAGACGGGGTCGGCCCTGAGCCTGCAAGAGGAGAGCGCTTTCCTCAAGGGAACGCTGGACCAATGACAAGAGCCCCTCGGATGGAGGAGCGTTGCCAATAGCAGACAATGCTGGCAGCAGGTCTGACAGATGAGCCCAAGCCTGCTGAAGAGGAGGCGGAGGGTCACCTGAATGGCTGGCCTTCCAGGTGGACAGGATTTCAGCCAATGAGGTGGCCAGGTCTCGTGATGACAGAGTAGACGCCGAGCCAGAGGCTGTGTTCATCACTGAGTGGACAAGGCTTGAAAGCGAAGCTCTCCACTGCACATCACCTGAACCATTACTAGAAACAGAGAGGCGACGAGTAGAGGTGGAGGAGGACGAGGAAGAGTGAGGGAGGGCTTCAATGGTCAGAGCAGGCATGTCATAGATGCCACAGTCAGGCTCAGAGGAGTCTCGAGTGGGATCTCCACTACTGGCTCGCTTCTCCGGTCCAGGGGCACAATAGACTTGTCCAACCTGGGCAACATCTTCGCCAGAGAGGCTGGTGGTGGACTCTCCCGGTCCCAGAGGCACACCTGGAAGTGTGGGGACACTGTAGACTTCATCATCTGCTTCACTGGGCTGAACATCTGATGTTGACACATTCAGAGTGATGGTGGGGACATCATAGACCTACAATGGGGGTGGGGTGGAGACAGAAGGAATGTTTTGAAATTGTGTGAATTGTTTACCTTATGATTGTACGGAGGGAATACAATTTCTATATAAGGACACAACACATTCATTGTACCATAACATAGCAGAGGACAGTAACTTGAGACAAAAAGGGGGAAAAAATCCAACAACTGCCATACATGTTCAAGTAACATTAAAGCAGAGACCACTGGGGGTAGGGTAGTGGTGTTATGGCCTTGGCATGGCCCTGACAGATGGGTGTGACTAGGAGAAAATAGAAGCAGCATTTGGACTGGATAGACAGGCTCCCACAGAAGACTGAGACAGGTGTGGCCTCGCCTTGAAGGGGGGCAGGGAGACACACTAATAGTGGAATGTGGGAAGACATGGTGACATGTCGCTTGCACAGACATGATCTCAACACACCAGTCTGCCACAGTTCCCAGTAATTTCCAATTTATGACTATGGATTACAAGTGCACTGTTTAAAAAAATAAATACATATAAGATCATAATTACACATGCACCACATGTAGGTCCCAAACCAATAGAAACCGAGGAAAGTAATGCTTTCATAAAACCCTAAACTTTAATTTAAATAGCCATTTTGATGCCCATTGGATATTCATCGGGTCAAAGTTTGACCTGATAAGACTGCAACAAAACAAAAACATAACTGTAAGAAAATACATATACACAAAGCAGACAGCACTCTTTTAGATGCTGTTTAAAGAAATGCAAAGTAATCACAGTTGTCTTTACTTCTGTCTCAGAGTCAGCTTGTGGTGGGACACTGCGAGGGGTGTCATAGATGCCATCATCACCACCAAGGGCAGATGGAACTGGACACTGCCACCTGCCACTGGGAGGAGTATCATACACCTACCAAGGGAGCAAATACACAAAACCAAATTATGACTGCAGGCTGTGGTCAACCAAACTTTGAAACAAACTCCAAACTCCTAACATAGTGATAAAACTCAGACAACATACATCGGTAAATCCAATCCACTCACAAACTCTCTAAGATAAAACACATTTTTGGTGTAATTAAAAATATGTATAAACCTGCTAATAAACAATAACATGAACTTACAACAACATTTGACAAAACAACTGTTTAGTAACTGTAAAGCAAAGAAGCCATCACATACCTGATCATCAGCGGGATCTCGATAATCCTGCACATTGCTGCTTTTCTCCAGTCCATTATTCATCCTTTCATCTTTACTCTGGAGAGTCTCCTTCTGTTTGTCCTCTTCTTGCTGCAGGCCTGCCGAGGTGGTCTGACTGGCTGGTTTTGGGGCATGATTAGAATCGGCCGATGTCTGTGCTGCCTGTTGTGCATCTTTCCTGGTGACTCCCCTCACAGGAGGTGCTGGTGGAGGAGGTTTGCGGGCAAAATTTGGTGATCCAGGAACCCTGACCTGCCCTGCTCTGACCAGCAAAGGGGATCCCCGGTGACAGACAAGGCCAGGTTTGCCCCTAGCAACAGCAGGGTTGGGTGGAACTCCTTTGAGCAAAGATCTGGGAGATGCTTGAGCAGGGGATAATGAAGATGGATGCTGGTGGGCCAAAACTGTGGCTGGTGTCCTATGAAGGCTTGCTCCCACAGGGGTGGGTGTTTGGTACATCCCAGGTGTGTCCTGACTCACTTTGGACTGGGGGGTGCCAGGTGTTCCACTGACTATAGAGGGCCCATTAGAGCAGACAATGGTAGCTGAAACTCCTCCTGTTGGGGACTGGTAAACATCATCACCCGCAAGTGGTGTGCCTTTGGGTACCAGGTAACAGTCATCCGAGTGTTCTGTGGTTAGTGTTTCTCTTGGGACTAAATAAGTAGTGTCCTCTGGCTCATCAGCTGCCCTTGGCACTCCACTAGGGGAGAGGTACACAGACTCTGAAGCCATGAGAGCCCCAGGTTGCCTGGCATGCTGAGCTGCTGACGGTATAGGACTTACTGGAGTCTGATAAAGTGTGCCCGTCATTTCTGTGCCTCGTCCTCTCAGAGAGGGTGAGCGTGGACGCCCCACCACCCCAATATCCCAGTCAGGTCTGGGCCGAGTGCCAGAGCTGGAGTGAGAGCGTGGGCGCCCACCCTCAACTCTGCGGAGCTCCCCAGGCCTTGAGGCAGCTCCTGCTCCTCGTCCCTCACCCACGCCTGGCGGGGATCGATACACTCCATCTATGTCCTCTGCACTACTGCTAACAACAGACCGAGGAAGCGTGGGACCTGGTGACAGGTAAACAGAGTCCTCACTGGGGCCACGACGAAGGTCTGAGTTTGGGGGTGGGGCAGTCTGGAGGAGACGAAGGCGGTTGGCAGGGGCAATGCCCTGCCTACCATGCAGGGAGCAGAGCCACCAGCCCGGCCCACCACTCTGCTCCTGTTCGAGAACCATAAGGATGTCACCCTTCCGGAAAGCCAGCTCCTCTGGGCTCTCTGCCGTGTTGTCAAACAGTGCCTTCGCCAATACCGTCTGAGAGAAGGAGGAGACAAGTAGAAATCATGAACACAGACTCGCCCATTCAGTAATTCACACACACACCAAATGACAGCAGGTTTTAATAAACAGCCTAAATTCACACAAGTTAGAGTCTCACATCTGCACACCACAAACAAACAAGTACATTGACATGGAAATGCCAAGTCCAGAGTATAAAAAGGTTGATTGTTCAGAGCTGCTGAATGAAGAGTGAATAGGAGTGAATGGGGAAGGTCTCGTAAAATGTCCCCGTGAGAGACAGAGGACATGAAGAGGATGGGTGAACAAAAAAAAAAAGATGGAAAATGTAAAAGTGAGCATCATGACTAACTCAAAATTCACAGCTGTGTCAGAAATCATGAAGCAGGGAGAAAAAGGGGCACAGTCAGGGAGGATCAATGATCAAACGGACAACAAGGGCTTAATGGTAATGAGGGAGATGAGAGGGAGGGGGAGGGGATGAGAGGCACATCTGTCCCTTGCTGTTTAGCGTTTAATTGCCAACCCAAAGCCATGGAGTCAAGCCCCCTTTCTAAACCAACCCCCTGGGAACAACAAGGCTCAGCTGAGCCATGTGGGACCCCCTTAGAACAGTAATGGAGGCAATGAGTATCCAGATTAAATATCTAGATATGGTGAGATAATATAGGAACATAAAAAAATAAAAAACATGCCCTGCAAATTATACATTTTTTTGTTTCAACTTAGTTTTTATCATATTTGTTGATAACATTGCATGCAAATTCATACAAACAAAGAAACAAATGCTGTACTCACGGAGACAGACATTGTAGATAGATTAACAGTTAAGCCTCAGAGAAACTATGACTTAAAAGTCCCAGTCAGTCGGGATCATCCATCTAGAACATGTGTTTCTCATGGATGTGCTGGTCGCCAGGGAGAGTCAGTGCCGAGGCACAGCTGTGTCTGGGTAGGACACATCTCGAAGTCCGGGTGCCTCGTCGTCCACCGTCATAAGGATCCTGCAATTCGTGTGGAAACGACTTACACGCTTTTTCCACGACTGATTCATTCACAACACCTCGAAACTCACACAAGACACATGTGAAATGAAAGGTAGGCAGGCAGCGGCAACACCTGTCTATCCTTTCCACGCCCAGTAACGTTACGTTAAATGAAGCCCGTTCAGAGAAAGCTCACATTTACTTTGCATAAATAAGTGGTGAGAACTCGCTATTAAATATATTACATCCAGTTGAGTATGTAACCGCGTAACCAAGCCAAATGATGATTAATTTAAACAGTAACTTGATAAAATAACGTGAGACATGTTGTCGCGGCCTAGCTACTAACGCTAGCTCGGTAGCGTTAACGTTTGCTCTGTTAACGCTGGTTATCTTCATCGTCTTTCGCTGCTAACGCTAACCTTCAGTTCAAAACAACAATGGCACGGCCGGGTAAGACGACTAAAGCCCACTTGATAACTTACTAACGTTAGCACCCAAAGCCGTAGTGATAAAATAATTACCTTGCTTTTTTCTTATCGCCGATAAACTTCGTATCGGCGTACAGTCAATGATACGTAAAATCACTTCTTTTCAAGCGTGAAAATTCTGTGGCCATCGGCGTTCAATCATCTTCGACGATGACAACAAAATGATCTCCGCCTCCTCCGGGGTTTACTCCATCCGCTGATCTAAAAGCGTAACCTGGCTGTTCGCGCCAGGCTTTAGACCAATCCAGTTTATGTGAAATCGTGCAGCCCGTTGCAGCTCAGAGTGCATCGCTCGTGTGATTGGCTCCTTTCTTTGGGTTGCGTTTAGGGACGCTCGAATTTGGCCGATTATCAGATATCTAACCTCTAAATGGAGAACAAACGCTATGCACTACTATTACTATCACTAATTGCTACAACAAATTTTACAAGTTATCTTAATAAATCACATGGTTATTTCAATGGATATGGTTGTTACCTCGTATAACAGTAAACTGTTACCACGTAAACAACCACCAAATACGAGTCACTGCTTGTTGGAGGCTTTTATTTTGACAGCAGAACTTTTACCCGGAAAATACTGACAGTAACGACACATGAATCGTCGGTAGTCCAAAGTCCTGGCACCAGCTTTTGAGGTTATTTCACCAGTCTTCCTCGGTGTTCAGTTTTGCATGACTGCAGGGTAAGATAATTCTCCTGATCACATTTGCACAATTGCATGATACCTGGCAGCCCACTGTGTAAAAGCAAAAACTTCAACTGAGTTTTCCGAGTCTGCCTTTGTGAATATCAATAAAGTGTGTTTTTTTTCGTTAGTGCTGTTGCTTCACCATGTATCAATAAGCATATTAATAGCTAAAATGACCGATGAAAAAATGGGTCCCAAATGCATTTCCTCATTATACAATATGTCACCCTGCTACAATAGCTCAGATGACCTATACCCTAGATACCCAGTGTTTCCATAAGACATATCGGCGACTATTCTTTGTTCACAGGTGATGTTCAGGAGTGTTCTCAGGTGCCTTAGGACCAACTCTGTTGCTGCCCAAAGAAGTATGTCTCAAAGCAGCCTTACTGGAAAGGTAGCCATAGTCACCGCCTCAACAGATGGGTAAGAATCAGATGACTGATTCCTGTGTTGCCTAAAAAAATACACCAAACAGTAACCAAGGAAGTGGTTGTGACACTTACCTGTATAAAAGACATTCAGTGTTTGGTTGAATGTTTGCTGATATAGTCTATACCTTTGAAAAAATCCAGGCATTAAGGATCTTGTTTTGGGGGGGCTCAAACTCGTGTAGTAAAGTTGCATATCATTTAAAACAGTGCATTCATAATAATTCAATTTGCCACCTCAGAATCGGTCTGGCTGCAGCCCAGGCTCTGGGAAAGAGGGGAGCCCATGTGGTGGTGAGCAGCCGACGGCAGGTCAATGTGGACAAGGCTGTGGCCCTGCTGCAGAGCCAGAACATCCAAGTGACTGGGACCACCTGTAATGTTGGCAATGGAGAAGACAGAGAAAAACTGGTTCAAATGGTGAGTCTCAACCTCAAAGATGCATCTGAGGAGTCGTCGAGGGCATTAAGGGAATCAGGGGGGGTCTTCACCTAAAGAAGAAATATAGGATAGTGGTCACCAAATTTTACTGTAAAGGATTTTATTGCTTGTTTTTTATTTTATAAACCACTGCTCTGCTATATGGATCTCAGACAACTGTATCAAGCTTGCACCTTGCAGCTAAAATACCCATAATTATGAAGCTGTCAGTGACTCTTTTTGCCCATAACCTCATTAACAGTTTCAGTCTGTGTTTGGAACAGACTCTGGAGAAGTGTGGTGGTATTGATATCCTGGTGTCCAACGCAGCAGTCAACCCTTTCTTTGGAAACATCATGGACTCCACAGAGGAAGTCTGGGACAAGGTGCATAGTACAAATGAGGCCCCAGGACTCATTTATAAATCTACTAAAAAAAACAGAAGAATTGTTTTAATGAGTCTGTGGCTTCTGTCTTTGAAAAAACAATTGTTCTGCCCCCTTTCATTCATTTTAAAACAGGATAATTTATTGGATTATTTTAGTGTTGAAAATTATGTGTTTATCTTAATGGTTTTTACTTCTAGATCCTGTCTATAAATGTGAAATCAGCCTTCCTCATCACCAAGTTGGTGGCGCCTCATATGGCGAAGCGCGGGTGAGTGATAAAAGATTACACAACTTAATGTGACTGGAACAATCCAAACAATAAAGGCTGTTCTCTGTGTCTTTCTTTTAGAGGGGGAAATGTAGTATTTGTGTCATCTGTGGCTGGATACCAACCGATGCAGGTCAGTGAGAGTAAAAGTAGAACATTTATCACAAACTTATTTATATTAAGATAAAAAGGAGCGAGCTTAAATTTTTAGTTAATTTTTAGTTTTATGTTGTTTCTCACATTTGCCCCCAGCTTCTGTCAACCAAGTTCTTTGGAGTCATTTTTCAATACAAGTATAAAGATCATTAAAAAAAAGCCTGACATTTTATTGACATTTTATTCCATGCGGTCTCCATTCATGCAGGCTTTGGGTCCTTACAGTGTTAGTAAGACAGCCTTGTTGGGTCTGACCCGGGCCCTGGCTCCTGAGCTGGCCCAGGATAACATAAGAGTCAACTGCGTGGCCCCTGGGGTAATTAAGACCCGCTTCAGCTCTGCGGTGAGGAAAAAAAACGCACTCCTCCATCGTGCACTCTAATGCTATATTTCTACTGGGCGGTTGGGGTTTGTTCTCATAATCTGTTGTGTTCTGAACCCTTATACCTTTCCATTTCACTTTGTTAATTTACTTTTGATGAATGTCTCTGTAATATACTACTTTGTTCTGTCCTAGTTATGGCAAAATGAAGACATCACAAATGAGTTTAAAAAACAGCTCAGCATTAAAAGGTACACTTCACATTCACAGCGTGTCATTCATAACCTGTGATGAGCATAAATGTGAATAATTTAGGAATACCATATATAACATTTTCCTTCATCTTCCCCTTCAGAGTTGGAGAGCCAGAGGAAATTGGTGGAGTGATTGCCTTCCTGTGCACTGAGGAGGCTTCCTACATCACCGGAGAGACCATCACAGTGACTGGAGGGATTGGCTGTCGACTCTGAACCTCCAGTGGCAACAAAACTAATTTGCACTTAATTGTCTGTCTTGTTTGTGTGTAGATTGCCTATATTTTGATTACTTCTGATATTGCTCTTAAGTGTTGGCACAGAACAGTCAAATAGATTTTGGATTACTGCTTAAGTTTCTCCTACTTTTCCTTGGTGATATTTGTCATCTCTGAATAGATTTCTAATCAAGATATGAAAGTTGACACAAGCTGCTTGTCCTAAATAACACACCACAGATGAGGTACAACCTCTCTGTGTCAGCTGTCACAGTTAAATTAATCATTAGTCTTTAAACTGCATCAGTTATCAGAAAACAGATGTTTATGAACATAAATACATATACAACCAACAAACATAGCTCTGAAAGGTTTATAAAATCATTTTTAAAAAAAACAAATGCACCCAATGTTACCGGCCATATTGTATTAGTAAGAGAAGTTCAAGAGCTTGCTTTATCTTTGTGCCAATATCTGGGTAGTTTACCAGTGTGATCCAATGACACTAACATTGTGAATGAAATACAAGATCATATAGAAAGTGATTAAGTTTTCTTACACAGAATATGACAACAAAAACCTTTATTAGCTAAACATATTACATATTGCAGGTTAAAAAAGTTTATAAAAGGGTACTTAATTGTAACATAATATTATCAGAACTTTATAAACAAACTGTACAGTAACAATTTAAAATGACACAAAGCTTCCTTTGCGTCAGGGCTTGGTTTCCATGAAAACCCAGCACTTATTCAAGTTTAAATCAATCAGATCGGGCTACAATTACAACAGAAATCAAGAGAAGGTTAACTAATAAAAAATGTCCATCAGACACAGTGGCTGGTGAATGCTGAAGATCTTTTGCCTTTCAGTCAATGTAGCTGGTGGAGAAATTCAACTTCGCCACAGTCCAAGTCCTCTGGCATTTACTAGATTTACTTGGCGGTGAAAATCCATCACCTGCGTTTACTGCCAGCAGACAGCAAGCCCCGCTGTGTCATCCCAGGTTTCCAGAACTCCCTCAGAGTGGGCACGTACGTGCCGTGTTTGGTCTTGTAGTAGCGCTTCATGAACAGCTGAGGGAGACAGTCAGAAAACAGTGAGGAGAGCACAGGCTACAGCTCCTCATGTTTTACTGCTACATACACCATCTGATGAAATCCCAAAGGTGACTGAAATACTAGTACAACTGTAACAAGACAATTATTTATTGTATCAAAGAACTTCTCACTTGCTAGAACTCTAGATTTCAAAGGCTTAAAGTCCCTGTGCTTTTGCATGCAAAATGACATTTGTTCAAAAGTGCAAATGATGCAGGCATATAATAATCTTTTTTATGAACTAAAAAGAAGTCAGATTTCATTTTTTAAATTAAATTAATTTACGGCCTCTCTTCCTAAAATGGACACATTTTCAAGGATTTTCACTGCACGTAGAAACCGTTTTCTCATTTGAGTATACATACCCTGCCTTTGAAGTTCTTTGTCGCCTCATCCTCAGAATCAGCGACATAGTCTTCACTTTCTCCAGGAATGCCCAACAACTCTAAACATGAAAGTAAACAGTGAAACTGTGCACATGATTTTTCATTGTTTTTTGAAATTCCCTGCGTTAAGTTTCAATGATTTGTTATATCACCTGCGTTACTCCGTTGTTGAGAGGAAGAGCGGCTTATACTCGGAAGAACAGGAAGATTTCTGTTAAGTGGAAACAACATAATGAATCCATTAAGTCGTAGTTTAAATAGCTGGTAAATGGTGAAAGGAAAAAAGACAAGAAAATCATTAACTAAGATACGACTGATCTGCCTTGCCAGGAGCATTTATAATTTAAGTCTAAAGACAATCAGGAAACACGGAAACATAGATAAATAACAGATACTACAATAACAGTCAACAATATCATGTACACATATTTAAATTGCTAATGCTATCTCACAGAGAGAGGGAAAAACCAAATGAAACATAGAACCATTGAACTAAATCAGTTGTTTTTATTGTATTTGTTGCAACCACGGTCTACAATGCTAGAGAAAAGTGCCCACTTTTTGTAACATTTATTTTATACAGTCAAATGTGATATATGGCCAACTATCCTCATGCAAGGTCAACTTACAGTGTCTGATTTGCACTTATATTGAAATTTAAAACAACAGACCAGAATATCTGTTTTTTTGCACTATGATTCCTGTAAGTCCAGTGTTCAGAAACAGAAATACATTCGACTCACTCTGTAAAGTGCCTTTAGATAATGTATGTTATGACTTTATGCTACATAAATTAAAGTGTTTTGAAATTGTACATGAATTTAACATTCATACAAAACCAAAAATATTATTTAAAATCTAGTTAGCAGAATCCAGAACATGTAATGTAACTTAGGAGGTGTTCTTAAGCTAAAGGCTAAGTTTTTGCAATATAAACTTGAAATAATGCTAAGGCATACTTTGAACCATCTCTTACTCTTTATCATCCAAGCCAGAAATGTCTGAGTCAGGTTTTTGAAGTTGGACGCTCGTGCTTTTACGTGTTGGAGCTTTGACTGGTGACTTCCTCCTCCGATTCTGTTGTTCCTGATGTGAGTACTTTCCTCCTCTACCGGTCCTGTTGGCACTAGCAGAAGCCACCGACAGTTTCTCGATAATAACTCTGGGTTGGTTCCTCAGACAAGACACAAAAATGGAGCAGAGGGATGGATCATCAGGCAGGTGGAGCGTTTTGACGCCCAGCTGACTCATACAGGTTGCCAGGACTGCTCCGTTACACTCCTCGTTTCCTAAAGATTTCGCTCCATCTTCTTTGCTGTCATTTGTCCTCTGGTCACCCCTACCCTGCCTACCCCTACTTATCCTCTTTGTCCCGGAGCTGGTCATGCCTAACGCATCTTCCTCCTCCTCATCAAATTCACATTGTCTTTTGTCGTGTAGCTTGCGTTTCACTCCTCTGCTTCTTTTTGAGGGGTTCCTCTCCTCCTCCAGCTGTTCCTTGCCCTTTTTCACTCCATTGTCATTGGGGTTTTGTCTCTCTTTAACCACAGTGAACTTCAAGTTCTCTTTTGGGTCTATGAGCTTGTTTGTTGCATCTTCTGAACTGGTTGACTCGTCACCTCTCAGTGCCCCTTTCCTGGCAGAGATCATGATAGGTACGTCTTCATTAGATAACAGTCCAATAACAGGTGTAATAAATTGTGTTTTATCTCTTGCTTGTGTGCCATCAGACTGGTCCACAGCAGACATTTTGGCCCCAGCTGGTTTATTTGAAGGGACTCTTCCAGATGGTGGCAGAGAAAGTGAATGCAGGATGGAGTCTCCCATGTTCGGAGGGAGAGATGCTGCAAAAAGCAAACAGAATGGAAAATTGGAATTATTAGAAATCTACACCAAAAGTCTTGCCGTCACAGCTATCTTAGCAAGAAGTTATCTCGCCCTAACCTGCTGACTCAAGATGACCAAGACAGGTCTGATGCTGAAGCAAAATATTGAGGAGCTGGGGCTGGGTGGCTGACCGAGCACACTCCTCCAGGACAGGGGGGGCATCACTGAGCCATGACACAGTCTGGAGGCAAATTATTAGATGTAAAAGCTTCCTTAAAGCAAATTGAGGTTGACTTTTTACAGAAGTATAGAAACTGTGTTAAAACAGTCAAAACAGTCATCAAAAGAGCAATAAATGAAGTTATTTTTAAAAGAAGGGAAGGTGCTCTGAAACACATTCACTACTTGAGCTAGATTGGGAACTGGAAGCAACTGGTCCAGTCGAATCAAAAACTCCCACAGCAGCTTCTCCAGTTCCTCGTCAAACTTTGGACCATAATCCACAGGAAACTCCTCCTGTCAGAAGAAAGAATCAGAGTTGTTGGCTTTTACATTCCTGTGTACATCGGCTGAACAGGGATTAAAACCATTAGCTGTTGCTGCTGCTGAACTGTGACTTTGGAGGAGAGGGACTCACCTTGAAGAACTGTTCTCTCTCTGCTGGGTCTGTTAGCAGTGTGTGAATCAATGAATGGAAACTTTCAACTGTTCTCATAATTTTTACATCCTTCCTCTAGGAGACAAAAGAGCAAAGATTACACTGTATGGCATACAAATTTCAAGAACAATTGCCTAAACATTATAATCAATCAGGCAATCCTTTGGAATTTATACAAATTTTTAAACAGTATAAATAAGCAGCAAAGCTGAGAGATAATTTAGAGACACTTCATCCATATTGTGACATGGTAATGATATGATACTGTTGTACGGTTTACAGTAACAAAGGGCAATGCAATTTGTTGTGAGATCCTGAACATAATTTACCACTATAGAAGCTGAGGAGGATGAAGGGGCAGCTGGAGCACAGATCCTTTTCAGGTGAGGCTCAATCAACTTCACATCAGGTTGTGTACTGCACAGCTCCAAGATCAGCTGAAAAGAAGGCAGAGGACAATGAACCATGCACTACATATCTGTGATAGGCCAGGAATATAACAATGAAACATAAAAGAAAATCTGGTATCATGGGTGTCACACAGTAAAGGCTGATTTCTCTTCCCCTGTAAGACTCACCCGTCCTCTCAGTCCCAGTGCCAGCTTGCCCTGGTGTCTCATGGTGAGCAGCCCTGGGACAGTCTCACAGGCCGATGTCACAAATTCCTCCACAACCCCATACTGCATGACATCCCTCTGCTTCAGGACCTTCCAGAGAGCTGCAGACACCAGACGCACAGGCGGGGCCAGGAGCTGAAGTGCAGCAAAAGGAAGGCTGACATCTGTGCAGGAGACAAAACACAGGCTACCGAGTCCCTTCATGGCAAATATCTAGCTACATAAATCATGAATGGTTGAAACATTGTGCTTGTTTCCATGGGCTGATGCTTTCGGTGTTGCACTGCTAGCCACAGCCCAATTAGTAATGCTAATGCAGGAGTCTGTCATCAGCTGTCAAACACACCGATTGATCTAACGTTACCCGGCTGTGTCTTGCCCCAGTTTTAACGTAGTCCCAGTTATTATCTCAAGACTTACTCGTTTCGTTAGGCTTCCTTGTGGCCATTCCACTGAACCAGTCCAAATCAGCAAAGCCAGGGAGGTTAAATGACCAAAACTCGACGTCAAGAAACCAACGATAGCTTAGCAACAAAGAAAAACTGCTCCACGAGCATCAAAACTGACAAGGAGTCAACAGTCTACCCAGGCAAAGCTAATTACGAAATGCTACTGAGATGATATTTACTAACGCTGACTGGAGTTATTTATCTACATGTCAGTCGCACTGTTGTTATTGTTTACCAGCTTGAAACAAAGCTAGCAAAGACGTTACGGAAACTTCTGCATCTCATCCGCGCGCCTTCACGACAGTCATATCAAGCGCTCGATTCTCCACTTTGCGTGTCCCGAATTGGCGGTGCTTCGACACTGTGAATAGAAGACATCGAGAAACTCCGTCCAGCCGCACATCAAAACAAGCCCACCCAATGTTGTTCTTGGGACATGGCGTGCTGACGTCACACGCCAGTCGTTGCCGTGGCCAGTTTACATCTGTTTTGTTGCTTTGCTAAATGTATTATAGCAAAAACAAACAAACAAACAAACAAAACAAAACAAAACACCAATAGCATTAAAAGAAAAGAAAAGAAGCAAGGAGGAATGTTGTGAAGAATATCAGTTGCTAATAAAACCTAATGGCCTAATGGAAGTGCCTGAGGGCATTCAGAAAGACAACATTGAAAACTTTATTTTTAAACTGCAACATGTCCCTCTCAGTAAAAGGAAAAGGAAAAACAAATACGAGGGAAAAAATGGTCTTTTAAAAACATCCCATATTGTTTTAAACTCTCAAATATCAGCATTTCAAATAAATAGTATTAGTTTATTGGGCTATTGAGATACTAAAAGTGCTTGTTTTTTTCCCCCTGATAGGCCAGAGGAACCTTGCCCTGTGTTGTTCTGTATCTGAGTAATCACCAGGTTTGGAGCAAAGTTCAGTTGCTGGGTCAAACACATGAAGTACTGACGACATTACTGTTAGTCACACCAGACACCCACCAAAACAATAACGCTGTGAGGAGAGACAACAGGACACCGACAAGAATGGATACCACATCTTCATTAATCAAGTAAGTCAAACATTTCTTTAGGCCTTGATATTGTGTGGATTTGCTTCATGAGCCATCATTATAATCCTGTTTTTCCTACTATGATAAGTCAAAATGTCTGCTGTGAAAACCTCAGAGGTTCCAGGCAAAACATTTGTTAAATGGAGCTCAGCAAATTAAATAATTGAATTACCTCTTTGTCTTTGTCTGCCCCCAGATCAGTAACCAAGCGAGTGTGGTCCCCACCACAGCGACCTTTCAGAGTGTGCTGTCACAACAGGGAGACGAGGAAGGGCATCACAGCTGGGACCCTGGAGGAACTGAAAGAAAGGGTGAGAGTGACGAAAAAAATAGAAAGAAATAAAAGAGAAGGTTCTGATCAGGATCCAGCTTCTTACAGGAAATACTGTATACAAGATGAAAAATAGGTAAGCAAAAAATGCTAAAATGGCAAAAACACTAAAAAGAGGCAAATTTAAAATAAAAAATGGTAAAGGTTGAAATAAGAAAGTAAAGAATAGTGTACAAAAATAATAAAAGGGAAACACAATGGTGGTGAGGCTGCAATAAGAGTTACATTCAACATGAGATGTAATAAAATTCAAGTCAGTGTGATAGAGTCAGACAGTAAAGATTACAGATATGTATGCTATGTGAGTGAAATTACAACCAAGAGAAGTGGATCTATTTCTATTTACTTTATCCAAAACTGATTTTATGTCTATCCAAAAGGTTCTCTGGGTGTAACACTGGCTTGAATCTGTGCTGTAGGTATGCCAGGCGTTGCTGCTGTCCCTGTCTGCAGTGTCTCTGTGTCTGGTTTGTGAGGAGGATGGCACAGAGGTAGACTCCGACGAGTTCCTCATGACGCTGCCCGACAACACCGTTCTCATGGCCCTGGAGCCCGGACAGACTTGGAGACCACAGCCAGTACGTTTGACCAAATGAGCATAATGTTATTCAGTGTACAGCCCCATATGTATTTATGTCATACCTTACACAGGATCAACAGATTTAGGGCTTCTATGGGTTAAGAACATACTTTTTGTCTACTATAATGGTACTAAGAGCATCACAAATATTTAATAAATGTGGCTGTTGTTGCTGATCCTCCAGGGTACAGTCATGCTCAAATCTCAAAACCACAACAAACCTCGGACTGGAAAAGACATTGCTCGTGTCACCTTTGACCTTTACAGGCTGAGCCCTAAGGATGTGTTTGGTTCCCTGAGTGTCAAGGCCACATTTCAAGGCCTGTACTCAGTGAGCGCTGACTTCCAGTGTCTGGGACCCAAGAAAGTCCTCAGGTAAGGCAAAGTGCTGAAGGCCATTACAGGAAAGATGTATCAAAGAACAGTCTGCTTCATGGGCTGTTATAGGCTGTTTTCTGCATCGTTTCAGTGGTAAATGTGTTCGGATCATTTATTTAAGTACCAATACAAATGTTGGTACAATCAGCTATTCAAATAAGGCATTCTGAAACATTTAGAGGTGAAATAACTACTTGGTGGAACATCTTTTTTTTGTAAAGCGTAACAAGCCAGAAAGCTTGGTTTAGTTTTTAACAATGTACTATATTTCATATCTCTCATAGATTATTAGGAAGGTTTCTTTCTTTAATGTAAATTTGAATTTAAGTAGCTTTTGAAGTAGCTAGTACTAAGGCTGTAAATATCAGTTAGTACGTTTTCCCTCTGAAATGTAGTGGAGTACACATATAAACGCAATATAAGCTGACACTGAGTAAATGTACTTTGTACTACTCCTTCACTTGTACCTTCATTTTCTCTCTCAGAAGATATGTGAAATACTTCTACTAAATTTAGTCCAAAGTCCAAATGTAGAACAACTTGCAGTCAATGCCATTGATCAAAGGCTTAATCATTTAACACTGAATGTGATATGGGTAGGGCTTATGCAGCAGTGTCAGTAGAATGTGGTATCTGATGACACTTTATCTCGGTTGGGTTTTTCAGAGAAGCCCTGCGTGTGGCCTCCACCCTCCTTCAGGCTGCTGGACACCTGCTCATCTCTTCCGCTTCCATGATCCGTCGCATTATTGAAGGTGCTGAATTTTGGCAACCGCAGAAGGCAGAGTACACAGACAGCTGGAACTGAATGAGCCAAGAGAGGCCTATTTGTATGGAACACAGTATATATGTCTGATATTGTTGATTTAATAAGGAATTGATAGGTTTGTCTGAAATATTCTGAATTTATTCTTACCATTAAGCATCTCGTTGGTAGCCTTTGTATTGTTTAATTGTTCTGGTGTTTATCTCTTTGAGATGAAATGAACATCTGTTAAGGTAATATCTGTAAATGTTAGCAGTATTTCCTTTACCATTTTGACGGCACTTCAGGTTATGAATAGGACATAACATACAAACATACAAATCCTTAACAATTGAGTGAAAGAAACGCAGACACTTTCTTTAGTAACGGCAGAGGAAGCTTAGAAATGTAGCTGGATAGCATGAGAAGGAGTGTCATGCCTATTAAAGTTATTTTTCTATGTTTTGTGCAATATATTCTACATAATTTTTGTTCGTTTGGTGTACCAGATTGCTGGTGAAAGAACTTAATATTCATGTGCTGAGAAAAATGTCATCACTCGTTTTGTAGCTGTGTTTTGTAGTTTGAATGTTTTGTTGTAACTAATCATAAGATGAGTCATGTTCAAGCAACAAGCAATGAAAGTGTTTTACTGAAATGACAATAAAAACATCTGCGCAGCACAAAGGGGATTAATCAATGGAAAACCTTTCTGAAAGTACTGTACATGTATGTCAGGAAACATATTAAGTAATCACCAACAGCTAACAGTGAAACAAGTTCCATATTAAAGAACAGACAAAGTCACAAGAACGTGTCTAACTTGTTAACCGCCATCAAACATCTGTGTGTAAAAAGCTCCTAGCAAACTGCTTGACTCCAAATGACCAGTAACACACAAACTCAAAGACATAAAGTTCTATCCAAATGCTGAGAGGTGATTTATCTTCATTCTCTTTAGTGGAATAATAGATACAGATGCTGTGGCATCATTTCTACTTTGAAGGTACCTTCATACTTCCCTCCTTGCCAGAGCTTCCACTCCTCTCAGCCTTCCACTTCCAGGCTGCCTTTCCGCTGCCCTCACTAGACTGTTCCTTTTCCAGGATGTTCAGACATTGCCGGTACTTGATGTTGGCCAGCGCATGGCTGTGCTGCTCCTCACTCATCCAGCCCGGCCGTCCTTTCTTGACGTAATAGCGCATGTCACCGAACCAATGAACCAACATGAAACGAGGGATGCCAGTCAACACTGCCAGGCGGTCGTACACTTCTCTATTTGGATACTGGCAGTGAGAGAAAGCCACCTTCATCATCGCCAACTGAGTCTTTGTCTTTGCACTGCAGCGGATCCGAGTGGGAAGTGTGCATGCGTCGCTCGCATGAGAAGCCTGCTGTGGGGTGAAAGTGGATGAACTATCTACAGGATTGATGTTCAGTTCCATGAGCTCCCCCTGGTCTTGATCGCTTCTTATTTTTACTTCTCTGGCTCTCTCCACAATACCATCATCTTGTTGCTTCATCCTCTTTCCCATCTTGTCTGTCACTGCCATCCTTTTCCGCTTGTTCCCTTTGTCTCCCTCAACTTTTTCTACTTTTCTGTCCTCCTCTTTGTTCAATGGTTGCTCCTGCTTCATTTTTCCCTTCTTCATTTTTTGCTCATTAGCCCTCACATTTTCTCCCATCATCCATCCTTCATTTGTGTTCTGTTCCTCTGTGACCTTTCCTGCCTTCTTCCCACCAGATTTTTTTACCTCTCTCCCCCGTTTCTTCTTCTCTCTTTTATCCTCTTTTACCTCTTCCCACATCCTGTTTTGCAGCTCTTCCTTTCCCTGACTTGACTTCAACTTCCTCCAAACCTCTTGAATGTCTTTATAGTCCCAGCTGATGCCATAGCGGAGCCTCTGCAGCATGAACCACACCTTCACCTGGTCTGGGTGCAGGGAGCAGCGCTGTGCCAGTGTAGCTGTCTCTTCCTGTGTCAGGTACGGGAACCTGTCGAAGGCCTTCTCCAGCTCTGCTGCACCATCCAGCTGTGGGTTGATCTGGTTTGAGTGCACCCATATAAGCTTCTGATTCTCAGAAAGCAGTGGGAGGCACAGTGCACTGTTTTGGTTCATGCTGAAAGCCTCCGGGGCGAGGTTCGTGTCTTTCGAAGTCTCTTCACAAGCGTCAGGCGTCTTTTGTCTGAGCCCTGGGGGCCCTCCAAGAGCTATCTGCTCCATCTCCCTTATCTGTGGCACCTACTCCTGCAAAGAGCAGACAAATAGAAAGGGTCGATCCCTAAAATGTCATCAGTACATTTTAAGGAAAATGTTTATTCCCAAATTCTTTAAAAAGCAAAAGGTTGTGCACATTAACTGCATTTGCAGCTTTCTATTTTAATATATAACAAGGCATTGTTTTATTTGCTCTTGAATTAAATTAACTGTAGAGATACAACTACAAGCAGTTATCTGAAAACATGTAATGTTAACGCTAAAGGAATAAACTTAACAGTGGTGTTTAATCAGCATTATTTTGGGTGGAAATTCATAATGGCTCACCAGCTAACCTTAGCTAAATTAGCACTGAAGTTCAACGTTATGTCAGTTCTTGCCACTGACTAACATCCAGTAACTTTATGAGTCATTGATTATCACTGAAAATCAGCTGATTGATTATTTCATGAAATACTTAACTGACGTTAAATATCAGGTTAGCTAACGACACTAGCTAGGTTAGCTTGCTAAGTAGCTCGTTTAACACAGTAAACTTCGCTAATTTTTCTTAAACATAATTATTTATCTTTTCCGTGTCAGTGTTCCTACCTGTCTGAAAGTCTGTAAGTAAAACTGTTTTTTTTTTTGTTGTTTTTTTGATGTTGTCCGTACCTTTAACTAAAAACGACCCAGTAGTGAAAGGAACTGTACGATGAAGCTGGAGTTTGTTTGTTCTGTTACTCCAGACTTTATCTATGAAACGGGATGTCCATATGCCCTTTATCTCTTTATATAAGTGTTACTACAAACTCATCCTCTGAATTCACCTATGGCTTTAATGGAGTATTACTACTGAGACCACTGAGACTGTGACTAACCTGCATCCCTGACCAGCATCTAAAGTTCAGTCTCTGCTCGGATGGTGTTCATCAAAACCAGCAAGAGCAGCAGGCAGGCAGCACAGAACGGGTAGGACACCTTCAGATTCCTGCAGGTGTATTCACAGGTGGATCAGGATCAGGATCAGCAGCTGGATAGGACAATGTTTGGTTTGGGGGAAATGTTTTGGAACTATGTTGCTTCCTCGCTGTCCTTCTTTAGAAGAACCGGACAGCACCAGTGGGAAGAAATAATAGCAATTGAGATAAGCCTCAACAAATGGGGCCTTTATGCCCTTTGTTCGACTGGGAATAGAAAATGCCCACAACAGCCCCCATATGCAGTGGAGGTGCTCCTCTGGGAGGGTTTACAACAACGACATGAACAGATACACCAGTGGGCTCTGCCAATACTCTCACCAGTCTCATTGTTCCTGTGGAGAACTTAGCAACAAGGAAATCTGTGGTTCTTGTATCATGCATAAATTGTGAATCATCCGATCAATAAGGGGAATTGTGAGGAATTTTTTTAATTGATGGGATAAAAGGTGAAGTGGAAAAAGTGAATTAAAAACTGCATTTTATTTTTATGTTTTGTCAACATAAAAACCTAATTTTCTGAGCAATATGACGATTAAAAAAAGATACAACACAGATCATGTAAGAACAGTTTGAAATGGAGTAAGTACAGAAATTGCGTGAGGAGAAACCATAAAATAATAATACTGACGGTGCAAAACTTCCAAGGCTAATTCCAAGGAATGATCACTTACTTTCAAGGCTGTAACTCATAAACTCAAATGTGCGCATCACTAAAACAGGCCCACACAAACTTTGGTACTGATCAGGAGCAGCTAGAACCAGAGAAGAGAAAAGCTGCATATTGTACTGAATAACACCTCTGCTATGAATTTAGCATATAGTGTATTCGCTCTCCTACTGTACTAGCATTCAGCATACAGTGGTGTGTATATAAATTCCCCCAAATCTAATTCACCTACTATTTTGAAAAAGTGAATTTTGCAAGACACATACGCAGTAGTATAACACTATTTGTGCATAACACTATGGTCTCAAAACATTCCCAGGAGACAATAACAGAAACTGAAAATTAGATTCCCAATCCTCAAATCACTAAAGTGCAAAATATAACGAGTGATGGAATGATTGAATTTTTACAATTTAACAGTTCAATTTTACAGTTCAAAATATGTATTTAGGCTTTCTAAATAATTAATGACATCTACTATAATTTTATCTGCGGGTGACAAAGGCTTACAGTATTATCTCAGCACAGAGAGGAGACATTGTAAGCAGCTTTTTATAGACAGACATACTTTTGCATACATGTAAAAAGAACAAGTAAGGACCTTGCATTGGAATGATGAGACAGCAGGCATGCAGAGAGCTGAGGAGTTACTGCTCTAGCATACATCTTGCTGTGTTGAGACACTGACAACAGAAACACTCTGTGGTTTGTATGATAAAATTATCATTCAGAATCTAAAGTAACTCGGAGTCTGTGCGCTTAAAATATACTAAAACTGCATTGAAATTCCAACTTGAAGAACCCCTCCTTGTCAAACTACTAAGGATAAAAAGGACAGTATTTAAGTATCAATATATATGTGTTCACTTGTGTGTACACATGGGTAATGCACAAACAGCATCTAGGTGTCAGACAGGCAGTGATGCAGACTTATCCTTTGATCTGAAGATCAAGCTGGAAATTCAACTGTCATTGCCGAAAACAGTGTTGAGCTGCTGCGTGACCCTGATGAAGGTGGTCCTGCGGCTCAGCTCCTTTAGCTTGGCTGCACCAACATAGGTGCAGGTGGAGCGGACCCCGCCCAGGATGTCTCGTATTGTCACCTCCACCGGACCTTTGTAAGAAACTTCAACTGTCTTCCCCTCCGATGCTCTGGATGGGGGATGGAAAAAAAACTCAAAACATGAGCACTATCCTCAGAGGGCACAGTGTTCACACCAATCATCACTGCACACTGTAGCTTTAGTCATCAATACTGGCAGTAAAACATCCAGAAACACATGAGAAAGAGTGACACATATTTTTTCCCTTGTACACCACAATGACTGTGACGCTGACCTGTACTCAGCCAGGCCGCCTGCATGTTTCTTCATTGCTGTGTCGGAGCTCATTCCATAGAACAGTTTGTATTTCTTGCCGTTTTTCTCAATGATCTCGCCCCCACTCTCTGAGTGGCCTGCCAGCATTCCACCCAGCATCACAAAGTCTGCCCCAGCACCTGAGAGTCACATTCAAAAAGGCAAACAGTTATAAGTCTGCTTTATCAGAAAGAAATCTTTCCATGGTTGGAATATGAGTTCAAAACTAACCAAAAGCCTTTGAGACATCTCCTGGGCAAGTACATCCCCCATCCTGTGTGAAAAAGAAGAGAGGGGAAAAGACAAAACAAAACACCATGAAATCAGTGTTATATTTATCATGGCTGTAAGATAAGGCTGCACAATCTCAGGCTGAAATAAACATCTAAAAGCAAACAATTACAGAAAGTAATTGTTTAATCTTTACAAAAAACAGTGTGTAACAATAACAATGTGTGGTTTTACAGTTATTTATGTACCAGACTCTTTCTTGGTCTCAAACAGTGACTTATGAGCAGTGAGCTATGAGTTTTAGAGGTTTTGTTACCTTTGAACAGATGCAGGCTAGCAGTTTCCTTCTGCTTCCAGCCCTGCTGGCTGTACCTTCATATTCACTGCACAGCCATGAGAGTGGTATCAAACTTCTCATTCAACTCTCGCCCAAAAAGAGGATCAGTGATTTTACTTACAGAGATGATGTGGCCGCCCAGCCCATGGGCTGCATCAGCACACTCAATCACAGCACTAAGCTGGGGGTACCCCACCCCTGTCTTCTTGCGGGTGGTGCACACAGAGCCTGCAGAGGAAGACACAGGGGCAAGAGATGACTCTTAACATTTCTAGTCTGCTTGAGATGAGGAAGAGATAATATTCTCTTTTAATGTAGAAATGTGTTAGTAAGCGTTATGCTGTGATCACCTGGTCCGATGCCTACTTTGATGATGTCAGCACCAGCCAGGATCAGCTCTTCCACCATCTCTCCAGTCACCACATTTCCTGCCTGAACAGAATAGAAATATTGATAAAAAATGTTTTTGTTCATCACTCACACAAGAAATGTTAAGTAGTGAACATCCATTCATTTTTTTAGCCCCACAAATTGCAGTTTAAAGGGATTAAACAGACATCTACTAACCATTATAGTGTGTGAAGGGAACTTTTGCCTGACGTCTTTGACAAAGTGGACAAAGTGTTCAGAGTAACCATTTGCCACGTCTACACAGATGTACTGCAGCTGTGGCACCGCCGCCAAGATGGCTGAAATCTTCTCAAAGTCACCATCACCGGTCCCTGTGCTCACTGCTACACTCTGGAAGATAAACAGAGAAGAGAGAGAGTTGTGTCACCAGTACCCCCATTAATAAACTCCCCGAAATTAAGTGCTACATAATAACTAACACTTTCATTACCTGCAGGCATTCTGGATGCTTTGCTGCAAACTCCAACCAGTCATCCACGGAGTAATGTTTGTGAATCGTGGTGAAGAGAGTGAACTAGTGAAGGAGACAAAGAACAACACATTAATGAAAATATTTACGCAAAGATATACTGCAACAAGGACACACAGCCACATAATTCTGTGTTTCTTAGAGGAGGCAGCTGAAAAAAAATCTGGTTCGCATTCCAATAACATCTAATGACCACTAGGGGCAGTTTTTCTTACTGTGATTGAGTAAAGGACAGAATAAATGAAATAAGAAAAATGACAGTGTGTGCTTTTTTTTAATATAATGGACACTTTTTATTTTTCTATAGCTAAAAAGGACAAGAAGACCCTGAATTAAAACTGGTAACATACAGTATGTATGTATTTTGTCATTTGCATTACAAAGACATAGAAAAAGATGCCACATTTAAGCCACGAGTACCAGTAAGTTCTGGCATATGGGAACCATGATCT
The DNA here is from genome assembly GCA_037833715.1 of Toxotes lorentzi. Classification (NCBI taxonomy): domain Eukaryota; kingdom Metazoa; phylum Chordata; class Actinopteri; family Toxotidae; genus Toxotes; species Toxotes lorentzi. Next base: position 3,927,057 of record JBBMJY010000016.1, on the reverse strand, counting down.
CCTCTTGTTTTTAATCTGGTCTTTGGAGAAGGGCAGGTAAGGGAACTAGGGCCTGTCCTCATTTATCAGCCTGCTATGTAATATAAGGATCATTAGGCATTATAGTGTTTGCAGCTCAGAATAAATTTAGGTAGACCTAGTTTTGTTTGGACTACTTTTGTCACTGCTCACTCCCATTAAACAATCTTGTGGCACCCACAGCTTACCTGGTGCAAGGCCAGGGCCATCTCAAAGGTCCCCACAGTGTCCATGTTAGCAGCAATGATGGGGATCCCTCTGTAACTGCCCTTGGAGTTCCTGAAGGTGAAGCTCCTCATCAGGTCCACCTGAAACAGAAAAGAACAACAAGGCCTTAGTGTACGCAATAGTTTGTTCAGCTAACTAAAAAAAAAACATTTACTTTAGGGATTTGAAAAATTCTATTTATGATTCACAATGTGTTACTACAGTCACAGGCCAACAGGAGCCTATATTTTATAAATGTAGCATTACATTTTCCTCTCTGAACAACAACCACGTGTCAGTGTGGATGTGTGATTACGAAAGGGTCAGCAAATGGAAACATCTGTATTTAGGTCAGTCAGGTTCCACATGGGGAAAAAACCCACAGCTGTATACCCACCTCGCTCCGAGACTTGAGTGTGCTTCGCTTTGGGCGGAGGAGCACATCCTTGAAGTCCAGCTTGATGTCATTCTCAATGCGAGGCATTTTGGAAACAGTAGGTAGTGTAACAAAAAAAAGTGAAATAAAGCAGATAGTCCTGGAATGAGAATTTGAGGGGAAAAAAGGGGGGAGGTTAAAGGTCAGTATGTTTGCTCTATGCTGAGGGTCTTCTCATTTTTGCACCTTCTTTTACCCCCCTTCACTCAGTCATACATACATATGGTAATCAAATGCCAGCAACAACAAGCAGGAATGGTGTCTGGTCTGGAAGGAGACCGTCTTTATCCCATTCAAAAGACGAATCAGCATTACCCAGAAGTGTCATAACTACTTTGTGGAAATGCAATAAGGCCACAGTTAGCTCGCTGGATGTTTAAACTATACTTACACGCTACTGAAAATGCTAGTGCTAATGCTATTCACAGGAAACGGCACCGCACAGATCAGAACAGCGTCGCCTCTTCTGCACCGATGTCAAAATTCAAGGTTACACCAGTTGAAAGAGTCAAAATTGAATCCACAAGGAAACTGACCTCTTACCTGATGAAAAAAACTACCATCTACTCAAAGAATGAGTTATGTTACGGATACAGCAAAGGAAAGTACTTACCTTTCGAAAAGTATGATTGATTTTTGTGTGCGGCTGCTTCCTTTCCTCCTGTTTGCGCGGGAAGCTTTACGGGGACGAACGCCAACTGACAGCCCCTTTGTAGTTTTTTATGGGCTTCCGCTCGTTGGCGACGCGCAAGCAAAAACTACAAATGCGAGAGTCGCTTTACGCCACGTTGTGCTGTTGCCGTAAGGATAATTTCAGGTATTTAGGAAACACATTTCAGTTCGTTTTTGTTGGCGCCGAGGCTCACGCTAATGAAAAATAATTTTTAGGGCACATTTTGTGCTTTTTCGACAGTAAATGAAGCAAGTCCGGAATCAACTAAAGCGGAACCGTTGACAGTTAAAAAAGGAGGCCGTGGGACAAAGTTAGAAACACAGGAAACACCGATTGAATTTTTGGAAGGGAATATCGAGTTTCTTCATAATTATATTATCTTTTAACCTACAGTTAGACAAATTATAGACTCAGTCAACGCGTAATCATAGCACTGATCCCGTTCTAGTGAGTTTTATAAAAACAAGTCAACAAAGATGCTGATTAAAGTGAAGGTAAGGCATAGCAAGCATAACGTTTAGCCCGGTGTAGCAGTTAGCCATTAGAACATTTGAACAGTTGTTATTACCGAGTCACTGAGTTGTATTCGTTGTCATGAATTTCTTTATAATATCTTGAAATCATCTGTATCACAGACGCTCACTGGGAAGGAGATAGAGATTGACATAGAGCCTACAGATAAGGTATATGGTGATCTTTAATACCCTCATTTGTGCTGTGTGCTGATAACAACATACAGTGTTCAGTTATTCAGTGTGTGTTCGAGCATTGATCAATATGTTTTGCAATGATTTCCAATCAGGTGGAGCGGATTAAAGAAAGGGTGGAGGAGAAGGAGGGGATTCCTCCCCAACAGCAGAGATTGATCTACAGTGGAAAACAGATGTAAGACCAAGATACCCTAAATTAATTAATAATAAAATACATGAAAAATATAATGAAATATACAAAACAAATTTTGTCAATAAGTGATTCATTTTGTCACTGTAAAAATAAAACAGTAGAGGTATATGTGCTGTCTGACGTCTTCTACTCTGCATCGCTTTCCTTTCTTTTCTCAGGAATGATGAGAAAACAGCAGCAGACTATAAAATCCAGGGAGGCTCTGTTCTCCATTTGGTACTTGCTCTGCGAGGAGGACAGATGCGCTGCTCTGCATTGTAGCCATCACTACAAAAGATGCCTTAGCTTTTGCAATGCCTACACTAAGAGGATACACTGAAGACACACAGTCACCAGTTGCGGAGTCACCTGGTGACACTGTAGGCAACACAGAGCCATTGGAAGAAAGAGTTAGATCAGGTTCTGCTTGTGGCAGCCTCTTCCCCTCAGCCAAAAATGTGTTGGCTGCAAACATTTCCCCCACTGTTATGGCAAGACACTCCACATGTTAAAGCTAGGCTGGTGGAAAAGTTGCTTTCAAAATTAAACAATGTTTGGCTATAGATTCACAACCCGGAGAAAATTTGTGTGTGTTATTTCTACAGGGCTAAATTTCCCAAAGCATTTAAGCAGAGATGTTATCTTTGTTCCACTGACCCGCATTGAAGTAGAGATAACAGCAGCAGATGCTTTAGGGATACCAGTGTTTGGATTACAGTGTTTGCCTTCACAGTGTGACACAAACTAGGGTTTACTTGTTCCACTTCACACATGTTTTATTCTGTTCTCTTCAAATTGCCCCAACTCACATAGTATAGTTATCCGAAGCTACTGTATTAACACATCAAAAGTCATTTTCTCTTGTGAACCATCCATGTAGCTCAGTTAGATTTGTGAAGGATGGGCAACAGTGTATTTAGAAGTTTGACAGTTTGACATTTTGGGAAATACACTTGAAGCAGAAAACATCCTTTCAGCACCTCTGCAGTTTACTGATTAATACATTATGTCTTGTTTGTTTAATTAATACAAAAAACAAAGTTTAAAGTTTTGTATTTTTTGTAAAGATTAAACAAGCAGGATATTACATGTACATATTACACAAGTAGTGAGCTTTAGAGGTTCTTACAGTTGATTTTGGTACCACTGGAGCCATACAAGCTGTTTTCAGTCTTTAACAAATGGCTAAGCTAACTGGCTGCTGGCTGTAGCCTTAATGGACAAAAATGAGAGTGGTATCGATCTTCTCATCTAACATTAACTCTCTGCCAGACAGTGAATAAACATCTTTCCCAAAATTTCAAACTATTCCTAAAATAAATTCATAAAACAAAAAGTAAGGACATGTTTTGTGTGCTTTGTGTGTCAGGAAAACCTCCTGCCACCAACTCTAAATCATGTACCACATTGTGTGGTTACTCCTGCTACATAAAGAAACTGCTTATGTCGATTCAGAAGGATAATGTTTTATAAAATTTCATGTGATTTTAATTTGTTAAGAGTGATTTGTTTTTGTCCTGATTGCATATTTTACTTTTCCAAGAAGACAAGGAGCGTGCCAACTATGGTCCTGTCTGACAACAGCTTCAGTTTACATGGATTATTATGGTTTGTTTGTATGTTCAGAGAAGCAATGTTAGCTTTTTGGGGATTGCTGTGTAAGCACCCATATGCCCCTCACCCCCACTTAGTGTGTACAGAACTGTGTGAAACTGGCCTATGCTGTGGATTAGTTTGTGAGTATAATAAAATTATGTTAATGCCAAAAGCTCCTCACCTTTGCCATTTCTGTGTGCAGTCATCTAAAATGTTCACTACAGCTGGATGAAGGAGACGTAAAAGGTCTAGTTCAGTTATACAGATTTTTAATTCATGTCACACACACACAACCATTATGTACATTTACATCTTTAACACAAAAATAGAGATAAGTTTGATAGACGTGTTGGCCAAAATGGCTCTCAGTATGGTAGGTAGACTGCAAACAGCAAAAGACAAATTAGAGACAAATGTGTACACACATTTTTTTTAGAATTAAGACTAATAAGGCAGGGTATTGTAGTTTTATGAGAGAAGAAAAGAATTCCTTAGGTCATTGGAATACATAATGTCTGTCACAACATGGGACATTTTGTATTTCCACCACTTTGAAGGCTTGTTTTGGTCCGAATTAAAGTAAGAAGTGGCAGTTGCAACTTATAAGGGAACCTTGAACATCAAGAAAACAAGACGTGAGTCAAAAATATCAGTGCTGTTGAACTTCCTTGACATTTTCAGAACTTGTGATTCCATTTGACACAAAGTTGCAGCATTTGATTTATGAGGTGGAAACATTTTCAGGCCTCATTGATGCACAGTAAGGGTCTTGCTAAAAAAATGTGAAATTCACAGTTTATGTCTTCTCATTGTTGAAAGCACTGAACACTTTTTTTTTTAAATAAATGAGGACCTGAATTACAATGTCAAACATTAGTCAGTGGTTTTTATTTATGAAGAGACAATATACAGACTTTCATGACAACTGTGCATACTGTGAATACACAACAACCATACAGGCACAACACGCAATCATTGTACTTGTAAAGACATCCAAGACACCCTGTTCCCCTTAGAGTATAATAAGAGCAACCTTCACAGTACTGGCCAAATTTTAATGGTACTTTGATGGTAAAAATGACACCTGACATCCTCTGTAAGATTTTTCGGGGATTAGCTGTGAGATTGAGACTCCTGAGGAAATAAATATCTAAAAGCACCAGTAGAGACATTTACCACTAACATACTGGATTTAAAAGAAGCAATGAGTCAGATCTGTAGAGTTTTCATGGTCTGGAGGTTTTAGACAGTGTATGTAAGGAGAAGGCAGCAGGGATGCCCTGAGACATAGTTTATAGAAAGACTGAAGACATTAAAGTATATAGTGTGTTTATGTATGGAGGTGTTGTTATTATAACATACAGCATATGTATAGATGCATAACTATAACAACACAGAATGGATTCATACAGGGGTGTATGTTCAGTTTTTGTCTGTACTAATATTGCACTATAAAATAATTTCTATTGAACTGTATGCATCAAAAATATTTTTCAATGTAAAGCTCTCTTTCCTACAACCTAAAGCACAAAAAAACCACAGCTAGATGTTAAGCTACAAAATACCTTTGCCGTAAAACTTGAAAGACAGTCAATGCCTTTGTTAAACTGTTTTCATACGGGCATTCACATGTGTCGGTGTAGGGATTTGCACATTAACAATGCAAATGTGGTGGTGAAAACTATCATGTGTTTTCTATGTATTCCTTCTAGTTGTCTATGTCTTCCGCTGCACCTGCAGTTTTAACAGGGTAACTATTTGTGTAGTGTCCATACAAAAACTCAAAACTCTCAACTCTGTTTAAAAACGGACAATTTCTTTGTCCCCTAAGTATGAGGATTAACTATCTCTCAACCTCAGTCAAAACACAGCTATAATGGCACCCAAGTACAGAACATATCCTAATTAAGGCAGTTAATAAGACCTGTGCATCATTAACCAGCACATTCACAAATACAAAGTACAGACAACACTTCAGTTTTCAGGTGTTCACCTTTGCAGTTTCGAGAGTAAAAAATAGGCCCAAGATGAATATAATGTTGAATAGAAAAAAAATAACAAAACTAAAATTAACATATTAAAACTAAAATAACGAAGAAGGCAAATGATATAAACAATTATCACAATTACAAAAAAAAAAAAAAAAACATAAACATTTCGGAATCACAGTCACCTTTAAATACAAAACAACAGTACTTAGTGTACGTCACGACATGAAATGACTTGATCTGAATCTGATTTTCTGCTTTGACAATCAAAATACAGCTTTGGTGTGTTGAATGTATGACAAAGCAAAATTTACAATGTGGCAAAAAAGAACCAAAAAAAAAAAAGTGTTTGTGTAGCCATCACAGTACAGGAAGAGTCTTTTCATAATAATAAAAAATACAGTAGGAGTGTGCAGAGAGTGTGTGGAGGGGACAGAGAGGGTCAGAAGCAGGGTGAGGATGATGATGATGATGATGATGAAGCGTAGTATATGGTTAAATGTGCCTGTTTAAGCACATACTGAGGAGCTGGAAGGTACTAACCTTTCCTTATTGCACTTTTGAAGGACCCCAGATAGAAAAGTTTGAGGTCATGTTTCTCTAAACATCTCATACTATATTTGGCACAGAAATTATTGATTGATACAATGCTGAAAACCAAAAAATATATATATATTGAAGACAAGATGTGGGGGCACAAGTGTTGATCAGTTAGTCCTCTACAAACTGTGATGTATGTTTGCATGTGTCTTTGTGTATGTGTGCGCCCACATGTGCGTCTGTTTTTGCCTGTTTTTGGGGAAGGTGGGTGATAAAGACGTGCACTTTAGCAGTCCGCCGACTTGTGGTTGTCTCCGTCCTCCTTAGACAGAGGAGACCTGGCCTCTTTCATTTCCTCTCCTTCCTCTCCACTCCCGCTGCTGCTGCTGCTGCTGCTATCACCTTCGGCTGGGTAAACCACCACACACAACTTCTGGCCCAGGTATGTCATCTTGTCTGGAAGAAGACAACGACAAAAAAGTTTTAGGACGAGGGCAATGATGGGATTTCAAGATATACACTTTTTTAATTTATTAAAAAAAAAGCCCAAAACCACAAGGTGGAGCCTAGGATAAGCTAACTTACCAACAAAGGCATCGAAGCACTGTGGCTTGTTGTCCCAGTAGACTCCCAGGAAATAGACGGGGACGCCAGTCAGCATGATGGCCAGGCCGATGCCACACACCACAGGCTCGGAGTAAAGGGAGAAGATGAGCAAGAAGGCCCAGAAGATGAGGTAAATGACCGGCCATATCAGGCTGACCTGGAGGAGGGAACAAAGTGACACATTTCCACAGTCAAGCACAGAGTATAATTTCGTATTTTATCCTCTTTTAAATATTACAGTTTTTTGGTACAGGCCACTCAGAGTGACTTTTAAATTTAGTATACTCTTGTGCATTCAAACAAAGTGCAAAAAATACTGTAAAAATAAGGCAAAAGACAAAGCTAAAATAAAAAAAACAAAAAAACACATAAAACCACCATCACATAAACAGACCTTGATTGGCCGGTGCATGTTGGGCTGTTTGATGCGCAAGACAATCTGCCCAGCGACAGTGACTCCATAGAAGAGGTAGTTGATGAAGCCCACGTAGTTGATGAGAGTGTACATGTCACTGGTGCACAGCATAAGCAGAGTGGACAGGCACTGGGGAAAAAGAGGGACAGTTTGTGGTTTGTCAAGATGCTGCTTCTTGGTCGAGGTCTTGTTAGGTTTAAATTTTGTATCACAAGAGAATGAACCAGACTCATCCGGAGGAGATAATGAGAAGGAGCGCAGGGGCGAGAACACAACTCACAGTGAAGAGCAGAGCAGGGATGGGGGTGCGGCGTTTTACATGAATCATGGCCAGCAGGCTGGGGAGGTGGCCCTCTCTGGCTCCAGCAAAGAACAATCTACATAAACCAGATATGCAGAAAAAAAAAAACAGTTAAAGTATATACAGAATTTAAGTCTACAGTACATCCAAACATCATACGGTGAAAATTGTTTTCAAAAGTGATTGTAAATACACTAAATGTGAGTTATTTCAGTTTGACCATCAGGTGGAAGTCATTAATGAGCCAACTAACCTTGAAGAGGTAAAGAGGGAACCGTTGACTCCCCCAAAAGTGGACAGGGCCACAGAAATAGGCATGATCCACGCCATAACTCCCAGCAGCTTCTCACCAAATGTCTGGGATGGAGGACAGGAGGATGAAGGTTAGAGGTTAAATGAGAAGGATGGGACAGGTGAGCAAAGCAGACATGCAAAAAGCAACTAATGAGCTACAGAAGGTTATCACCCAACACATTTCACTTGTGTTGACCAACAGGGACCAACAGAGGGCGACATAGTCCTCATAGAGTCAGAGGACCACCCTGTGTCACAATTACAGCTACTCACCACGGCAACAGCGTTTGAGGCAAGCAGCTCCTGGGGACTCATGGCCGTGACATAGGCAATGTTGGCAAAGACGTAGACGAAGGTCACCAAGGGGATGGAGATGAAGATGGCACGAGGAAGGTTCCTGCATGGAGACAATAAAAACCAGTATTTAGTTGACATAATGAAGATGAAAGCAGAAGAGAAGGAGGGAGAGGGGGAGATTTGAGGCAGGAAATTAAAAGTGAAACCTTAGAGAAAGTGTATTAATGGATACCAAGGTTATTAAAAACTGTGAGACTGTTTAAAAAAAAATACAAAGGAAATTAAAAAATAAACTCTTTCATACATCAAGAGATTGTTCTGGGTCAGTGGCCCGACATTAGGAATGATAGTGAGAGTTTCTCCTAAGTCAAATACACTTCAGAGAGCTCTAACAAAAAGGAAGGGATTAAACTGGAAGCTTAGTTGGTATGCGACTGCTAATCACTGAAATAGCTACAAGCAGCTTTTAAATCAGGTATATTCCTATGGCAATGACGCATTGAGTGCTGCGGGAGGGTTGTTTACTAACCACAGCAACACAGCATTTCTAGATATGTGAAAGGTCTTACACATAGGGGTCCACCAGCTCCTCTGTGACGTAGTTGAGGAAGTTCCACCCTCCATAGGCGAAGGAGCCTTGTAGAAAGGCTAAGGCTATCAAACCCACATCATAGTCCTGGAAGGGCTCAAAGGCATTGGCTGGCTCCAACCAGTAGTACTCTCCTACAGGTAAGAGAAGGCAATGCAAGAGAAGAGGCATGATGTTTAATTTGGTGCAGCAGTCAGGGAACACTTTGCATTTTATAGGAAAACCCACTTCACTTCCATTAAACTGCCTCCTTTATACTGGGTTTTCTGCATTCGTTCTGTAAATCTGAATGGCATTACCTAACTAAGTAGGTCTGTTCCTGATAATTTCACACTGGTTTACAAATGTTGTTTTGCTGAGGGGGTAAACAGACCTGATTTCCATTTAAGTCTGGGCTTGCTGTGAAAACCCAGCTGAAAATCATCATCTAATGCAATCAGCATGTGTAAAACAAGTTGTGAAAGACATTCTGTTAAATCCCTGTTAAGTGATTTCCACTGTGATCCCCTGAAATTTACTGAGACATTATCAAATACAAATACGATCTTCAAAAATCTTTTTTTTGGTCATATTTTTCCTTAAATTCTTTCAAGATGCATGTTTCCAGAGAGCATGAAAAAAAATTTCTACTCTGCTCTCTCATTTATGACCTAAATCTCCCATCAAACCAGCCTCTGAACTCTTAGTTATCTTCAAACACTCACGCAGAAATCCCCATTTTGTTGTTTCAGGGGCCTACTCTCTCTGGCCCTCAGCCATGTTTGAATTGCTAACCCACACAGGCGTGCTGATACTAGCAATGTGAGTTTTAACCAAAAGGGCCCCAGCAACTTATTGACCCGTGTGGCATCCATGGGGAGTCTATACTGTCCGAGATGACCGAGGATGTCCCCAGTGACCGTGGATGTGTGTGTGTATGCCTGTGCGTGACTTTTTGCTTTTCACACACTGACACAGAAGCCCCCAGGTGGACTAACTATGGACCAGGCATTCATGGATGCACAGATGGCCTTAGCCAGCTTACCCTTGCAGATCTGCACAATGCCCATGACGATGATGAGGGCGAGGGCCAGCAATTTGCCGGCGGTGAACATGTCCTGCACCCGGGTAGCCCATCTCACGCTGGAGCAGTTCACCCATGTCAGCAGCACTAAACAGACACACACACGCACAAAAAAACAATAAAACACTCGATTAGGTTTTAGTTTTCCCCATTGTGTGTCCCCTTCAGTGGGTTTGAGTTTGGTAAAATCATCTAACATTATCACATTTATATTTTCTGAATCAGCTTGTCCCTTTCATTGCAGCCAAATAAAGTTGACACTGTGAAGAAATACAAAATTCCCACAAATTTGGCCTGAAATGTTTATATTTTTGGAAAGATGAGGTCATGGAGTGATCAGAGATGAAGATCAGAGACATTACAGCAAACATATCACTCTACATTCCACATAACATGCACTTACTGGTTTATGTGTTGACTGTTTTATTGGTCTTGTAAAAAAAAAAAAAAAAAAAAAGCTGTCACTGCATTGTTTGTAGTAGTACTCGTAAAATTGCCCAAGAGAAGAAGAAGTTATCAAAGTGATTACTATCACTGATAAAGGCGATAACCTTGAAATTTTCTTGACGGAATGGGAACTGATCTCGGGTCAGTGAATAGAGAAAGATTAAAAGCTGCACACATGTGACATGACATGACATGACATGACATGACATGACATGTCAACAGCAGCCTTTGACTCTGCTGCTGCATGATCGCTTTGAACTCCACTTACACCTCATGTCTTACCTGCAGTACTTATGTTTTTCTTTTGAAGTACTGAAAGTATTTCACATTCACTCATGATTCAAGCTGTTTCTTTCTGCCTTCTGTAACATTTAAAATTTATAATAATAATCCTGTTTATGCATCTCAAAATGTAAAGACAAAAAAGAACTTGCAGAGTCAAGACGGTAAAAGTTATGGAAAGACCTATCATTATTTATTTATTACCTGATAATTATTTGACAACCTCAACTGCCATTTTGTTTATTTATTCAGTTACCAAGTAAATATGTGCCACAGTTTCTTGATTTGGAAAATGTTTTGGAAATGCTTTTCAACTCACTCCAACTTGAGTCTCAGCTAACACCGACAAAGATAATGGATTTGATCTGTACCGCTGAGTACAACAGGCCAGTGGGTTCAGGCCAATAGGGTGCCATTAAATAATAGGCCAGGTTGACTCTGCGGGATTCAGTTCATCACATTAAATAACTCTGAGCTGAGCTGCCACTGCAGGGAACAAAGACAGATGCACATGAACAGACATGCACGGCTCTGCACTGATATGAACATAGTGTTAGATGTGTGATATCGGATGGACACACAAGTGCACAGAGTGGGGTTTGCAGACTGGGCTTGTTTGCAGATGTCGTGGGGGAAGTTTGTGATGTTTTTAGGTAGGCGAGTGTTTAAAGGCAGGAAAAGTCACAAACAAAATGACTACATCAGACAGAGCAAGAGTTGAGGAGAGGGGGAGTGCCACTAATACTACTACTACTACTACTCCCTCACAAAAAAAAAAACAAAACAGGAAATGAGGGACTATGCACACGCCGTTCAGCTCATGACTTAATTTGTGTAGTGTGTACACACAATAAACTACCAATGACTGATCCACCAAATACAACTTAAACCTCTCAACTCAACCACCAGTAAACAGAGTTGTTTTAGTAACCAGATTGTCTTTCTGCCACCATATGCATTATAATAACAACAACATGTGTGCCCCTCCCCCAGTCTCCTCTGCAGACTGGCAGGCTGCGAGTAAACACCTGAGGACACATTAGCCAAACCACAGAGCTGAGGGGCCGTTCAGCTGTCTGTAAGCTGAGTATACAAAATGTGTTGTGTGTGTGTGCGCAAACTTGCTGAGTTAACTACGAGTCTGCTGGAAAACAGTTATGACCTCGCACTCTGCCATCTGTAGGAAGAGATGGACCCCAGGGAGGAACCCCCCCCCCATGCTGTTGAAATGGTACACCATGTAAAACCAAATTGAAATGACCAGACCAGTCGGTGACTGGAAGCCTCTGGTTTGACTGTCACTTAATCTGGTTATGGCTGGATTTGTTTGTGAGTAAGAAAGGTTATACCCTGCACACTATTATACAATAGTCAACAAGGGTCAAATTTAAGACATCACAGAAATGCCTAAACACAGAAGCAGATAAACACACCCATGCTGGCCCTATAAACAACAAGGATGACATCAGAACTGAGGGGAGACAGCTAACCTCTCACCCACTTTTCCCCTGCAACAACAACTGCAAAACAAGGATAAAGCATCTACGAAAAAGGGCCAGCAACTCAAGTTTATTGCTGAAAGCTGCCTGGCAACATCTGTCCAATTGACTCAAGACACTCTGCTGGCTCAGCCAATCAAAATCAGCTTAGCTAAAAACAAACCAGAGTTGGGCAATAAAATGATTGCTAGCAGTTCTTGGCAGAACTAAGCACATTTTGCTTTAGGGTACTCATGGAAATGACAGGTGAATACAGGTCAATGTGTCTGTAATTTAAATAAAAGTAATCAGAGTGCAGAGCTCGTTTGGCATTAACGAACAGCGATCAAAGCAGATTTCACCCATTTCCAGCTAAACAGAGTTTCTGCCATTTTGAACACAATATTTTGAATTTATTTTAAACCTACTCCCACAAATTTCATCTAAATTTGACCAAATTTAGTTGTAGAGTTATTTCTGGAAAACAAAAAACAAAATTGTTTTTCTTTGAGACTGTTCCCAGATCCAGATGACACATGAAATCTGGAGTTTCGTTTTTTTTTTTGAGAGAGAGAGAGAGAGAGCCTGATGACAAATTGAAAACATAACTTCCTTGACAGAGGCGATGAAGTAGTGGATCTCTAGGTTCACTGAGTTTGCACATATTATTGCCTGTGCCTTTGGAAAGTGCGTTTTCCACATTGTCAGGCCAAATGGAGCGGTCAACTGAGCCCATCTGCCAGAGAACAACGAGTCACAGGATGTCCCCGGTGCTTTCCACCTCCCGGAAAAAACTCTTTGAACATCAGTTAAAGGGAAAAGAGATATTTAAAAAAAAAAAAAAAAAAAAGTGGCAACTATGAGATTCCAACTTTCTACTGAAGCACCCAAACAAAAACTGAGTGACATGCTGAATTGTATCTGACATCTCCAGTCTCTCCAGTTCCACCAGTTCCTGTTTTTCTGTAGATGACATGGACCACTCACCTACTTTTAGAGGAACATGCAAACCAGTAACCACTTGAGTAGATGTTTTCAGGAAGTAATTTCCAAAAAAAAAAGAAAAGAAAAAAAAGTTTGGGCAACTTAAAGAAAAGGACACAATTGTTTTCCATCTCCCTTCTCAATTGGCAAAAAACATTTCAAAGAGATAACTAAAGGAATATTTGCACTGATGATTTCCAACTAAATGTCATCACAGCTGAAGGGGTGAGTGATTATGAAATTGTTGACGGGTCGGGTTGGGGTTCAAATGGAGAACAATGTTTTGTAATCAGCCACAAGGACTTCTTCATAGTAATGCACAAACACACACGGACAATAAACACACTCTTCCTCTGCGTCCAAGCCTGTCTCTCTCTCTCTGTCTGAAGGCTGCCTGCAGTATTTGACCAGTGTGTGTGAACTTTGTTGAAGGTTTCAAATCCACCACTGTCATATCACCGCCAACACAGTTTGTCTCCACGCGTTCACTGCTCACTGCTACTCTACCCTCTCGCTGCTTTGGGGCAAATACTGGGACAGAGACGGACACAAACTGGACAAATCAAGCCATACTTCAGTCAGTCTGTGACTGCTTTAAATAATCTGTGTATTATAGGCAGCTTTGATGATATAACTGCAGCCAACAGAGTGAATGCCGCTGCAGCAGAACATGTGCTTTAACGTTAAATCTGTCCTCATACACTCTACTTTACAGTATCTAAGCTACTTTTACATTTTGTCCAGTAGCTCAACCCTGCATGTCTAACAGTCTTGAACCTGTGTCAACATTTGTGCACAGTGTCAGCAATTGTTTTTTTTTTTTTATAATGCAGTCCTGTATACCTGCTGGTTTTCAAAATCTAAGCCTGTCTCAACAAGCCCTCTCAAAGTACTCTGTGTCCTTTTGCAGGATTTCTTCAGACCATCCCTGCTCCTTTATCTCCACATAATAAAAACGGACTCAGAGAGGACACACAGCTTTTAGTCGCTTCGCCAAGCAAGTACACTACTGATGAAGAAAGTGTTCGCCTCAGACAGACTTCTCATGTATGTGAGCACTGAGTTGACACGGCAGTCAAAGCATGTTGAGCATGTCACTGCTGATTTGACAAGAGTGGGACAGAACAGAGAAGGAAGCTCTTACAGCTCTTACAGGTCCAAGGGTTAAATTTTCGTGATAAGTCGTGTTATTTTTTTGCTCAGTCCTCATGATGAGTATTCCTGTCATGATTGGGACACACGACTTACACATATCTGTCATCCAGAGTACTGGTTATACTGGTATTGTACATAACAGGCACTGTGTATTTATTTACATGCAGATGTTAGCCTTGCAAGTTTTGCTGGAGGCTCCAAAATCAAATAAGGAAAAGGATGTGTGCAGTATGTTCTGCATACATGTCAGACTTGACGTGTTACTCACAGAGGCAGACGGCAGCCAGCAGGCGCAGGCCGTTCTCTGGGGGGAAGCAGGTGGGGAACAGAGGCTGCAGGATGTAGTTGGAGAACGTCAGTGCGATCACAGCCTGGTTGGTCGGGTAGATGACCAGCACAGCGATCCACAGACGCAGGAACCTGAGACAAAAAGGAGGGAATTATGGTTGCATGTGAGAAACAGCAGGGTGTCGGGATCAAATACAGAGTGTAGGAGCTCTAACAGGTGAGAATAAACAGGAGGAAACACATCACAGAGGTACATGCACCACATATACATCCTTCCATTTAAATGAGCTCTGGGAAATCACGTTGGGTATGTTTCGCTATTTTGGGAGATTTTACAGACTAAACGATCAAACAATTAATAGAAAAAATTAGGCCAAGAGATTAAGGCAATACAAACAATAATCCCTCGCAGTCCTCAAGACAAAGCAAAGGGGAAACCCCATGCTGGGCATTACAGACAGATAGGAATACCTGAAGGCTCATAATATTCAGACATTCCTGTTTTTAACCTACTTGTTGTAGACTAATAAGATTCGTGTTTATCAGCTGTGGTGACTCATTCAGCTTTGTAAACTGCGTGGGTTGCCAGTCTGTTTAAGTAGCTGCAGTCACGGAGGGACATCATCATGCACCAGTATGTCAGCACATTGCGGGTATTAGTCATTGTCTGCCTCAAAAAACAGCCTAGTCCTTTATGGGTTTTACTACAGATGTGTGTGGGGTTACAGATGTGAGATGACATGTAGGAGAACAGACGGGAGCTGGGGTTTAGCCGAGTGTAGCAGGAGAGACCAGGCGTGAGGTTTTTCCACGAAATCCTCTGAAAGCTTATCGAAGGATCATCACACTTGACTGCGTTAACGGGATTGTGCCTCACTGGAATGTGTATGTGTGTTTAACATAAAAGTGTAGATTCAAAAGGAGACCAAGGCTGACTAAAGCTTCCATGTAGACGCCAGTTGGTTCCCAATTTAAGTTCATTAAGCCACACACTTGTTGAGGTAATTGTTCTTCAAATTTTGGTTGTTTCATTTCACATTTTCTGCAACTTTTTACTTTTAACTCCATTTTAAAAGGAAAATGTACTTTTACTCTGCATGTAAAGTTTTTATATGCCACTTAAATTACCGGTAGCACACGTAAATTACATATCAGCAGACTCCCTTTAAAATAATTAATTAAAATTAAGTAATCAATTCCATTGTACTTCTACATTCACTTCACAATCATTGTCCATTCATTTTCCGCTCTGACAAACTTTATATAGCGACCCCCTGTATCCTGTTGCATCTACCGTAGTGTCTATACTGCACTTCATGGGCGTAACACAACCCTGATAAGTCTGACATAACAAAGAGCCTTTGTACTTGAAACACTGTCCAATCAAGTTTTTTTTTCTTTTCTTGGGATACTATTTTACGAGCTCTTCCGTTTTTCTACGAGCCCGCTTTCATCAAGCTGCAACAAGGTGATGTAAGTATTTCCTTCACTGCAGTTATTCACTTATGTGCAAACACAACTGCACCCTTCCCCATTCACACACACACATAGGGACAAAAGCAGCAAGACAACAAAAATAAACACTTATTGAAGACAGTTTATTTATCCTAGTCAGAGGGCACAGGGAACTTCAAACTAGTCAGAGGGCCCCAACACTTCAAACCGAGCATCTGAAGCCACGAACTACAAAGTCCGTGGAGGTAAAAGTTCATTGATGTGTATTGATAGCTACTGCACAAAGGGACAAAAACAATCATTGGCTGTTTTGTCTGGTCGAATTCCTCTCCCAAAAACACCCTGATAATATTTATCCTTGTGATAGTTGAAAAAACAATGCTCTAATCTGTGTTTACACTCTGGGCAAAAGCACAGTGTGTGAAATCTACGCTAACAAACGATATTGTTTTGCTAGGAAATTATCCGAACACGGTTCCCAAGCGTTTACTGTAAGCGGCGTTACCTTAAAGCTAACCGTTATGGATAAATAATTTCAAAACAGGATGACAAAGATGAAACACCCCACAGCAGCATGACATCTGTAATTCTGTGAGTCAATCTGACTCTTAGTGAATCTTCTTTTGTCCGTGGGCATTTTTATATATAGTTCATTTGAGTTTTTTGGCTTAATATCTTTTTACTTAACTTCGGCACTTGACTACAAGCTAAAGACCCCCTGCTCAGGATCAAGATGTCTGACCTACATCAGAAAGCTCATCCACCAGGATAAAGAGAGGAATCTAGACATGCTGGCATGCCCACCTAAATCCTAGTCAAGTGAACTTTAATTCTTTGGGAGGCCCCTTCTACTTGAAAACTGGGTCATACGCAGACAGTACTTTTAAGCACGATGATGTCAGGGTCTATCAAACTTTACTGAACTGAGAGTCAACATTAAAAAAAATAATGAAGCCAACATTTGTGAAACAGTTGATTCCTGCTTTTGCAAAAAGAAGTGATGAAATAAAAATAATTTTAAAACTTAAACGTAACTAAAAAATAGTGTTTTGAAAAAGTATTTCTGCAGTGAAGACAGACTAGTAGATCAAAACTAGTGAACAGCAACTCAAAACCCCCACCTAACCCAAAAACCACAAACCCATGTTTTTTCCTGTACCATCCTCTTAAAATGATCTTTCCTTTGTTTTATCCCAGCAGCCTCTGATGTTTTGTGCTCATAGGCTCAGATCACACCTTTAAGCGTCATATGAAAATACATCTGCATGTCACCTTGATTGTTTCCAACCACAAGCAGGCAACTGAAAGTCTCTATGAATGTGTAGTGTGTGCTCACCCAGCCAGCCCTCCAAAGATGTCCTTGACATAAGAGTAGTCTCCTCCCGACTTGGGGATGGTGACGCCCAGCTCAGCGTAGCACAGCGCCCCGATGGCGGTGATGACGCCAGTGATGATCCAGACGATCAGGGCCAAACCCACCGAGCTGGCGTTCTCCATCACTCCCTTCGGACTGACGAAGATACCTGAGCCGATAATGTTACCTGGTGGAGGAAGGGAGGGAGGACAAAAAGGTGTCACGTCTCATTACAAACTGAAAATTTACGGTTCAAGATCAGTTCAGTTGGCATATGAAGTCTCCTAACTGAATTTTAGCTGTCTGGAAAAGTAAGAAAACAAATAAAATAAATGTAAAACAGTTTAGGCAGATTTTTTTTAAAAGTATACACGACAATTTATTTATTTCAAGAAAAGTTTACTCATATTAAAGTCAGGCAGCATTACATCTGCTTGTGTATGGTTTTCTTGTACAGTCTGAGTGCCTGTGAGAGGTTTGAGGGTGCACCATGACTGGAAACCTAGAACTTCAAATAGTAAAAACAGCCAAAAATAAATAAATAAAACTGTTGTAGATGGTTACAGGGTGACTTCCCCTAAAAGCACCGTGATCAGACAGACAAAACAAACAGGAAAAAGAATAAGGTCACGAGTATAAAGTGAGAGGGAGAAAAAAAAATGTGAGTGAGAGAACAGTGTTAACAGTCGTGAAAAGGCAAAGTGGGAACCTGCAACCTGCTGACTAGGCACAGAGCTATGAGAAGATGGAGCAAGACAGGGAGTGGGGTGAAAGAGTGCAAAGAGGGAGGAGGGATGAGAGGTGGATGGCGGGTGGGGGGGGTGTTAATGCCCTGACATATTCAATGAGCATCAGAGTGCCAGGCGGTTTACAGAGGAGCTGAAAGATATAAGGATGGACTATTGGGTTCTGGTCCAACATGACAGGGTTCGCTCCTTTGACAAAGCCGAGGTCGGAGGTCAGGAGCCTCCAATCAGATTCAGCCGACTGTGCTCTGGCTGTGCTTGAACTCAGCGACCAATAAAAAGGCAGCAGGGTCAATGGTTGAAGGCTGGATGACAGGCCGAGTGGCATTGTACAGTACAAAAGTCAAAGGTATAAATGATACTGCCATATTCTGCCTTAACGTGCGTGGATCATTTGCAGCCGCTGTAACTTATCAAGACGATAACGATACATTATTTTTATAACTTCCAGCTATAGTTCCAGCTAGGTGCATCAACATACAACCGTAGAAGTGCTGAAATAATGTCACAAATTTAACTGAGATAATTTTAATCAACTGATGGATCATTTATGTCGTCTATCAAGCAAAGTTACAACAAACAAAAATGGAAGCTGCAGATTAAAACACGCCACCCCCTTCTCCTTCGAAGAAATGGCTAAAAAGGGTAACCACTGCCATTCTGCAAAAAAAAAATACTGCAGCTGCTTTCTCAGATCTGTTTAACCTAAAGCTGACCATTTGTCAAACCACGTGCTCAGCAAAATGAGGACTTGCAAATTTGTCCAATATTAACAGATTCCATATGCATCATGTGCGAGCGGTGGGGACAGCTGCTCACTTATGTAACTCCAGTTGCAGGTAAAAGGTAAAAAGATGACAAACAGGCCATCTCCTCCCTTGATCTTGTTGACATCTTTATGGCAGCAGAGGTCCTCAGGTCATGACCTTTGACATCTAGGAAAAAAAGTAGCCGTGCACTGACTCAGCACTTTTCTTTGCTGCAAACTTCCTGCTAGGTGGTTTGAATGAGTTTATATTTAAACTTTTATATAAAGCGTGAGGTGGTGCTTTTATTGGGGTGGTCAAATGTGCACACGTGCATGTTGTATGTTCTTGCCATGTCCGTCATCACACACACCAGAGTGTGAGACTAATGCTGACTAACGTGGAATCTTCATGTTTCCTGTTCTTGCAGTCGTTTTTACATCCTTTCGTCTCCAGCCAGGCCAAGAGGGAACATCTTTTTTTCTATGTGCTGTTGCTTTACCACTCACCGAACAAACCAACTGAATTTTTGTATCAACTTGGAGAAGTAGACTATAAAAAGTTGTGTCTTTTGAGTGCGCCCACATCCCTTCTGTTCTCGTCTAAATTAACTCTAAATTAAATACCTTAGCTTTTTTTTGCTACAGGATACTTTCATATCCTCCACTGCTATTGAACTGTTGTCTCACAGAGGAAGAGGCTTGGCCTCACACATGCTCTCTGAGCACATTTCTGTTTGTTTGATGTCCTCTGATAGCAACAGGCTGGGGCTTCACACTTCCCACACAGTAATTCTGATGGTCTCAGACAGCTCTTATGTTCTTTTAAGGATGTGATCTCTTATATGATTTGTGTAGAAATTGTATTCATGACTTTATGACGGCATTTCCCAACCTGCGAACACTATAAGAGAACCAATGAGAGAAATTAGCTGTGGTGTTACTTGTTTGGGCCTCCACATGACACATGACTGAATGCCACCGCTCAGCAAAACACCACTCACACCAACAGCAGGCTATGAATATTAACAACTATGTGTGTGTCTGTGCAGCATTATGATATAATCCTAATCAGCCTTTATAAAGCTCTGTAAGATTGGTTCTTGCATTTCCTCTCAGTGTGAAATCCCTGTTCAAACAGCCACCAAGCTGAGGCAACCTGCTGCCTGGCCCTCAGCCAGAGCCTCACAGACCCTGCAGGCCTGTGTACACGCATGTGAGTTATTATTACACTGAAGCAATTTATGAGGCAGAACCACTAATGCTAATACTGTAATAAAAAATGATTAGATAAAAAGACTGTGGTGACTCAAAGCATATTTTGGCTCTAACAAGGTTCATAAATATTTCTGCCAATTAAGCATTTAGGCTGTGACGTGTAATTCAATTATTTTAGAATTGAATTGAAAAAAGACAACAAAAAAGCCGATATTTAATTAAAGTGATGTGAATGCAAGTATATGCAGCAATTCCATTACAAAAACACACAGACTGGAGTCCAGCTCAGACATGGCTAAGCCAGGCAAGCTAATAAAATAGCATTATCAGGGCGAGGCCCTCTTCCACATGGGCAAAAGTTCACTTCTAATCCCAATTCCTGGCTTTGCACGTTTCTGAAGTTATGTGTGTGTGTGTGTCTGTGTGTGTGTGTGATAAATGCCTGTACTGTACAATAGGCCATAAAAACTGTTTGATGTCCTTGTGCTCGGCATTTTTCATGGAAACCCAGCGGGGCATGTTCACAACGAAAGGATCAGACGAGTCACCTGAGCTCACGTCTCTCTCGCACATGACAATGTGAGCTGAACGAGCATGAATGAATGACTTGGTCAAGGACGAAAGCCCTGGCCAAGAACAGTCTGGTGACTACGCTGAAGTGTATGGACTCTGGACAGCCATAGAAATCCTCTGAGATGGCATGTGTGACTTAATTCTGCGAACCTGTTTCTTAATACACAGAACGTGATTGGAGAGTGATAAATTAAAGATGTCTTACTTATATTACGATGCCTGATTTTAACAAGCACTTTACAGATCTTCAGTGGCAGGACAAAAATTAGGCCTTTCCAGTGCAACCTCAAGGGCTTAGCGAGTATTTCTATCTTTCTTGTCCTCCTTTTTCCCGGCTATTCTCTTGCAGCAAACCTCTTGGGAATTCCCACATGCACACACCCTTCTTTCCTCCCGTTACCGTGGAAACACAAGTATGAATGAGTCATCCCCTCCCTTCTCTTCATCCCTGTCAAGGTCAACACGGAGACCACACACTCCTTAGACTCCATCTGGAGAACCTGTGCCACATTTCATCCCACTCTGTGTGATCGATCGATCGCTACTTGCTTGTTCACAATCACTGGGTTATTTATCCCCATTAATATATAGAATTAGTGTTAGGATTCAGTGCTTTAAGTTTACTTATGTATGATAATTATTTGATATTTAATTGTAAATTTGGGGGATTTGGATATTTGGTCTGACAAAAACAAGAACATTTAATGACATTACCTTGGAATTTAGCAAATCATAATATGCATTTTTATTGTTTCCTGACCTTCTTTTAGCCAAATGATTAATCGATCACTGAGCAAATAATCTGCAGATTAATGGATAACGAAGATTCCAAGATATCCTGGCTTCAAATGCCACAACCACTGAGTTCCTACATTTCCCACAATGCAAATCAATGTGGCCTCCTGATGACATCACTGAGGTTGTTTTCTCTGACTTTGGTGCCCTTTAAAGTTATATTCCTCACTTCAAATTCAAGAATATGCCACCCCACCATCGTATCTTGCTGTGGCCAAGTTAAGTCATGTGAGCTTACTAATCGCTCTGAATGGACAAATCCTCTGAGCATCAGAGATGAGTGAGACTGACGACATTATCAGCACTGGCCAGGCTGGAGTATATGATGAAAGCTTTGCTGATTAACAGTCGTTAATCAGCAAAGCTTTCATCATTTCTCTCTCAGCTGAGGACAAAAGGTGTGAGACTTGCTGCTAGACACACTGAGACGGATCTGACCTCATTTTAAAGGAGTTACACAGAGTTTCAGTCAGCGATCATGGTTTTAGGACTGTATGGTGTCATTTTTCTATCTCAAACTAGTCACACAGATGCTTAAATGTGTGCAGAGAGGAAGCAAATGTTCACTTTTGTCCAGCTACTGTCTGTGTGACTGTTGTTGTGGTGCCAAGCTGCAGTAATATCACTTACTGTGTGTGCTGAAATACAACAGCCTGCAACAATCACCCACATATTTATCAGAAACTTTATATACCTCATTCAGTTAATGGTGGAATCTGACCTCAGTGCAGCTTTTGTACCCTGCTGAGGACTGAGTAGTGTGTACTGCACAGGTGGCAGTACACACTCTCTTCTTTGTCATTCTGCCACACTCAAACACAGTTTTCATTCTTTCTCAGTAGAAGTGACAATCACTTACCAATAATAATACCACAGGCGCTCACAAGCCCGATCTCCTTCTTGAGCGCAACTCCTCCGTCGGACTCCTTAGCGGCAGCATCCTTGGCAGAGCCCGCCGTGCTGCTCCGTTGTCTCGGACCGTCGGTCATTTTGATGGCTGGACTTTTCTTTTTTTTTTTTTAAATCTTCTTTTTCACCTCACAGCACCTGATGCTGCGCGTGCGCTTGTCTCACCTTGCGCTCTAATGTGTCCTTTGTGCGTAAAACCACGTTCACTGAAACGTGATGCGCTTAACTGACGAGGAAAGTTGCCTGGTGTTTGCGGTGTCAGCAACCTGTGACAATGAAGGTTTGATAAAACAACTGAAAAACGGAAGCGCAAAAATAAGTGAAGGCTGCTAGAAACCTCGTGCTAAATGTCAGTGTCCTGTCCTCACGGTGCAAAATCCTGACTGCAACTGAATGGCTTCTTCACGTCTGAGCACAATTGACAATTATGACTTATATTGGTGCCTGTCCGTCTCACAGGTGGTGCTACAGGTCACAGTCTAAACGCACACCAAGTCCGGTGATCGAGCCAAAAGCGCA
Organism: Toxotes lorentzi; assembly: GCA_037833715.1. Classification (NCBI taxonomy): domain Eukaryota; kingdom Metazoa; phylum Chordata; class Actinopteri; family Toxotidae; genus Toxotes; species Toxotes lorentzi. The sequence goes on along the minus strand of JBBMJY010000016.1, from coordinate 3,904,204 downwards.
TATTCCAATGGCATTCCTTAAAAGTAATAAAAGGAAATAACTTAGTTCCTCACTTTGCCTCTGATGTGAACAAAAGCTAGGATTAAAACGCTCACGAAAACAACAAGCCCTCACTGTTTCCTTGTTCCAGGTGTGAGCTGAAGACACAAAAGCATCCTCTCTGCGCGCAACCACAAGCTGCTCCAGCAGCGGGTGAAAAACAAGTCTTGTAAAGTCGTTCAGGTCTGCCCCATAAATACCGGCCTGTGTTCAGCTTGGTCGGCAGAGGTTTCATTTGAGTAAATATACATGTTCTCCTTCATATGAGTACCGCGGCTCCGCCCCTTTCTACCTCCCCCCACTCACTTGTTTTTCCTCCTTCAGCCTCTCTAGGACCCTCCCATCCCATTTTTTTTCAACCATCAGCTGTTATTCTAAATTCACTCCTGCCGCTGCACTCAGACTGATCACCTTCAACATGCAGAAATCCTCCCCAAACAAGGGCGTGAGGTGACAAACAAACAAACCACGTTTAGGTTGCGGCAGTTTGATCTGCCTCCGTTTTTCTAATGTCTCTCGACCGATTCCTCTGTCGCTTTCTTTTCTCTCACAGGCGCAGACATTCTCCCCCATTCACACTTATTATTCAACATGCAGCAGAGTCTAAATTTAGCCCTTTCACATAACTCACTCCTGCGTGCTGCACGACTGCTGGTGTATTTCCATCCTGTAAATGTATGTGCACGTTGCATAAGCTAGAGAAACTAGACTCTCCATATAGTGCTGTCAGAAGTTAGGCTGCTATAGTAGTAGGTTGTTATTTTGTAATCAAGCAGCAAAACCAGACCTAACCTCTACCATATCTCCTGATGGGTATGTCTGACCAACTGTGACCCTACATTAAGAACAAAAAAAGAGCATTTAATGAGATTTAAAAGACGTTGTCTCCTGGTCACATAGTGAAAACAGTACCAAAAACATTTCTGCCACTTCACTGTGAGAATGAGAGTCTTCTGCCTCGTATCATAACGCCATTGTCTGAATGTAAATGCTTGCTTCCTGCGGAAGATACTCGTCATTTCCTTCATTATCTCCCTGGTGTGAGTGCAGGTGTGTCTGGGCCTGCTGTTTATGCTGAGACATGGAACACAAGGTAACACAGATTAAAAGCTTCTTACACTTCAACAAACACATCATATAAACATGTGATGTGATATGATGTGTTTGTTGGAGCAAACCCCCCGAGACGTCCATGAATGGCTCAAGAGTCAAAGCATTTATCTTCGAATTTTGATATGTTGTGAAAGAGGAAACATTATTTCCTCATTACAATCTTTTTTTTAATGACACATTTCAAATTTAACAATTTAATCTCAGTTTCTTTTCTCAATTTTCTGTGGTCTTTAGTTTGACCTTACTACTACCAGGATGAATTTATCTACTATACCAACACTTGCAGTAATGCCTTGTCTTAAAGAACTATAAAGATGGATCTGTTTACAGTTTGTACACGTCTTACACTCTTTGGTTTATGTATAAACACTCATTTTGCAAATGCACATCTGTATGAATAGGTGGCTGCTTCCTTCTGAGGACTGGTGCTTTTTTTAGCTTTTTGCTTTTCTGAATGTTGTTGTGCATAACAAGCTCGTGTCTCCTTAAAGGTCAAGGAACTAAAAGTCCATCCAGCTTGTCGGCTCACTTCTAAAATAGCCATTAGAAGTTAGGAAGATTCTCCCTAAGGAGAACAGAACACAGCTGGACTGCAGAGTCCCCGGAGCTGGTTGGGATTCTGCGGACACTCCAGTAGCACAGATTCTTAGGCTTTAAGGCTTAGACCTGTCCTTCAGTTAATGCCCAATACATTTTGCTTTATTGGCATTTCCTGTGATTTTATAGGAAACCTCAGATTCACCTGACAGACCCCAGTGCTTCCTGAACAACTGTTGACTCATGATTGCCATTGCAGAACAAAAGGCAGGAGTTACATAACCACAGCTACTAATCTCTGCAAAACTGAGCAAGCCAGTGTTTCTCTCTGCTGAGTGAACAGAACAACAAGGTCACCTGAATCACCTCAGCATACTCTGACTACACTAAAATACTGCTCTGCTCTGAACTGTACCTCTGCCAACATCTGACCCAGACTCTAAATGTACCTACTCAGCGAAGCAGGAAGGGGTACACACTGTGGTGACACTGCTCACTCACAGCACACATGCTGGACCATTAGGAAACAGGTCAGTGAGCCAGTTTGTTGACTTTTTTTCTGGTGTGAAGCACCTGTCCAGAACACTTTTTAGTATAGGTCAGCAAGTTCAGTGTTGTTTTGATCGGCCAGGTAAGAAATCTAAAAACAAAACAAAAAACAACAACTAAATTCTAATGCAAAACATGATATTAATTTTGGAGACTTTTCTCTTATTCTTGTGAAATATTGTAATTTTACCCTTCAGGACTTTAAATTGGGGTTTTGGTTGAGAGTTTTGGTTCTTCTTGTCAGTCAAAATACACATTTAGAGGTTTGTCAACTCTCTCAGCAACAAAGTGCCATGTATTTGTATTTCTGGCAGTGAAATCTTTACATTTATGTATTCGTGACATCATTGTCACCATACATTTTACCCATGTTAAGCACAAGATATATTCACTTATGACAGAATATCACACAATGGTTTTGATGGATATTCACATCCTCTTTTGATGTGTTGTCTGGAATTGTCCTTTTCTGTTGATCAGTAGCCTAATAGGTGGGCTTTGTGATCAAACACAGTCCCCCATACTGTTTTTGTTCTGATGGTATCGATAGTTTTGGTTACAGATGTGGAACACATCCCTGATCGTCTTCCCCACTCACTGATCGAGCCCAAACAAGCCTTCATTTGGCATTGTTTGCTTGATTAGATTAGATTAGATTCTTTGTAATTACATCATTTCTAATTAGAGCAGGATAAAGAGCTTTGATAAAATGATTATCTGCATAATAGCTTTGGGAAATGGACCACAGCCCATTTATTTGAGTTTGGAAATGTGGGAATATGTGAGAAAATGATGCAACACAGCACAAGGATTTCAGAAATACTGAGGTCATGAGTCAAAGTTCCCCAAACACTATTATAATATTTCATAGGTTATAGGCTGCTAAATATAGGTTGCTAAGTAAGAATACGAGGGAAATGAGCTACAGTTTCAACCCAACTCCCCATAGCTATGTTTTTAAAAAAAATTTAAATTATCAATTTATCAAGCTGCCATTCAACAAACTTTTGTCAACAGGCTGTGAAAGGGTAGTTAATCAGTCATGATCTAATTCTGACACTACCCATGGAGCTCTAATTTGAAAGATAATTTGCATCTCCAGCTCCTCGGGTTGTGTTTGAGAATATTCAACATTTCAGTCTCATCACCAAATGTCAGCGGTCAGAAATATTCCACTGACTTTACTCATCATGTGGCTTGTAAGCACTTAACAGCTTAAAGGAGAGGTCAGTATTTGCAGAGTTCACAGGTATTCACATCAATAAATGGCGTGCGTTTATTTGGATGTGTGTGTGTATATGCATCTGTGTGTGTGTTTGATCAGTTTACTGGACCATTTGAGCAAAGAGATAAGGTTGGAGTGTGCATGTTAAAACCCTGGAGACTCTGAGCCAGACCGGGGTGCAGTGAACAAGGCAGACAGGGAGGACAGAGGCAAGACATGAATCACCTTAATACATACTGTGTATACGGGGGAGTCAAAAAGTGGCACTGTCTATTGTGTGTCTCTGCACTGCAGCATATTGGATTTAAAAAGACGACTGACGTTAAAGTGCTGACCTCCAGCTTTAATGTGAAGGCGTTTACATCCACGTTAGATGAACAGTGTAGGAACTGTGGCCACTTTGGAAATATCCTAACAAACCCTGGGTGTCTGGCAGCCCAGTTAGCTCAGTTGGTAGAGCATGTGACTCAATCTTTCGGGGTCATGGGTTTGAGCCCCACTCCGGGCAGCACCACCCGGTGCATTGTAGAGACTGAGGTTGTCTAAAGCAATCCACTGTCCTGTGTGTGTTTGGGATGTTCATTTGTGGTGAAGAAAAGGAGGAGAAGTGATTTTCAGAGGAGACATGGAGGAGTGGCGGTGTGGTTTGAACTTCAGCAGCATGTCCTGTGTCAGCTGTAACAGTGAGTTTATCACTGTGGTACAGTTTATCACTGCCTGGACCTTTACTCTGATAATGGCTGTGTGCGTGTGGGGCGTGCTCATGGGGCGCAACACCTGTACTTACACACCATATAAGGTAAACGTAGGCGTTTCACAGGTGATGTAGGAAAAAAGAGGGTTGCATGATTTTCTCAGCATCACAGATTAACCGTGTCATCTGTCTGAACAGATACATTTCTGCATCTTTTCCTCAGGTTCTCACCTCTCACACACACTTTCCATCACATGGAGACTGACGTCATTGTCTGTAACGTATGCACGAAAGCACACATACGTTACAAGCACGCACAAACTCCTCGGCAGGTGCCAGGTCAGGCAGCGAAGGCATGGAGATTCTCCAGATAAGGCTGTTAATGAGTAACCCTGCTGTTTCAGGTTGTTTGCTGCTCAGTGGCTGTAAAATTGAAACAATAACATGCAAACACCGAGGTAATGGCCGTTGTGCCAGACAGGCACACCACAGGAAGATGCAGGTCTCCAACAAGGAACCTGACCATAACATCAACAGTAATGGCTGGTGTGTCAGAGTTGCGTATTAAGGCTTTTAAAAGCAGTATGAATAATGATTAAATATTTTATTGTCACTGTACAATGAAATTAGATGCTGTAGGTGTCACAGTGCCTGAAACATTAGTTTGATGAATTGATAAAATAAATGCCTCGATTGCATGAGTAGGATGCAGGAATCTACAACATCCTGAACTCCTCTCTGATGCACCTGCATGAGAAATACAGCATGAAATGCTGTTCAGGAAGTTAAAACTGTTCTTTATAGTGATCATATGACAAAATCTTAAGTCAAAAACAATTCCTCGTTCCCTGAGTTTTACCAAGTCAGATGCAGCAGAAGCCAAAAAAAAAAGAGAGAGAGAGAGAGAGAGAGATGAAAGAGGAAAGGATAGATTAATGCTGGTTAAAACCCAAAATGACAGCAGATTCTTTCAGAAGAAACCTGGGAGAAGAATTAATGCTGATACCCTGAGTGGGCCAAAGCTGTGACGGTTCATCTCAGTAAAACACCGAGCTGAGCTGAGCTGAGCTGAGCTGAGCTGAGCTGAGCTGAGCTGAGCAGAGACTGATGTGATCGTAGGTATTTTTATATCAGATGGTAATATAATAATATTTTGTTCAAAACCCAGGACACTGAAGTGTCAAAAACAACAACTCTGCTTTGTTTTTGCTTTAATGTATCATGTTCCACTGTATCACGAGTGTGATCATCATTACAGTTTGATGAAAGGATCAGAGCTGTTTTGCATGACCTTTAGTTTCTGCTTTTGGTTTTATCGTCCCCCACAACCAATTTCCCTGTCTTCATTTTCATCCAACTCAGCCTCTGCACATCGTTGATCGATTTCAGTTTTCTCTGGTTACATTCATTTCAATTCTCCTCCTGTTTGAGCCCATTAAGGTTCTTGAAAAACTGGTTGCAGATTTGCACCCAACCTACTGAAAAACAGTCTTGTCTGTAATTTGATAATACTTGAGTGATGGCAGGGGAACAAAGGTGTTTCGGCACTAAACCCTGTACTCTGGCAGTCAAAAGTCAAAACCAGCTTCACTTGTGACTACAGGATAATGTCAGTGGGAGGAGAAGGAGCAAGAGGAGGAGGAGGTGTGGCTGTTTTGAGATTTCAAAACACAAAAGTTCCCATCTATTACAGGGAACATCAGGTAACCTTTTTAATACAAAACATGCAAACAGCTCTCTGTTTTTGGTGGCACGGATCCAAACACTTACACATTTCCAGGGATTCTCATGTAATGTGTGAGTACAGAACAGGGAACGGCAGCATGTATTTTTTCATTTTTTAATACTTAAATACAGCAAATTCTGAAATTAGAAGCACTGACTTGTCTGTTCACATTAAGACAGATGTAAATCAGTGCACGTGTACTGAAGACAAATGTTTAGTTCAGCATGGTTTTAGACAAATCAGCACTAGGTCCTTTGCTTTGCATATTGACACCATATAAGGAGCAGAGCGGTGATGCTGGTGCAGATATGTCCCCGCCCATTGTTTTCCTAGAAACCTCCATGTATTCCAATCCCGAGGAAGACCGAGCACATGTTCATTCAGCAGCATGTGGGTTAGTAATGTGATGTACTGTTTATTCATACCTGTTTGTCTATAAACACTTATTTACAAAAACAGTTGGAGGGGTTGCACAACACAGGGTTAGTGGAGGGGAAAGAGAGTTGGAAGTGTGAGAGCAGGAGTGTGCAGAGAGAGAAGGAGATCCAGGGGAGGAAACTGTTTGGAAAGCAAAGAAATTTGTGACCTCTGCGAGAAGGAGAGGAATGTTTAAATTTACAGCAAGAGTTGGAGAGAAGACAGAGAGGTGAAGAGAAGAGAAGGGAAAGGGGGAATAGAAAGAAGGCATTTTAAGGTTTGGGAGAGGAGGAGGAAGAGGGGAGTGGTGAAGGGGGTGTGTGAGCATGTGAGTGGAGATGGTAATTCGAGCCATGTGTTTACCATGTCCCCAGAAACATATGAGTTCCTGGGACAATGTGTTCGAAAACACATGCTGAGATCACGACCCAAACAAACTGATTCACTTTGGTACCTGGTTGTGGGCTGAGGAGAGAATGTGTGACCTGCAAACTCAAGAAACTGAAACTTAATTTGTTATTCAGCATCCCTGAGAGGTAAAGGGGATGTGGAGGCTGATTTTTAACAGCTGTTATTCTTGTATGTAATGTGTGCAATTTTAAAATAAAGCTTTTTCATTTGTCAGCTTTAAAGATGGCATCAATACGTGTACCTCTGCATTTCAACGCCTGTATTTAAAGGACTATTTCAGTGGTTTTGCAATTTCTCATGTCTTTTGTCTACTGTTATTGGCATCCATTGGTTTCCATTCATTTCTATTTGTCATGAAAATCAATGAGCAGAGTCTCTAAGCTAAGACATGTTTTCATTCAGTCTCATTGCTCTTATTAGAGTTGTTTTCAGTCACTGCAGGCATCTGTTTTTGCTTTCTGGCAAAAAAAAAAAGTTCTGATAAACCCACTGCTGGACGTGTAAATAGGCATCTGTTTTCTAACATGTTTGCTGTAACAACTTTATGAGCTAATAATGTGTCAAAGCTCTGTTTGCATCGTGTTGTGCTGCTTCCACTGGCCCCCCCACAAAAAAATCAAGTAATGCAGATTTAAATTGTATAATTCATTACAGTGAACAATTTCATTAAATTTACATTGTTCTTAAGATATTATGCAGTGCAGACTTAAACTGCATTACCACGCAACAGCAACACTGACAGAATAAAACTTCTTTTCTGTGACAGAACTGTACAATTGTACAGCATGTGTCTGAAGCTGCTCTACGCAAGGTAAACACATAAAAACACTGGTGTTGTCCTTCGAGCACGAAACATGCCTGAGCCTTCATACATGGATTTTTATTGATTATTAATGTATAGTTGTTGAATTTATTTTGTGTTACAGTCAATGTTATGCTGTTATTGGTCTATCTTACTTTTAATAATTAATAAGGGTAATTATTATCAGTTTTATGGTTGCTGTCTCGCCATTGTTACTGTTTATTCGTTTGCTCAGGAATCTTGCCTCACATGTATTCATATGCACTCTGAACCTGGCTGCGTCTCACCTTATAGCTTTTCCTGTGCACAGCTACGCCTTCAGACTGCATCACAGCTGACAGACTTAAAGTTTCTCATCTAGCTTTTTGTTTACCCAGATATCACTTTTGACTTTTAGAATCAATATTCCAGTCGTTGCCAGGGTCACACTGGAACAAAGGACATCGAAGTGTGATGTAAACAACTCCTATCTACACGCAAAACAAAAGATAACGACTATAATAAACTGTGATGCCGATTTTGAGTCCAATTGAGCTGATTTCTTCACCAAGATTTCCCTAAATCTGTGAATTTTATTCTTGATTCAGTATCTAAAACTTCAAGCAGCCAGGCAGTGCTCGACAAAAACAGGGGATTTGACATGTGCAGTAATCCTGATCAGCTGAGCCAGCAGCTTAGTTTATCACAGCACATGGGCGTGCTTCTGTTCTTGTAGATATTCTAAAACAACTCTGACCACAACTTCCTCTTTGAGAGTAAAGAGAATGTGAACAGATAAATACTCAAACTGCAGTGTTTTCAAGTGTGTGTGTGTGTGTGTGTGTGTGTGTGTGTGTGTGTGTGTGTGTGTGTGTGTGTGTGTGTGTGTGTGTGT
>JBBMJY010000016.1:3874349-3895717 GCA_037833715.1 Toxotes lorentzi | reverse complement strand
TGTGTGTGTGTGTGTGTGTGTGTGTGTGTGTGTGTGTGTGTGTGTGTGTGTGTGTGTGTGTGTGTGTGTGTCTATTTTTCATATTCATTTCCTTCTTCACCCCTTGGTCCAGCCCCTCTGACTGTCAGTGCTGTTTTTATGGAAGTCTGGCTGAATCCAGTTTACACTGCCTCAAGACAGGACCTCCTCGTGTCCCTCCCTCCCTCCCTCTCCTTCTCCCCCTCCTCCATCTACAGTATCTTGTGGAATCTCTCTCCCTTCTTTCTTCCCTTGTTGTGTATTCCTTTGTCTTTCTTTCATCCCTGCTGAAGTGCTGATTATTCCCTTATTTCAATCCCCCTTTTATTCTGTTTCCCTTCTTTCTCCTTCCTCTCATTTCTTAATACTCAGTGTTTTTCTTTTCTATTTTGTTTTTCTCTTCTGTTGAGCCCCTTTGGTTTTGTTTCCAACTTTTGCACTTCCTTGACAAATTGTCTAAAGAAACAAATAAACTAATAGACAGAGAAAGCAAACTACAGCTGCTTTGGATATATTTGATTTTGCATAGCTGCAACATATTTGTGTATTCAGGTATTCAGGTATTATGTGCTGCCTTTTGCGCAGATGTACAATACGTCCAGTGTGTTCAGATTTCAACAATGAATTACTAGTTGGGCAGAGCAGGAAATGGCCCCGGTGCCCCAGGTCCTCAGGGGACCCCAAACGTTGTCTGTTTGTGCAATTAGTCTGTGGGAATTTGATTTGATATGACCAAAACAACATAGTAAAAACAGGAACAGTAAACATCCCATGGTGGCTCCTGTTCCCAAAACAGTATCGGTATGAAAAAGGCAGCACTCGCGGCAGAAGTGAAAAAGGTAGAAGAGTCAGCTCGTGTGCACTCATTTTAGAATGAACTCATTTTAAAGGCGTTTTTGACACAGTAGGAAAAGCGTTTTGGCCGAATTCCATTTAGCTGCTTCAGTTTCATTGTCATGTACATTGTGGCGTGTTGCACACTGACACACAAAAAAATCTCAACTCAAGGTCAAATGTTTTGGCTTTTTGTGAGCTTTCGAGCACATCTCATGCTCTTCCTCAGCATGCGGGGCTGATGAAGCAAACTGAACAATCTCTATTTACCATTAGATGCAGCTGAAAGCTCTGGAAAATTCTCATTAATGGACTTTGAGTTAAGAGTCTTTTGGACTATAGATGCATTTCAGTTTGTATATGGGCACGGGCTGTGAAGGACTGAGCACTGACATGAGTGTGTATGATACATGATCTATCTCTCTAGTAAAGGTGCAGAATCTAACACCTTTCTTCTTTGTGGACTTTTCCCACGATGACGTTTCCCTTCGATCTCAAACATACTCTGCTCTCTTGGTGCATGTGTTTTTTTTGTCTTTGTGGGACTACACACAATCACCCAGCAGTTAAAGACATAGCTGCTCAAGTGCCATTAAGTAAAGCACAGAACTTATATTCACTTCAGCTGCACGCAGGAGCCAGATGTTGTCGCGATCAGCTCCCAGATGTGTGACTGCATGAACGTGAGGCAAAGCACCAATGAAAATGAAAGGTTGAAGAACATGTCTGCATGCCTGAGTGCCTGCTGTGAATGCACATATTTTCACATTTGCATATTTTAATTGGTTTTCAGGTTTGGTTTTGTTTGATGGCTGAATGATTGATGGCTTATGGGGGGTCTTAAAGTACAAGGGTCACTGACATGATCTTTCTGGAAGTGACAAGATGTGAAATTTATTTATTGTAACTTGGCTGCAAGACTGTATTTGTCATTCTTTGGAAAAATCTGAAATCGATGGACTTTGCGTATTGATTGATTACAACCTTGGTGGCTATCAAAACCAGCCACGATTTTCTGTGCTGTGAGTTATTCCGGAGGATCAGGTGATGATACACGATAGATTGTGATGCGTGACGTTATTCGGTAAATCTCTGAGGGTGTGTGGTCGATTTTCTATCTCAAGGACGTCACTTTCTTGCGGGCTGGTTGGACTTATAAAATATTTACACAGCGTGTCAGTGCAGGCTCGGCTATAAATAGTCTCAGCTAAACATAAAACCCCTGCCATCGCACACAGCTTTACATCTCACCCACAAACACACACACACAGACATAAATTCATACACAGCGTCATTGACAAACTACATGCAGGCTGCCTTTTGATCATACAAACATATTGATATTCTGAGTGTGCAGGAACAAACACACCCGCTACAAGCTGCAGTCTGATTGTGTGCCAAGTGTGATAGTCAGCATCTGTCTGCTAACGTTCAATCAATGAGAAAAACTATGAAGAAAATGTGAACACAAAATACATTCAAGTATGATCAATAAGACATCCTGCAGGGACAGATTCAGGTTTTCATTATTTAAAAAAAAAAAGAAGCCTGTGCTGCCCTGACACACATATTATTATTAGCTCTCGCTAATAATAATATGTGTGTATTCAGTGAAGTTCCATACTCTCTCTAGTTAAGTGACTCTGCAGGAAACAGTGATGCTGCAGGAAACGGGGGCCACAGCTGCAGACATGCAGAGCCCTAACTCTTACAAAATAGTGCTTTGACAGCTGCTGAGTTGATTTCTAAAACCACCAACCAGAGCAAAATGTGATGTCTGGCGTTCATCAGAAATGATGCTATCATGTGCACTTAGTCTTACTTCCCCATTTGTTTAACTCCCACTTATATAGCATAATTTCTCCCTGCCAATGATGCACACATTCACATCCACATTACAGGAAATCATTCATTTTGCTTATTAGACAACTATAAAGCCCCTTTGGTTAACTCGTGAGGTGTTGAAATTATTTGACTGGAATGGTTGCACTGACAAAAAACACAAAAAAGATGAAGTCAGCAATTTGACTTCATGTAACTGAAGCCGGTCACACAAACTATACATGTTATCTATTAATGTTATTGTCATGATTGTATGTATGAAGAGTACTTTTACTATTGATACTTGAGTACATTTTCCTGAGACTGTACTATTACTAAGTAAAATTTAGTTGTAATTCTTGAAATCAGTATTTTGTCAATTTTGCCTTTAAGTAAAAGGGTCAAATTACAGAAAAACCACCTTTAAATTTGTCCAAAGGGAATTCAGAAGTTTAGTTTTTAATTGGGCTACAATCCATCATAGTACTGATATTTCAATTATAATAATGATTTCATTGTTATAAGCTCAGCTGGTTGGTTCGCCTGTCCGCTTCCTTTCACTCCTCACTTACTTCAGGGCTCCACCTAGCGGCCACATGGTGTCACTGCACCCACCACACGTTCAATGCACTGACACCGAGGCTCCTGCAGGGGGTGCTGTAACATAACTCTGCCACCACGCGTGCTCTGACTCACCTAAGAAGGACGGCTGGCAGCTGACGAGTTAGTGGCCTCTTAATTTTATTCTCATACATTTAATTGACATGGATGAAATTACCTACAAGGGTGTGGTTTCTCATTCATGGCTTATTTTAGTTGCCTCCAGTTAAACAGGCTCTGTAGTGTTTACGTTATCCTGGCGCTCTGCAACGTTTCCAAATGATGACTTTCTCCTTCAACACAATTAGACGGAGTTTCCCTTTCAGCCTTAATTACTCTTCAAAGTCACGGCGGGTTTAATCAGGTGCGAAAAGCCGAAAACTGCTTTTCTTCCTCTAGGCGTTATTTTTATTTGTTTGAGGCCGTTTTCAAGCAAAGAAGAGGGAATGAATGTTTAAAATATCATTTGCGCACGCGTATGTTTGACAACAGGGAAACTCAGAGCAGGTAATTAAATCAAGCAGAGCACACCTGAGCATGATTACTGAGGTTCACGGTCGTAGTTCCCTTCATCCAAATACACAGGAAGATGTGTTTTGTATTGTGAAAAAATCCTGTCACACTCTCCCAGAGGCCCAGGTGACATCCCCAGATGTTTTGGTTTGTCTGACCAACGATATTATTCAGTATCACAACAATTTACAGTGATATATAACAGAATGTTTGTAGCGTTATCAGTGTCTTAAATTTGTACTCTGTTATCAAAATGGTTGCCAATTGTTTTGATTTTTTTTTTTCATTGTATCACTGAATTTTTGCAGCACTAGTCTGAACCCCCCCGGGAGTTTACAGACAGGTGAGAGAGCAGGTGTGTATATCTGTGAAAATGGACAGGAAATAAATGAGAGTTGCTTTTAATTTGACCTCTGAGTCATTTTGCTGTTACAGAAGAAGAAGAAAGAGAGAAGGACGTGGAGGAAAGCAGAAATAAGTGTGTGTCTCTCATGTTAAAAGTTATATTTACAGTGTTCTGCTTTAATCAGAGTGTTTATGAAGAACAGTCACTGCAGTACGTACAGCTCAGGGCCTCGGGGATACACTCAGTGATAGTCGACTATATCTATATATAGATTCAATGACTTTTGTAGGCTCCTACACATGAAAATACAATTTCCAAACAAGGTCAAAACTAACACACTGAAGACTTTATAATCTTTCTTGATGAAGTTGAGTGAAAATGTTTGGTGAGAAAGCATGACGGAGTGCAGAGGAGCTGTGCCACATGTTTTAATTTTGATAGGTGATGAAGCTCAAGCATTCAGCCGCTCAAACTCATCTCAGGCTCTGTGACTTGTAATCGGCCTGTACATGATCTCTACAGATACTTGTTTACACTCTATCTGCTATTTCTTTGTCTTTTGTCCAACGTTTCTTTGTTCAGTGCATGTTCATTTGTAAGTCTTGCATTTGATATTGTGCACACCTCCACCATCTTGTATTTATGTTTCCCACAGAACCTGAGAGTGTAGGCCTTTAAAAAGAAAAAAGTGTCTGGAATTTAAGGAAGGCAGACATTAAATTTGATGTGTAACAGACTGAATGAGCGCGTCTGCACATTTCTTCTGTCCTTCTGTATTTTCTTAATTTTATATCTCACAAATGGCAACAATTCCCTCTGCTTTGTTTGGATTTTAAATGGTTTAGACTCTGATACGTAGGTGGATGTACACCCAGAAGAAGAAGAAAGTCTGTGTGTGATTTAAAAGTTGAAAGAAAGTTAAGAAAAGTCTTGTCTTTACTCTGACCCATTTTGTCATGGAAATTGTATTTTTATCTGTAGGAGGTTGTAAAAATTCCATAAAAGCCCCTCCCTCACAGATTTTGTTTAGATATTCGCTGTGACCAACACATAATGCCCCCCCCCCTCTATCAACACATGCACATATCCTCTGAAGCCTTCTCTCTATTCACCAACCCCCTGTCTCTCCAGGGACCCCCTCGAAAGTCTGGTGAGGGGTCTCCAGTGCCAGAAAGCAGGAAGTCACAGCTGTGCTCATCCCCCTTTCAGCATGTGTGAGAGAGAGCGTGTGTGTGTTTTCTTGTCTCCATCTACATCTTTGTGTAGATCTGGGTCAGGGTGTGTGTGTGTGTGTGTGTCTATATGTCTGTGTTTGTGTCTCAGCTGCTCTCCCGTCCAGTCTATCTCGGCAGTATGACGCTAGTTTCTATTCCCACTTCTTTGGTGCAGAAGTTTCCAGTGCTGTTAAATGAGAGCGACAGAGAGAGAAACCCTGGCTTACACAGACTAATAAACAGTGTGTGTGCCTGAGCTGTGTGTCGTTGTGGCTAATGATGTTAGACTGGCTGCACTGGACTGCTCTGGTGGAAACACACACACATACAAACACACACCCTCTGTCAGCTCTGCTTTTTTAAAATTGTTTCTGTTTTCCCCTCTTGCTTTTTACTTCTTTATTTATGCTTTTTACTTCTTCTTCTCTTTCTTATTGCACCACCTCTGTTTTGTTTCTCTGTTTTTATTCTTTATTTGGCCAAAAGTATGTAGACACCCCAGCCCATATGCCTTTGTGAACATTAGCTCTTGGGCTGTTTTTGTGGTTTAGGCTGGACCCCTTAGTTCTGATTGGAGGTGAAACAATTAGTCAATTAATTTACAGCAATTTTGATAATGAATTATTTAAGTCCTTTGGTTTCAGCTCCTTACTTGGATGGATTACATTTCTGTATCATATGTGATTGTAAATGGAATTTCTTTTAATTGTTGGTTGGATGAAATAGGACATTTGTAGAAATCATCTTGGACTTTTAGATATTCTGATGGACATTTTTTTTTCATTTCACAGACCAAAGAAGAAAAAAGTTTGCAGACTGTTTGATAAAGAAAATTATTGTTAGGTGCTGCTCTAGTGCTGATCAAGTGAAAATTTCTGCCACAGTAAACAGTGAAGTTTTAGTCAGTAGTATGCTTCCATATTTCTTGGTACTTTCCTGTTTCAACATGACAGTTCCTCCTAGCACAGAAAAAGGTCCACTAACACACGTTTGCTGTTGAAGGACTTGACTTGCTTCCCTAATCTTCGTCACTCCTTCATTTTCTCTTCCTTGTCGTGTCTTGTTTTATCTCTTTTCTCGGATTCTTTCTTCTTCTGGAGCCTCTGCAGCTCCTTGTGAAGCCAATTCTTTGCTGTAATTCTCGGGCCTTCAGTTTAATAGGCGCAGTGTGCCTCTGTAACACCGACCGCCTTTGTTTTGGTTACAGATAAAATCACTGAAGGAAAACACAGCAGCAGAGAGAGAGAAGGAGAACGAGGGAGAGGCTATAGATGTAGAAAAACAGTGCAGTGAAAGAGTGTGTGAATCCCTGTGGTGCAGGAAGAAACAGACAAATCCAGAGAGCGAGAGGGGCAGTTCTTCCCTCCTCTTTTTTATTTCTTGAACAAGATGCACAAGGAGAAAGAGAGGGAAGGAGGGAGAGGAAATGATAGCTGCTAAAAGAGTGATGATTTGACAAAGCACGTATCCAGAGTTAACTGCTTCCTAACTCTGAAGTACAGATGGGGATTTCAGTCTTTCCTCTAAACTCTGCAGAACTTTGCTTCTGTCTGTTATTATTTCTTAAACCTTGTCTGAGTTTTTAATCTGATTGATGTTTTTGTCCTCTCCTCCCTTCATCCCACCTTTTATTGTCACTTTGTTTGATCTCATTCTGATGTTATCTCACGTGCACGGCGAGTGTGCATGCGTGGACATATGGAGCTGATAGCAGCGCCTGTTGCTGGTGTTTTCTTTGGGAATGTTGACAAGTTGACAGGCAAGGCGCTGCCCTGACGTCGAACCTCACTCCACTGTCAGGACGGGAGAGACAGACAGATTCAGGGAGAGAGAGAGGGAGAAGAGAGGGGTCTAGGGGGAGGGTGAGAGGCACAGAAGTAGATAGGGAGAGAGGGGGAGGTGATAGAAAAGGAGGAGGAGAGATGAAGGGGGAAAAAAATGACTTCACGGCCGCGACTGGACTGCCCCCTTTTTTCCCCTCAGCCTCTCTCTGTCTCCCAACTTTTTTCCTCCCTCCTCCTCCTCTGTGTGTTTTTTTTAAATGATTTGGGGAGAAGAGGGGAACAAGCATTCGGAGCTTGGCTGACGGTGCAGGCAGGAGCGTCACATAGGCAAACAGGAGCCTGAGGGGCAGCACACAGGGACTGAAGAGGACAGAACAGGCGTTGGGGGGTTTTGGATTTGATGCACAAACTAAAAGATTGATTGACAGAAGAGGCAGGCAGAAGGAGAAAGAGCAGAGAGGACATATTATTATATATCTTAACAAGCTTTAAACAATATATTTACACTTACAAAGCAAGGAGAAAGGCCAGATACACTGTATAGATTTATTTTTGTAGAAGAGACAGCTAGGCAGATACCTTGTGAGCAAACCTAAACATTTTTTTCCAAAGGAGACTGTAGTTTTCTTCCACTGGAGAGGAAAGAAGCAGATGAACAGAGGCACATTTTGAATGAAAGGAGAGGAATCCTCCTCTTCATCCAGCAATGCGTTTGAGGAACTTTGCACTGGACTGTTGCTGCCTGCTATGGATGCAGGCATAAGACACGTATCTTCATTGAATTACTCTTGAGAAGAGGATCAACATTTTCTTTTTTTTTTCTTCTTCTTTTTTTTTAACAAAGTCCTTCTTCAGTGCAGGTGTTGTTCTGACTGTCACTATGCTTTCTCAAAGGTACTCTTTAACACCATCATTGACTTCTTGTCTTCTGGTCCTGTGCATCCTGGATGCATGGACCACAGCCTGGCCAGCCTCCCAACAGTCCCAACCCCAGCTGCAGTCCCGCCGGTCCAGGCAGATGTCACCCCTGGCCTCCTCCTCTGCTGCCGGCAACCTGTCAGAGAGCGCTGAGAGCAAAGTGGAGCGTCTCGGCCAGGCTTTCAAGCGTAATGTCCGCGAGCTGCGTGAGAAAAGCTCCTGCTTGGACCTGGTCTTCCTGGTGGATGAGTCGTCCAGCGTAGGGGCCAATAACTTCCTGAGCGAGCTGAGATTCGTACGCAAGATGCTGTCCGACTTTCCTGTAGCGCCGGAGGACACACGGGTGGCGTTGGTCACCTTCTCATCCAAGACCCACGTAGTGACGAGGGTGGACCACATCTCAGCGCCCAAGTCCCACCAGCACAAGTGTTCCCTGTTCAACCAGGAGATCCCGGCCATCAACTACAGAGGAGGAGGCACCTACACGAAGGGAGCCTTCCAGAGGGCAGCGGTGAGTCAGACCTGAAGATAAAGTGAAAGTGGCTCTAATGTTGATGCCAGTGAAGCATATGTGTCAGTCTGTGTTCCCAATGTGCCTGCATATATGTGTATAAGTTCATTTCTTCCCGTTGCCACGTCTGTGACTGCACAGTGTCTGTATGTGCCAGTTACTCTGCAGCCCGCTGTGTTTCCAGGGAGTGATTGTGGCTCAGTAAAGTTGATGTTAATGAGGCCCTGCATGGTTTTGCTGCTGCTGCTGCCGCTGCTCCTGCTTCCTCTAAATTACATGCCAGCAGATAGAGAGGGGAAGATGCTTGCCAGCTAATTGTCAAGGAGATTCCAGAGATAAAAATACCATGAAGAGTGAGCACATACGTGGGCAGACATTCACACACAAATTGGCAGCAGCTTTGTGGGTAAATATGAATTGCATCAGTGTTCCTGATAAGGTTTGGTCTAATACTCCCTTTATCTGTTTTTATCACTCCAGACATTTATGGCTCTTAAACAGAAGCATTATAGGTTTCAGCGCTGTATTTGTTGTAGAGACAGGGATTTGGGGGTTATGTGAGGTTACAAGGGGTCAAAATGTTAGTTTGTTTATGGTTTGTTGATTTGAGCTGCCTGACACCCAGCCGCGTGAACACACACTCGAACACACACGCACCCAGGACATATGGCACAGTTCATCCGTCAAGTCCAAACAGCCCAGCTGTAAAAGCTGCGTTGGTGGTATAGGGGCTGGTCCTGTGTAAACACACACACACATCAGCTCATGCCTCAGATCTGAGGTCTGCAAATCTGTTAGGAAATACTGCAGCCTGTTATTATGTTATTTCTGTTATTTTGCCCTTGGATGAAAGGAGACATGACTAAAATCAAGACAGGGTGACAGATAGGAAAAATAGATGTTATGACTGGATGCACCATCTCCTTGGTGAGTGCTGCAGCATCCTCTGCTTAAAGTCAGTGATGTGGTGTTCAACAAAAAAGTGCAGTGATGCCTACATCCAATCAGTGATCATCATCAAGTCACTGATTCACATTTATTTCCTCATCCTGATGTTTGATGAGAACATTAACTGAAGATCGTGACCTGCATCTGCTTGATTTTATGTATTGATTTAAATAAGCAGCTGTACAGGTGTTCCTAATAAAGTGCTCTGCGAGTGTAGGTCACTTTGATGTGTTCTAATGTTCCATGAATGCACCACATCAGCCTGGTTTTTCAGACAAAAACGTAGGTAAGCTGACTTTTGGCAGATTTACCCTCCACTTCATGCCTGTGTAAAGCTAATAGCCTTGGACCGAATACTCCGGCTTAGCGCTGAAAGCTTCTGCCCTCAGGACAGATTTTCAGCTCGCCCTCCTTAGTTAAGTGCTGATAAAGAGACTGCTGGCTGTGTCCCAGCTGCTAAAGACCACAACAATACCAAGAAAAGGCTTTCTGGGGGAACTTTAGTGCCTTATCATTATTCACAAACACTCAGAATGTTTTGGGTGATTTATCAAGTGATGTAGTAGTCTAAATCATCCAAAGATGACAGGGCTGCTGCTCAGGCCCTTTATTGGTTAAACGTCTGATTAAAGTGAAAGATTTTCACTCTGATATTAATGTATAATAGCCAACAAATGTTCCTTTATTTCTTTGCAGTGTGGCATCTTGCATAGGAATCTCAGCAAGAGTCCATAGGCCGACTTGAGCACATCAGCTGGTACTCCACAAACCACCCCACACCTGATAGATTCAGTTTGACGTTTACTGTGTCTTTGCATGTTTGAGGAAGTGATGTTATATTTAAAAAAAAAAGAGAGAGAGAGAGAGAACAGGCCGTCTGTGATTTATTGCCTGATCTCTCCTTTTTTTTTTATCATCCGTCTGAATCTGACTGGAAAGACAGAAAAAGGAGTGGTTGTCATCTCTTTCCATTAGCTATATAAAGGATGGGTCTGCTAACACTAATCTACAAGGAGCATATCCGCCTGTCATCGTGTACCGACTGAACTGTAGGGCGACTGTCTCAGTGTGTGCTGAACTGGGAATTCTGTTGAAGTGCGCGAGTGCATGTAATTAGGGATTTTGTGCTTTTGCCCCTGCACATGCTCTCACGCATTCGTGCTCCCATGTATCCATCTAGTGTTTCAAGGGGAAAATTAGTTGTGTGTGTGCGCACGTGTGTTAGATAGAAAGCAAGACTGAAACTAAGAGAGAGAGAAGATAATTGAAAATTGCAGTATAATAATAATGATGCCATATTTTATTCCCTTGGCTGGTCTTGGCTGTTCTAAGTGCTGTAGAAAGCTGGAATCCATTAAGAGAGACATTTTTCCACCAGCCGTGCATGTAGAGACAGGGCTCTCCTCCAGCCCTCTTCATCTCTGTCTCTCTCCGTCTCTCTGCTGTCTGTCTGTCTGCTGTCTCTCTTTTCACCTAATGCATCATGCAGTAGGTTTAAAGCATCAATGTATGCAGGTTCCAGTTTTCTGATTCAAGACTTTCTCACTTAATTAGGCAAATATTGAACTTAGTGTTAAACTAATATATACAAATTCAATCTGTCTTATACACATAAGTCACTTTGCTGTTCCCTGGCTCTCTCTTATGTTATCAGGGGCTTCAAGAAGCTAGGTTGTGTGATCTGACCACATCTAAAGGCGAAAGTGGCCTCACTCGAAAGCGAGCTTTATGCTCCTTCCGAACTTGTTGGATGGTCACAAAGCTTTGGAAACCCCCTCCCCTCAAACCTTTCCGACGCTGAATAAGGGGGATCTGTGTCCGTTTATGTAACTTTCTGAAACCGATGATCTGACATTCACACCCACTTCACGCAGTGATTGGTCAGCTGTGTGGAGGGGGAAAGGAACCAAGGATTCAATTTCTCTCTCTAGTTCTCTTCTTTTATTTCTTATGCATTTATTTGTGTCAGCTTTCATGTGAACAACTGAGTGCAGCACTGTGAGAATATTCCTGGAGGGACTGCCTGAAAATTTGCGTCATCTCCATTTTTAAACGATATCACATCTCCCCGCTCACTGTAACGGCCGGCTTTTTGCTCTGCTTTCCAGTGTGTCAGTTTGAATCAGGTATAAACACTTTTGTTATAAGCAGATGCAATTAATCATAAAAACTAGAAGATGTGTGCACATCATTGCACCGGCTTTCCTTGAAGGCATTCATGGTTTTGCTGTCATTTATACACACGAAAGGTGACAGAAGTAGTTGTGTAAAAAGCTTGAAAAAGACTGGTCTCTCCTTAGGCCTTTAGATATCATTTCAAATTTTTTGAAATCGGTTTCCAATACGATACCCTTTTTTTCAGAACAACACCAAAGGTTTTTTTCCCCACAAAAACATTGAATTAACGTCTCAAAACGTCACTGTGTCATGGTGTTAAGACACCAGCGGCTCCACAGGAGTATAGCAGTAGAACATAAACGTGTGACACAGTCTAACAGAAGGTACTTGATTATCTGATTTAGATCAGAAAGTATTTGATAAACGGATGAATTAACAAGACTCTAACAGAGCATTCAAAACCTGACAGATTAATATGCATTTCTGCAGGTATATTTCAGCAATCAACAAGTTCTGAGGTCTGACATCCAGTCCCTCTCTCTCCACGGTACTGATATAAACCAGCCCATTCTGTGTCTGTGTGTGAAATAATGTAGATGAGGGTAAATGTCATGGACTATGAGTTTATAAAGAGCGCAGCTCTCTGTCATGATGATTCACAGCTCCCCGTTTCGGGGTCTGTCTCTCCTCAAGCTCGCGTCGGACATGATAACCTGGTAACTGCTGACGTCACCCTGTAGTTTTCCAGTGCTTTTCCCGACCGTCACACAGAGGAGCTGATTGATGACTTGATGAATGTTTTCAGGCCCTTGAGGAATAACTGTGGTACTGTACCTGAGACAGAAGTACTTCACCCCCACCCCCTTTAATTACTCTGAAAAAGTCCATCCATTTTCCTGTTTTTTTTTTTAGCTCTCATTTTATTTATTTTCCATGCATTTGCCTTTTACATGACCAAATATCTTGGCTCAGAGCCTTTCATTTTATTCTGTTGGTTGCTGGTAATCTTGTTGATCTAGGAATTACGTTTTTTTCCATTGTTGCCTTTATTATGGCTTGCTTTGGATACGAGTGACAGCCATTAAAATACAGGCAGAGAAATGACTGTCTGTAATAGCCAGTTCAAAATCCCCACCATCACTTGTTTTTTGTCCCATCGTTTGTCTCCATCCTGACGATTTGCCTCTGGGTTGCCATGCGTTGCCAGACAAAACCCCCGCTCGCTCTCTGCAGGCAGGCCCGGCTCTGGCAAAGAAACACTGTGCACTCAAACTGGACTTGGCGGCCACACCGCGTCAGTCTGCCTTCACAGTTGCATAAGGCACAGACAGATGGGCAACGTGTGAAGAGAGATGATGAAAGAAAAGGAGTGGGAGAAAGATGGAAGAATGAGGGGAAAAAAGACAAGGAAAGAGAGGGGAAAAAGCCCTGGATTGAGGACCTGAGAGAAGGAATGTGGCTTTTACTGGTGGCTATTCATGGTAATGTTTTTACCTGACTGTTGGTTAGTGGTGTCCTGCCTTGCCTGAATCTGGGTCAGAACAGATACTGGAGTAGTTTACCAGCGTTAAAAGGAGCCACTTAATAAAAGGAGCTTTCTGCTCAGCCAGTCGGTGTGTTTCTGGTTCTGAAATCTGTATAAGTTAGACTAGCAGGTGGGTTATTTTCCCCTGCTTCCTTAGTGAAAGGTTCCAGTGACTCCTAATGTGCCCAGCTCACCGGCAAATCACACACATTCATGCTCATTATTCACACACACACACTCACTCACGGACACAGAGTTTATGTAGCAGCTGCATGTCTTTACACGGCTGTCATCATATATAAGTCTGAGAGGTCATACTAGAGCCTGTAAACTGGAGTGTGCTTGCAGTTATAGACATACTGTGTGTGTGCAGTATGTCTATAAGTGTGTAAAGTAAACCTGATTCTTGCAAACTCTGCTGGATTTTAGTCCTGCAAACATCCACCAGTCCAATATTATGGAAGCTGGACCCATCAGGAAGCTCTGTGGAGCTGTTTAGTTTTCATTATGAATTCGAACTGTGTCTTGATGGCTCCCAAACATTAAACAGCTTTTAAAGAGTCATTGCAGATCCGAAATGAAGCGATTTAAAAGTTCTATTCATCGCCTTTTTTTGAGAAAATCTGAGTCAAAGCCAACATTTGTCCTGTGTAGTCCGAGTAGATGTTTCATAGAAGGTGGTCACCTGTCAATCACACGACTCTACGTGAGATGATGCCTTCCTTTATTGAGCTTTTCCAGACCACAGTAAGTGGAACAAATATCGTGGGCTGGGTTTGTGAGGCCCCCGCCCCCCCCCCGTGTCATTCCAGTGGGTCGTTTTTTTCCCATTTCTCCCATTTCAGTGCCTTTCCATCAGGCTCTCCTCCGGAGCCGCAGACCTCCTCAGCAGTCTCTCAGGCAGGGAAATATCATCGTCGTCAGCTTTGACGCATTACAGCCAAAATGTGCAGTATTGTTTTTCAAAACATTGTCTATTAGATTAAATGAGGCTTGTGTAAGTTGCTTATATATTTGGCCTGTGGAGGTGAACTGCGGAGATCCTGTACACGGGCCTGTCTGAAGCACTCGCACACACACACATGCACTTGATATTAATGTTTGGGAGTCTGAGCCTTTGCCTGAAATTCTGAATAAGCAGTAATGAGATGTAGAGTGCAGCGAATTAAGGTGGGAAATGAACACCATCCATCACCTGAACGCTGGAAAATTTTGTCTACAGCTGGGTGATTTTCAGGGGCCTTTTCATTTCTAGATAACATATTTGCTCACTGAAGCGTTCTCTCTTTTTTTTTTTTTTTTTTGGTCCTCCTGGCTGAGTCATTTTAAACAATTGATTCTCACCAGCAACGCTTGATGAAATTCGAGCTAAACTCTCAGTATAAGAGGAGAGAGCAGAGAGGAAAAAGCAAATGGCCGCAATTTCTGCGAAAGAGCTGATGCAAACGAGGGCCTTTTGCTGCAAATGAAAGCAAGGTGCATCTCTTTGATCTGGTCCCCAAGGCTGGACCCAGTCATGATAAGATGATAAGAAAAGACTCTGTTTCCTGTCTGTGCAACTGCCATTTCCCGCCATCTCACCCATAATCATTTCCTCCCCCTCAGTGCGTCTGCTTCTTCCCTCCATTCAGACCCATTTGCCTCCTCCTCCTCTTCCTCCTCCTCAGTATCAGGGGGTCTGCGGTAGGGATGGGTGAGACAGCAGGATGGTGCAGACAAGCCGCTTCGCCCACCAGCCAGAAAAGCCCTGATAAGACCGAGGCCAGACAGGAACGTCCACAGACACTGGACACCAGATTTAAAATTTCTGCAGTGGGAAGTGGGTGAATCTGTGAGGTGATTAATCTGGACCTTAAAGTTTTGCTTTAACATGGTACAGATTGCTTTTTGTCTCAGATCAGTGGTGGACAGAAAATGAATTTGTTTTACTTTTGAAGCTGAAAGCAGCTAAAGCATTTTGTGACACCTTCTCACAGGCTTAACATCTATAAATAATCTATTACACTGAGTTAATACGAGTGATTTTAATTCTCCAGTTGTTTAGTTTGAATCAGTTTTAGAATAAATAATAAAACTATCCTTTATCTCACAAGAAAACTGCAATAATTCCGAAAATGTCAAATGAACATAATGTTGTGTTGTAATATATGTTCTCAGTTCTTCCCTTTCCCATTAATCATCTTATGACATTTAGATTAGCTCGCAGTCCCTTTGATGGGTCTCGACCACCAGACTGGAAACCACTGAGCGAGATCAGAAGCTAAAACAGAGGTGTGCACTCGCTTCTTCTATTTCTGACTCACATTAGTCCACTTGGCTCTTGGATTTCTTGAAGTTTTATTTTTATATTCACTGAATATATGAAACATTTGAGGGCATTACACAGTGTGTTGGTTTTGGAAAACCACTGCTACCTGAGATATATTTTTTCTGTCAGTTTTAAAAACATAGATGATGATATGTTTCAAATATAATTTTTGTTGTAAGCAGATATCTTAATGTGACTCTTGACTTCAACATTGGCCCTTAATGTCCTTTACTGTAATGCCCTGAAATCAGATTACAATATTTCACTTTAAGAAAGAGCTGGTTTGAAAAAGTGCAAGACCACTCCTTAAACACACACACACACACACACACACACACACACACACACACACACACACAGAATTTACTGGGTGCTTACCTGGCACTAATGCTCAGGGTGTGTTTGGAAAGTTCTTCAGTCATGGTGATCGACACAATAGACTCAACATGACTGTGTGTGCTTTAGTGTGTGTGTATGTTTTGGGTTTAGGAGGAAGAAATGCATTAGTCTCGGGTTCTGCTCCCTCTGGGCCTCTTCATACTGAATCATCTTGACAGAAATATTCTCCGTTCTCCTCTTTTATAACTTTGTCCATCAACCTCAAATATGCTTTGGAGCATTTTTCTCACAGAGTCCTTTGTTTTCTGTTCAGAGGAGAAGCGACTGTGGGCTTTCAAATTATATATCGACATTTGCTTGACTTTTTTTTTGTTAAATGAAATTAGCTTTGATCTAGGGATCTTAGTTTTTTAATATTCAAAACTATCTCTGTCATTTAACATCAGCGATACCTTTGGTAGCTTGTTAGTAGGACTCTTTCATCTTTTAATTCGCCCCACCTTCCTTTTATTACTGTATCCGTTGCTGTCTTTCAGTATTTTCTGAGCCACTGGTTGTGTATGGGGTTGCACAGTTTCCTGGGTTTTGAGGTGACGTCAACAAATTGCAAGAGCAGCAGCACATCTGCACATATGAGAAGCCGGAGAGAAATAATTTTTGCCATTTTTGCTTTAAAAAGTTACTTAAATTGTTTAAATTAATTGATTGTGGAAATGGTTGATAATTAATTTGATTCAGTCGACTTTACTGATTAATCAACTAATCGTTTCCGCTCAGCTCTACACTGGTTAAACTGCACTTTGTCTTCTCATGGCTAATTGTACGGACAATATTTGCTTTTGTTACTTAACGGCAGCCTGAACTCTCCTGTTCCTTCTCTCGTAACACTGTGCTCACTCCTGCCCTCCTCTCTGAAACAGATACTGAATATTTTCCAGAAACAGGGGCCTACTCTCCGACCTCTGAACATCCAGAAGACCCTGAGGGCTCCTCGTTCACCGTTATCTAACACACACTCAGACAGACACTCAATGTTAAATGTAAGAAAGAAATTACTTCTGTGTGCGAAAACGTGAAATAAGGAATCGGCAAAGGAGGAGTTACGATAAAAATAGATTTTGACAGAGAGAGAGAAAAGCAGAGAAGAAAACAGAAATAAACTGAGCATAAAAACAAGAGTCATCTATTAAATTGTCCCTCTGTTCTGTGAAAGCCTCCCGCGGACCAAAGCCAAGCCAAAGCTATGATTTATGAAATAAATTTATTCCCTGAATCAGCGTTTCTGTTTTCAGTGATACAGCGAAAGTGCTTCATAAATATATTCTGACCTGTCAGATCATCAGATCGTTTACATGTTTGGCACCATTCTTTTAAAGTGAATTTATTTACAAAGGTGTGTTTCGGCTCATCCCTCCATTCTCTGTCACCGTGCATTGATAACCTATGGCCCTTTTTAAATTCTCCGACTATCACATATCTCTGGGGAAGTGTTGACAGATGGCCAGTTAGAGCAAAAATATGCACATTGAGAGTTCAGCTGAGTTCAGCGGTCATGGCAGCGAGTGCGTCTGCCGCTCACTGTAGTGCAGAACGGCTCATAAGAGGCCGAACGTGGCTCGAATATGTGCAACCTGTCAGAAAACTGGGCAGTGGATCCTCACAGAGATCTTTTTGAAACGGTCCCAGCTGCTGGGGATGCTGGTGTCTCTTTTCTTTGCAGTTAGACGCAGCCTGTCACTTACTGAATTAATTAGAAAGTTCTTCAACTGGCAAATTATTTTGTCTGTGAATGTTCCATTTTGTCAACCAAGGACCTAAGTCTGGCAGTTGCTGATTTACAATCTCAAAAACAGCAAAACCATTTGTTACAGTCTTTTTGGCCTGAACCTTTTTTCTAATAGATTTTCCAAATGCTAGATATCTCATTGGGAACAAAACCCTTCAATTCACCAGAACACAGAGTTTTTTTTTAAGCCCAATCCAAGGTCATTGGTTTCCTGCAACAGCTCTCCAAGCATCCTGGTCCCATCTGTATTCACTACAGCAGCCACAGACTTGGCGATGTAAGACCTGAGCAGATCTGCTTTATCCTTCCTCATCTACTTTAGATCTTTCTTTAGAAGCTCAGTGGTCTTTCCCCCTTCAGGAATAACACAATGAGACATTAAACATGAAGAAGGAGTCCAACTCAAATTCCAAAAAACCAACGCTTAGGTTTCACCCCCGCCTCATTGCTGAGAAAAGGGAGACAGGTTCAGAAAGCAACATGGTCCGATTCAGTCTAACACAATACCATATCATTTTTTAAATTTACTAGTTTCAGTCTGTCTTCGGTTGGTGGCTCATGTAAATAAGTGTTGAAAAACCTTCACTGAGACAAACTGATGCATGTCGGATAGATCCTGAAGGAGTTTGCAGCCCCTCGTGGCTTTGATTGGATGTTAAATGGATGGAGAGGATCTGAGTCTGACTTTGTTGGAATGAGTGCATGGGTACCTCGGCGTGTCTGTCGAGTGTGTGTGTGTTCAACTCTTAGACAGCTTGACAGCTTTTAGACAGTTCTGCTGTCTGTCTGTTTGGAATTGTAAAATGAAAATAGTCCCAAATCAGTCTTTGTTCGCTTGTTCTAGACTTTGTTGAAAGGTTGTAAATTACTGTTGTTATTGCTGATAAAGTATCTGGCTCCTGCAAAAGCTGCTGAGTTTGTAGTCGCTGTCTTTGTGACTGTTGTCTGAAACACAGTCTGTTTTTCACTGTCTGTCTTCCAAAGCGCCAGGTGATCTGTCCATCTGTCTCCCTCTTTTATTTCTGTCTGTTTCCAGTTTGTCTTCCCTCTCTGCGTCACGCCTTATTTTCCTGCCTCGAGGGTCTGCTCCGGCGTTTTTCAGCAGACTTCAGTGTATACAGCATGGGCCGGTTTGGATGCTGTGGAGTGTGTCCCACTTGGCCTTGGGCTAAAGCTGCTGCGGTCAAATAACTGGGCTTTACTCTGGCCAAAACCAGCGACTCCAGTTAGAGAAAGAATTAGAGAATGAAAATGAGGTGATTAAGGCCAGTGGAAACAACAGGGAGTGTGTCTCTGTCTGTGCGTGTGAGAAATGCATATGTGTGCTTAAGCAAGTTTATGAGCATTTATTTGGGCATCGTTCTCACTTTTTCTCTCCAGGTTTCAATTGTGATGCGTGAAATCAGGGCTTTACTGATCCAAGGCCAGTGATCTATTTCTTTTTCCATTGTTTTTTTTATTCCTCACAACTGATTGGATCAATCTAAGTGTTAGCTAACATGCACAATATATAATAGATTTTTGCTATTTTTAATTATTTTGTTTTAGAGTTATGTATATATTTGCAACAGTGACTCAAACTGTACACAGTACAGTGTGGATAGGTCGCTGATATTGTCCCTTCTCATGCTTGCAAAGGATAAAAAACATGACTTTTGATTTTTAATGCCCCCTGTTCCTGCTCAGTGCTAAATAATAGTTTTGTTTGTATGCCTGAAGACGGAAAACACACCCAGAACCACCACTTTAACCACACTACAGACCATCACCGCGACCATCACTCAGCCAAATTCTTAGGGAAAATAACTGTGGCTCTGCGGTTGTGGATACTTATTAGTGTTAGTCCCTGACATCTTTTCGTGTCTTCACTATACTTATATATACTATACGTCGTCATTGGGTGTATGAAAATGCACAAAGAAAGGAAGAGAAAATAGCAAAAGCAAGAAAAGATGATTAAGGACGACAAGTGACTGAATTAATTTCCTTAACGACACAAGGGTGTGGTTAGACTTTCTAGAGGTGTTTCTTATTCCTGTTCTCCCCTGTTTTCCTGTTACATGCATCAAGGGTCAGTCACTTTGCCAGAGTGGAAATTATCACACCCCGCTTTGTCTTTCAAACCAGGCCCAAAAGAAATTATTCACTTGCTACTTGCAAGACTGAAGTGAAAATTACCCTCCTTTTCGAAAAATAGGGCATTAGAATGAGCTAAGTGAAAGCCGGAGAGGGCAATCGTTACACTTCCCGGCTCTGTAAAACACAGATGTCAGTAAACCCCCTCGACGGAAACAAATGTAACTTCAGATTTCTCCACGTCGGCCTTAAACATCCATCACTGTGTCATTTTTTAGTGTTTAACCCATACAGTTAATTGTTCCCCAGCGAAGAGGTTTTTAATTTAATGACTGCAGAGAGGAGGAGTGTAAGCCCGTCATAAAAATCAGATGTACAGTACAAAGCGTCGAGCCTACAGGAGCTTATGGGGCGGATTTCACCACTTCAGCTCCCACTGCGCAAACATGAATAGCACACACACACACACATAAAGTAGTTAATGTTACAAAACATTTTAATGCTTTGTAGACTTTTTCTTTTATTGATTTACACCCGAAGACAGACACTCAGTTGTTGAATAAATTAAGATGTTGTGCATGATGCAATGTCAATTTTGGCTCACGTTGCCTTAACCAGTCAGTAGTGAGATATTTCAGTCGACAGAATATCAAAACTAGGTTGTTTGACGTGTTGTCCGACCTCATTTATTTGAAACTAAAAGTTTGAATAATCCTACTGACTCGAAGCCAGGGTGAAAAGCCGGCTTTCACAGAGAACGAAGAAGACGCAATATTGTTTAAAACTGGGAATAACTGCGCACATTTTCAGACAGTCTCTCTGTTTGCAGACATTCATAGTCGTGCATTTGATTGTTGTGATGAAAAGTGACAGGAATTATTTTCTCACCTCTCCAGTCATGATGTGAAGTGGGGGTAAATGTCCCTTTCAGAGCGTCACACACTGTGGAAAAACCTTCCACTGATCACAACACCAGACCTATTTCAGTCCCACAGAAGATGTGGGTGGCGATTCAGACATCTGGACCCAGCCTGGACTGAAGACCTCCACTTGGTTCTCCCCAGCAGATGTTTTTCACAGCAGACGTATTGACTTGTCATAGCAAAAAAAGCAATGTAAATGATAACATTAATGTTGACATGCGTACCTTTGAGGTCAACCAATGAGCCAGGGAGTGGCACTGCTTACTGGAATGTAACTTTAACTAAGTTAATTACACCTGTGCCCTTCCAGCTAACACGTCACACTGTCTGCTGTGGAAAAGGTCAGTGATGCATTTTCTTCTTCTTAAGATCAGGTGATCATCATCACAACCACCTACCTGACTCTTTCCATCGTGTGTTTTATTGATGGAAATGTGTCTAATTTCGATGTTAGTGGTTTGTAGTGCTACATTACCAAAGATTGCTTCACTGGTGGGTTCAAAAATAAAGCATCCACAGCTTTACACCCTTTGGTAGCTTTACACATATGGTGGTGAACGCACACTTTCCTACGCACATCATGCTCACTCACTTAAAATCACACTCTGTTCTTTCCATTGAGTGTGGATTCACACATAAATGCACACACATACACCTACACACAGATTCCCTCTCACTTAAAATACTGTTCAGCAATTGATAGGTGCTGCTGACACTGTGTGTGTGTGTGTGTGTGTGTGTGTGTGTGTGTGTGTGTGTGTGTGTGTGTGTGTGTGTGTGTGTGTG
>JBBMJY010000016.1:3848522-3874249 GCA_037833715.1 Toxotes lorentzi | reverse complement strand
GTGTGTGTGTGTGTGTGTGTGTGTGTGTGTGTGTGTGTGTGTGTGTGTGTGTGTGTGTGTGTGTGTGTGTGTCAATACATGAAAGTCGAGGCGGTGGGGTCAGTGAGAGTGTTGAAGTGGAGAGGTGCGGAGTGAAATGTGCGATTCACAAACGAGTGGTGAGGAGGCTTTGAAGAATAATACTCCGCCGGCAAGGTGAAAGGTCAGGGAGGAGTCAGCAAGGACAGGAACTGACTGTCAGCAGCTTCAGTGGCCAGTGTTCAGCTGCCACGATCAACTATGTATATGATTAAAACAGTGGTTTCTTGATCTCACTGGAAAAAGTGTGTTTCCACTGGGCCACCGAGCTGCTGAAGCCGTGGTTCTTTTAACCATGGCTTTTTGGATGAAACTTCTTCTACGGTCTGAAAAGACATAATGATTGAAACTGTGCTGAAAAACATTAGAAGATCCCACCTTAGACTCTGAGCTGTTAGAACTGACATATCTATACAGATCTGGACATTTAGCAGAGGAAAACTAAACTTGTCGGTGCTCTCTGGTGGATAGACTGAGTAATAAAAACAAAATCTGTAATATTTCTATGCTTCAATATTCATAAGCTAAAAAAAAGTTTCATGACTGTAATCAAACTGCTCAGCTTATTCCGAAAAAATCAATCACACATATCTTTGAAATGGTGCTCCATCCTCACCAAGCCGGATAAAGTCCACGGCTTTGTAATTAAGACACAAGTTCTTGAAGCATATGGATTTGTTTTGGCATCTTGAGATTAGGATTTACCAAAAGCATCATACATTGGCACCTGAAGAAACCAAAACTATTTCAAAGAGGCAGTAGTGGCAAACTAAATAACATGTTTTTATGGGCTAAGGCGTGTAGGTCTATTAGTAAACCACTTGCTATGTTGAGGTTAGAGTTTGAGAGTGCCAGATTCCATTGGCTTGTTTTCTTTGGTAAGTGTGTGTGTGTATATATGTGTTTGTCTGACTGTCTGTATGTCTGTTGTTGAATGACTATAAGGAGGTAATTGGTACATGAATGTGAACCCACAAATGAGCCGACATCCTGTTTTCTTTGTTTGTTTGCTTCTTTTTTCTTTCTTTTTTTTTTTTAAACATGTCCCAGGTCAAATTGTGCAAGATTTCAGTTTCTGGAACTATTAGTTGTTTTCAGCCTCAGCAAGAAACCCTGTTTTAAGTAGTTGCCCAAATATAGAGACAAAATATGCACTCGACTCAACTTTAATCAGTTCATGTCTGAAATGCCGTGTGCTGGCAAGAAACCCGTCCCCTGATACCGATCACCCAAAACCCCCAGCCAATTTTCAGTGGAGAATACAAAGAACACAAAGGCATACAAATATAATCAGTTTCAATCAGAGTATCCAAACACTAAACACAGGTGTTTCCCAGCAACAGAATATTTGTATTAGTATTTTAGTGAGTTTTTTGGGAGAACAAGTATGTGCAACATCATCTTGTGCTCCAAACTTCTGCTGATTTACGGTGAGGTTTAGAGCTTTTGTGGGAACTCAAGGCAATCCAGGCCAGGTCCATACGATCTCCAAGCAATACCACCCTAAAATGTGTCCTCCTCCTCATATGACTTCCCAGCTTGTGGTTCCTCTTGATGTTATGACGTCTAATGTAATTTCTCCTACCAACAAGAGCCAAGTCCAGAATAAACAGGAGAATCAATAAGTTGAAATCTCTCCATTAATCTGTACTAGAAACACGATGTCTCTCCAATTCCCTGCTCTATTAGAGGAAATCTCCACCTCCAGCTGGTGCCAAGACAAACAAACCCCTCAGGAGAAGAAAGAAGGGGAGGACAGAGCGAGAGGAACATGAGGAAGAAATGCAACTACAGCAACAACAGTCAACATAAAGGAAAATGCTGCGTTGGCCTGTGCAGTGTGGTCTGAGCTAAGTCTGGACAAGATGGGATACGTTTTCATGTGAGCTTTAAGCCGGCGACAGTCCCCAGATCGTTCCCTACGTATAAGCACTTTCAACACGCCAGTCTGGAGTCAAGAAAAGCGCTGCACTTCACCGCACTGTTGCCTTTGTTTATTTCAAAATCAGAGCTCAGCCTCAGAGATGATGCTGTGGCTTCCCTGTGCTCGGGCAGTGAGGTAATGATCTCACGAAAGTCAGAAATATTACATAACTATTGGCATGTCTTCCACTGTTCAGCGTAATTCTGTTGAATATAGCTTTTTATGTCGTGTAGATAATTTTCAGCACAGCCACAATACAGCTCAGTGGCAGGAAGTCTTCTGAAATATCAAAATGAATCAGGTTTTGGTTCTGGCCAGTCATAGCATATCACATAGTGCAGAACATGTGAGTCTACATTTAGTTGGACTGTACCATACACAGTGGTATCGAAACACACAAAACATGCCATTTAAACATTGAAAATGTCAAACACATCAACAGAAAACAGCTTATAATAGATATGAATAACCAACATACATGTCATGAGGCAGATTGTCACATGCCATTGAGTCCAGCATCGTCCAACTGGCACTCGGACCGTAACTGCTCTTGTTATTCTTCCTCCCACTCAATCAAACCAGCTTTCCCTGTCCAATTACCCAGAATGCCGTGTCCGATTGGAGCACGGTCAGTGCCTAAAGTGTTTCTCTAAGCGCTTTGTTTCACCAGCACAGCACAGAGGCCAGTGGGGGGATAATTGAACGGGTTTCTCATTTGCCAGCCAAGATGGCCTTTCCCCTTGGCATCACATTGTGGAATTAGCTTCTCTTTCTCTCCGTGTATCTGCCTCTCTCGTTGTTCCTGGTTGAGTTGTTGAGTTTGATGAATGGTGCTGTGACAGAAACCGTCAAGCTAACACACACAGCCTTGCAGCCTACTGTGTCTGGCAATTAACTGACTGTCCGCACTCTCTTTTCCACTCCTCTGGATACCATAGCACCACTCAGTCAAAGTGGGTTGAATTTAGACCCGGTTACAAATACACACTACACAAGCAGACTTTAGTGAAGACTTTAAAATCATTAGGTAGAGGAGAGAAGTAAGTCAGTGGTGGCCAAATTGGGAGCATTTTCCTGTAATGGCTCTCCTGTTCTAGGAATAGTTTTCCATCCCCAACATTTTGCCAACAACACCCCAGACAGGTTAACAATTATCTACGTAGTCTTGGTGCAACTTCAAAAACATCTTCTGTGGTTTTAAAAACCTCTACTTTAAGCACAATGATTGATGAGTGATCTCTCTTATTATTGTGCTTCTTTTTGCATCTATTTTTCTTGAAGTATACGGATACCTACACATCAAAGTTTCTATGGGATGGGAGAGGAAGAGTTAAATGGGGCAGGAGGCACGTTCTAAATCATGGGTGTTGGAGTGTTCCTTGAATGCACCAGCATTCAAGAGAGACTTTTTCAAACTTGCTTTAGCAGTTGATGATAACCTAACATTGCCAAAAAGATGATATGACATTTATGAGGTGCCTTGCCAGCTGTATCTGAGAAAACCTTCAAGTCTCTGCAAGTTGATTAACATACCACACTGTCATGGACAGAAGCTGACAGGCTCACAGGTAGGAAATCAACCCAAAAACTTAATTTACTGACCTGAAGAAATGTTTAGTGTAAAGAATATATGATTTTCCATACATATGCTGCAACATGCAAAGCCACCTGTATGACCCTTAGCATCCTGGGTGGCCCTTGTGCAAATCCG
Source organism: Toxotes lorentzi (assembly GCA_037833715.1). NCBI lineage: Eukaryota > Metazoa > Chordata > Actinopteri > Toxotidae > Toxotes > Toxotes lorentzi. Next base: position 3,870,536 of record JBBMJY010000016.1, on the reverse strand, counting down.
TGGTCACCCCTGATAGAACATGGAAAGTTTTGTGAAATAAAGTTAGTGAAATACGGAAAATGTGGCATGAAACAATATATGTGAAGCACTTAGCAAATGGAATCAAAGCCTGAAGGCAAATGTTCAGCAACACAACCAGAAAAAACGGATACATGTGCTCTTAAATCAAAACATTTCAGGATTCCACAATTAAAAGTTAAGAAACCTTTAAATCAGAATCATATTAGTTAATCACAAAACATGCATGATTTGATTCCTGTGAGGCATGCAATATGTGGGGAACAAAAACATATTTGTGGCACAAAGGATCGTGGCTTTTCACAGATATGACCAGGAAACCAGGACGTATCTTTGCAATTGACCTAGTTTATCTCAAACATCCAAACTATGTGTCCCTGAGATGTTGCTCAACAGTACCAAAGTTGAGTCTAGTGTCTGTAATTGTGTGTACGTGTGTGCACGTTGCTCTTTTGGGCCCCTGCAGAGTTATGTTGTTATTGTTATCGCCCAAGCCAAGAGCAGATAGCCTATAAAAACAAGCACTCTCACTTCCGACCGATGGGGGGGGGGGCTTTCTGAATGGATGCACTTGGGTTCATCCGCTGTGGAATGACTGCAAATAAAGTCTTTGTTTTTATGTTTTTATGTTTGGGAGGTGAAAAATCATATTAGACAGTAACAGACTTGTCTCTTGTGCTGTGGTGCGGTTTTCATTCTCTGTCAGTGACACAAGGAGAAACAGCCTGAAGTGAAGGTGACGGCTGATAAAAACTAGCAGAACAGTCAAGAACTGTTAAGAGTTTTTACTGTTTTATTTTCCATTTGAGTGTAACTCAAATTGCTATGACACTCACATTTGATGTGCTATCCCAAAAGCATCATTCCATGTACCCTGTTAATCATTCAGTATCGTTAAGGTGTATTGTGTAGTTGTACTGCATTGCATAGTGCTGTAAACTGATCTTGTTACTTTATCTTCATTTACATGTGTTGTACCTCAGGCAACTGAACCAGTTTTTAATTCAAATGTTCTTGTCAGAGGTGGATGTATATACGTATCGCAATTGTACATGAACGAAATTAAAGAAAAGCTCTTGGCAGCCAGTAGTTAAAATATATATATGACTCAGGTACTTAGGTTAACTTTGTGTGTCTTTCCATCCCTTTTTTCGTTGCTTTTCTCAATGGTGTTTGCACTGCTGCACTTAGAGAGCAAATCGTGAACCAGCTGTGCTCAAAGCCAGGTGGGTTCAGGCTCTGATCAAAGTCACAGCAGGGGCTGACTGGAGGCCAGCAGTGTGGGGGGTGTCCTCATTTAGCATTCAGAATAGCTGCCATGCATATATAAGCCTTTGATTAACAGCTGGGTTGCCTTGGCACCATCATTAGGCCCCTCAAGGTGTGGAAAGGTTTCCTAGTCCCTGTTGCCAAATGTGGCGAGGTGCCTGCTTTTGAAGTTGGAATCATACAAGCATCTGTTTGGAGATGTTGAGTCTGGTGGAATTAGGATTCACATTTTCATCTGAAGGTTTTATTTATATGGTTTATTGAAATTGGTGGTTCATCAGTGGGTTGGAAAATCAGATGGGTGTCATGCACATGGGATATCTGATTCCAAGTTAGTCAAATGACCAGATCTGGTAAATTCTGAACGTTACAATTTTTTTTTCCTCTTACTATAACATTAATTGTTGCGAGACCCCCCATCTGTATTTGTGCATTAATATTTCTATATCTATATCTATATCTCTTTGTTCTACTATACTGTTGGTGTGTGAATGTGATTCTGCTGAATTTAAAAATTAAAATAGCCCCCAGCTCCACATATGGATTGTCATCTCTCTCTCTCTCTTTCTTGACTCTTGCTGAAGTTTGAGGCGTGTTGGAGCGGAGATAGGTTCGCTGCTCTTACCGCTAATCCTTCAAGCCCCGCTGGTCCCTGTGCTATCACCGCTGCTTTGATAGATATCATCGGCTCCGCACCAGACACACTTAAACTGTCCCATTGCTGCTGGCGTATTATCTCTTCTCTGGACCAACGCCGGTATTGACGGGGGTCTGCCAAGTTTGTAATTGAAAAAATGCATGGGATGTACAACTTGGAGAGGCCTCGAGCTGACATACAGCTGTTCAAGGTGTTTGTATGCTATGAGATGAGAGTGTGGGAAACTGAAAAATGTGGGATTTAAATAAGTTACGTGACACTTTGTTAATCTCTCCCAGTCAATTTCAATGAGTTTTTCTGGAGTAAAAAAAATTGCTTTAATGCAGCTGTTGCAAATGACTTATTTTTAGACATGACACAGTTCAGACTTTAACCAAAATGCTCTCACTCCATTGTTTTATGTAGCTTTTTACGTGGTTTAAGAAGGATTAACATTTTTAGGATTGATATAAGAGAATAAATGACCTGCAGTTGCCATAAATTTGATAGCGTGTTGGCTGAGTCTCACACACATCTGTTAACCTTTGTTAAATTCCACTTTTTATTTATCCCTCTGTTCTTAGAGAATCCCTTCTATTCTTGTGCAGTAATGATCAGAGAAAATATGTTTTAATGAGCAAAATCAACTGAAATTTAGGCAATATTTATTATGATTATATTATCAATCACTTTGGTTTTCTTCTTTGATTGCCAATCCTGTGCACATTGGACATAATGGTATACACACGGATGTTGTCACTGTTGGCAGCTTGTGTGATTGTTTTCGATACTCTGGCTGCATCATTGGCTGCATCATTATCTGCTCCTCTCTGAACTGAACGCCTTGAATGAAGAGGTTCAGAGAGTTACTGTAAAGGGCATCCCCTTCCCACACACTGGCTCCTGTGGTTGCCTTTATGTTAATACTCTGACCTAAAGTATGTGGAGCCTATTCAGAAGGCTGTTATTATCGTGCTCTGGCATGAAAAGAACTTAAATGTTAAGACACAAACATCACTATGCCGACAGCTGGTAGGAACCGAGGAGGACCAGGGAGGGTGGCGGCCTGATAGGGTGCAGTGACAGCTGGGAGAGAGCTCAGCAAACCTCCCCAGGCTGGGAACTAGAGCAGCAGGCAGCCTGAAGCTTTGAGGATCAGAGAAACCAATGCTCTCCCTCTCCTCTATTCTCTCTCCATCCTCCTTTTCCTCCTTCACTCCCTCGCTTCACGGGCTCTGTAATTACGTCGCTCCTGCCAGAGCCGCTTGAAGTTCAGCCAATTAGACAATAAAGACCAGAGCTTTCTCTCCTGCTGTTTCCCTCCCTCGGCGGTCACACCCTCGCATGTCTCCTCTTTCTTCACCTCTCGTATTTTACATCCTCTCATGTATAGCTGTTACGTCCTGTTTGGACTCAGACTACAGACAAATCATCCACCTCTTCCTAACACACATCCTTTGTTGTTTTTTTTTTAATATTCTTTACAATATACCCATGACCTTTCTGGCTTTCAGTGAGTTCGTAAGTGGATATCTGTCCTACTGACTTCATCTTGGCTCATTTTCTCTCCACCTTATTGCTCCAGCTTCTTTTTCTTTTCATCCATTGTTCACTGGTTTTTATCCACATACCCTCTTAACCTCATTTAAAACACGCTCACAACAAACCCAGACACTTTCAGCTTGGCCTCCTCAGCAAAGCTAGCAGACGGTCCTGTTATTTTTTTTTTCTTTACTCCAGAGAAAATAAAGATATGTTTCTCTGACTTTAATGTCCTGTCTAATTGTATGTGGTGGATTGTAAACGGTGGCTAAAGTTAGTTTGGGAACTATAGCCGGTGTCTGGGGCGGACACAGAAGCTTGGTCTACTTTGCCCAGTGTTCTCTGGTGGTTTTAGACCACTGGCAAGCAGCCTGTAGTCTGTAAGAGAAATAACTACAATTGTAGAGCTTTCTCCCAGTTTTTTTTTTTTTTTTTTTTTGGTCCCTCCTCCCCATTCTGCCCTCGTTGCCTGTCTTGCTAATGTAGGGTTTTGAGGAACCCTAGAATTGAGGGCTGTTTTTAGTGGTTGTGTGTGACGTTCGTCGTTATTCAATTTAGTCATGTCACTAAAGCTGGAGCTATGTTGGTAGCATGCTGGCAGGCAGAGCTATGTGTGGGATGTGTGTATTTGAATGGTTGAGCTTTACAATAACTACAAGAACAGCATGACTACATTTACTAAGGCACATTTCTGACACTTGTCAACTTAATCTTCTTATTTTTTTTGGGGGTGCAGTGTCTATTAAAAGTCCACTTTTCTTTTCTCGAGTTACTTCTCCACTTATTGAGTTTTATATTTTTCTCTCCGACAGCAAATCCTGCGTCACTCTCGTGCTAATGCCACCAAGGTCATTTTTCTGATCACTGACGGCTACTCTAACGGCGGAGACCCTCGGCCTGTGGCGGCAGCTCTGAGGGAACGCGGCGTTGAGATCTTCACTCTGGGCATCTGGCAGGGTAACATCAGGGAGCTCCACGACATGGCCTCGCAGCCTAAAGACCAGCACTGCTACCTGGTGCACAACTTTGCAGAGTTTGAGGCCCTGGCTCGTCGTGCACTGCATGAAGGTAAGAAGAACCGATGAGGACTACTGACGCTGATCTGTTGTTCTGTGAAAAACTTTTTTCCAAAATTTTTTAAAGACACATTCACAGCCTTCCGGAGGTCATGTAAACATCTGTGATCTCACTTCACATATCAGATCTCACCCCTTTCCCATTCACACATTTTGGCTCCACAAGGTAGAGTTACATCAAGTCCTACTGTATGTTTTGGTAAATTAAAGTCTAAAGTACTACGGCCACTCATGTTCCCTTTGAAGCCTTGCTGCCCCCATCATCACCATTTGACCCGTCGCAGTATTTCTTAAATGAAGGTTTTGACCCTGTTAAAATTCAGTGTTTACTTAAAAGGAAGCAGATAATATTTTAAATGGAATCTGACAACGTACATTTCAAATGGTCTTTTCTGTTATGTACTGCCAACAGCCATTAGGCCTCACTGCTGTACAGACCGGACACTTTTCCCACACTTGAGGGGGACTTCCCACAGTTTGGTGAAAAGAGGGAGTCAGTCATGGCTTTAAAACGTAAAATATTACCTAAAATATCACAGTTAAGTGTGACACCGGGTGTGTAGAAAGCTGTAAATCACGCACTTGCAGGCTGTACATGCATGTTCACACAGAGCTTCTGAAAGTCCAGACAGTAGGTGCATCAATACAGATCAGTGAGACAGTGCAGGGATAAAAGCCAACACACACCACACTATCAGCTCAGCCCCCGTCGTCTCTCACGCTCTGTCTTCAAGTCTGATCAGCAACCCTGCCATCAATAGCCTCAAAAGTAAAGTCATACATGGAGCCACATTTTGAGCCGTTTTTTCTGGCCACACTGCAGAAATTACACCAGTATTCTCTCGTCTTCTTCTTCAGTGGCCCTCTCTGCCTTCGTGCTCTCCTAATTAGAGGAAAATGAAGGCTGGCAGGTTGATTTCTAGAAACAACTGAAGTTTCCTTTTTGTCCTTGGCAACAGCATCAAATCTGGTTTTCTTCTAAACTGGTGCCTCAACAGTCTCAAATTAACTCAGTTCTTAAAGTAAATTGTCTGATTGCCAGGTAATGTAATTTCCCCATGTTTGTTTTCCACCCACAGACCTGCCGACAGGAAGCTACATCCAGGAGGACCTGTCACGCTGCTCCTCTCTGTGTGAAGCAGGCCGGGATTGCTGCGACCTGATGGCAAGCTGCAAGTGCGGTACACACACCGGACAGTATGACTGCATCTGTGAGAAGGGATACTACGGGAAGGGTCTGCAGCACGAATGCACAGGTAGGACAGATGGACGTTTTTCAGTTTTCAACTTGTCTGTCTGTGGGAGTTGTAGATTCTTTCAGAAAGCAGTGGCATAATAGGTTGGAAATGATCTTGAAGGCCCGTGAGTTTGCCTGTGTTTAGGAGAGATTTTATCTGTAAATCTCTCGTATTATAACCATCAGGTGTGGAAAGTCAGAGATAAATCAACCCAAAAAACTCGTAACCTGAGCAGCTACATTCTATATGTGTGTGTGTGTGTTTTTTTTTTCTTTGTGTGCATCTAGACAAACGTGAGTAAAGACTAATTTAATCTTGCAACACTCAAAGTGCAAAATGACACACAAGATCTTAGTAAAAACTGCGTCTGTTTTTATGTTTCTGACCTCTTTCCACAAAATGACCAACATTTGTTTTTGTCCAGACTTTGTTGCACGAAAACATCCTCGTGCCTTAGAGATTGACATTTGGAGTTTATTATAGTTTCTCTTATACTTGTCTCCTTTACCTGTCAGTGTCTCCTCAAAATCAGGACCACTTTGCCTCAGGCTGCAGTTGGGTGAAACTTAAATAAGCAGCCTTTCCACTTAACGCAGTGGAAGCTGTCCACAGGACACATCACTGTCAAGAAAGCCATTAATGTGGAGGGGGTGGAGGACTGAGACACTGCTATGTTTGTGTGGCCTCAGTGGCCTTCCCTCACCTCTGACTCTTGGACTCCCAGCTGGACACACCACATCCTGCTCCCCACCTTCAGTTTCCGCCTTTAAATCACATCTCACGCATCCTTTTCTTTTTGCTCTACATTCAACGAAAATTGCTGCCGTCATTTTAAAACTAACTGCCTTTTTTCTGCGGCTTTTATTGCTTCGCCTCCCACTTCTGTTTCATACATATCCATTTGAGGAACTAAAACATCTGTTTCATCTGCTGCCAGAGTGCTTTGCCTTTTACCCTTGTGTTCCTTACTACTGGTTATTTACAATGTTGGAGCTCTAGGACTTATTATCTTCTTATCTAAAATGTGATTTTAGATAAGAGCATCAGCACAAGTTGCGCTCATGTGTGTGTTTGTTTGTGCAGATGCAAACACAGGCGTGTCCATGCATTTATTAATGTGTCGTACACACATATGGAATTATTCCCTGTGTTTGGAAAATTATACAGATCCATAAGGTGTAAATTCAAGCTTAAAGTTCAAATGTACAAATGTAAGTTTCAAATTATAGACTCTCAGCGAAAACAGCCCTGAACAGGCTAAAGAACAGGGATGAATAATGGAGAGAGAAAGCATGGGATGTAGGATGGCTTTCTCTCTTTTGTCTTTTCCTCCTCATTCCGATAATTTCCTTAAAGTCTGAAAATATGTTTTTAGGTTAGATCATTTAATCAACTCCATGTGAAAACAGTGGAGCTGTAGAGTTTCCATCAAAATTTATGTTGCACAATCCTCTTTGTTGGCTGGATGACTCTTAAAAAGCAAAATAATAGAAATACACACTGTAATTTAGATGAGAAGAAATGAATCTTTACTGATCCCCAGACAGAAACGCTGGATATGTCTCTGCTGAGTACAAGTAGTGACGCAGTGGCTCTTCTCTCTGTGGGGAAACCCTCAAATTCAGCTTTTAATCCTTTTGAAAGGTCCCACCGCAGAATTGATAGATGATCTTCGTGGCAGTGCATTAATTATGTTTAGCTTGAGTGTGTCTCTTAAAATCAGTCCAACAGTGCAGACAGTTAAGTTAAAACACTTGCCAGCAGCCTGTGTAATGACAGATTAATTTGTCTTCTAAATGTCCATTCTTTGGTCTGTTAAACCTCCATGTTGCACAGAGTAATGTTGGAGTTTGATGCAGGTGGTCTCTATTATTGAAGTGTAAAGTTAAGGGCTGGTACATTATTATCTTTTCTCACAGAGGAGCAGAGCAGTTTGTGCGATTGTTGGAGAGCAGAACGACTAACAGATGCACTGGCTGGTGTGTGTGTGTGTGTGTGTTTAAGTAACTGCAGTTTAAGACGTCAGTCATTTAGACGGCTCACCGTTCATACAGGGGAGACAGGTGGGAGGGAACGAGGGACTGAGCAGGAAATCAACACTGAGTGTGCTGCTTTGGAGAAACACAACGGAAATCTGTGTAACATTCCAAACACAACTCACAACCAGGACATAATCTGTGTTTTGTTTGCCCTCTGGGTCTTTTTCTCTGTACCCAAATGTTTTCAGTCCTCAGTTAGATAGCAGGTGGAGAAGGCGGAAAGCGAGACATTAGAGCGACAGATAAGTAATTCAGATCAGTGTTTAAGATTCAGAGAGAGACACAGTGAGTGACAGGGGGAGAATGATGTGTGAAGTGAGAGCCAAAGCAAAGGGCATCGGGGTCATCATGCCAAACAGCACTCCTTAATTCTCATCAGATGCTGTTGAGACTGGAGCCCCGCTCTGCTTATTAATCTGTTTTAATGGTTTAATTAATAGCAGGGAGCAGACTGCAGAGTTGGCTCAGCCAGCGAAAGGAAGGAAGGACACAGCGAGGCACTGCAACCGCAACTGAGGATTGCTTCCTCTGTCTGTCTCTTTCACTCTCATATAACAGCGTCTCATGGGAGAGGAGTGGGCTTTTTTTGTTGTGGACACTTGGTTGTCTATAAGTCGTCATTCTCAAGTTATAGAGCTGACATGTACCCACAGTGGGCTGGCCCATGCCGGAATATGTGTCACTGCAGTTGCCGTTTTAAATATGTTGGCAAGCGAACGCTCCATTAGCTCTGTTTGAGTCTCTGTTGAATGGTGTGAAATGCCCTCGTATATGTTTCTGAGCTCTACATTTATAGATGGTTTTATTCTCTAATAACTCACGAGGCTCTTTTGAAGTAGTAGTGGCTCCAAAAGCAATTAGATTTGTGGTGAGAGGAGTACATAACCAGGGAACATACAAGTAAACTCGACAAGCTCCCGCTGTTTTCAGAAAAATCCAGTGCCTTGCTTTAATATTCTGTTGCTTTAACCTCAGTGGGCTTGGCTGAACCATAGGTGTTGTGTGAATTATAGGTACGCCGTGTGCTTCGGTGATGCAGGCAGTGCCTGAGTGGCAGACAGACGCAGCCAGAGTCATGGTTGCTTTGGTTTGCATAAGCTTGATGGTCTGTGTGTGGCTTCAGGTGAGTTTGTTGTCAGACTGAAAGTTTGGAGAAGTTTTATGTGTTTTGGACTTTGTTTTCTCACATTTAACAATCTTTGACACATCAGAGAATAATATGACCAAACCTTAGGCATGTCTGTGGATTAATATTATCATTGGCTGAAGTGCTCTGTTGGAAACACTAACCAAATCCCCACAGTGCACAGCAGTGTTGTTTATGAATTTGTCGACAGCCAAGTGAAACAGCCTCTTCCACAAAACATGACTGGAATCTCAGCAGATAGAAACGGATGATGAACCCAGATCTTGCAAAGTTTGGTTTACTCTGGCCTGCAAAACAGGACATTGTTCTCTCTCTTCCAATACCAATCTCAAGCTCTCTGCATCTGTATCATGGAGGATCACCAGAGGAATGGGGAAGTGGATATATGGAGTGAGAGGCTGAGTAGAAGTGGGTGTGCCGGAGGGTAACATGTTTTCCTCCTGTCACACATCCTGGCTTATCAGCCTCTTCTGTAGCCTGAGAGAAAGACAGGAGCTCTGGATTGTGTTAATGTGGTGTCAGCGAAGGCTTTGTTCTGCTCAGGACGGCACTGCTCAGGATGAATGGGACAGTGACAGGGAGAGAGAGAGAGGTAAAGAGCAGGAGGCGGCATGAAAGCCTAAAGTAAACAAAGGAATGAAAAGAGATGGCTTAATTGTCATCACCTGAGGTTAGTATAGTATGATCACACCTGAGCCATCTCCGTGACAACTGATGAAACAAACTCCAATCTCTGATGAAACAAACTCTGATGAAACAAACTCCAATCTCAAATGAACTTTTTTTTTGTCAAACTATTTCCAGGGTCAAAAATTAGCTCTCACGCTCAGAACATCCATCAGTTTCATTTATTGATGGATGTTTGTTATTGGGATATGAGGAAATATATTTAGATGGATTCCCCTCTTGGAGACCCTATGAACTGCTGGAATACTCTGAGTGTAACAAAACATCTCCTCAGAACTGATACTGGAAGAATTGCCCAATGTTTATAATATTAAGTTCATAAAAGCCTCTCGATCCCAAGAGGAGGCGCGTGGCAGCAGTGAGCTTTGACTCGACCCTGAAAGCAACACGTCCATCTCTCTGCGCATTGACCGGACTGGACTGTTTCTTTCTGCCTTTTGCAAGGAGGAGACAAGAGGCGTTCATTGCATCAGCATTGTAAATATATATGTGGTCTCGATGTGAACGACCGAGAGATTCCGGGAGGGGAAGCCTCGAGGTGGACATAAATTGAACACAGGAATTAAAATGACAAGAAGAGAGTTGGAATTTGTTCAGTGTTAAGGAGGACAGTGAAAAGTGTTGAAGTGGGAGGAATGTTGCAATCAATATTTCTTTTCTTTTCTCCTTTCACTGCTTTTGGTCTCACCCCCTGCGCAGAGGTTGCCAGTGCAAATGAAGAACAGTCAAAATAAAAACAAAAGGCTACAAAGGATGAATGTTTTTGGTGAACTCTGAGGAATGTGGCTGAGCTTGGCCTCGCATTGGTTATCAGTGTCTCGGTCCTGGATACTCTGCAGCTCATCTCGTTCTGTACAGTCACGCTAACACTTGCTTACACACAAGTGTATGCTACTCAGGGATTAACACATACGCACGGCCATGTGTTTTTGGCGTGCTTTGCATGCAAACACCTCGGACCCATTAAAATATACCACATTCAAGGATCTGACACGTACCAGCTGCCTGTCTGTCGAGGCAATAGTACAGAGTCTGTTTATGTCACCTGAGACAGCACACACTCCACACTGGCATAATACATTACACCAGTGAGCCTCTAAATCTTTGATATGTTTAAAGACACTGTTAAGAAAGTCCAAGCTGTCAGTAAAATGCCTATCTTTAAATGTTTTGTGGAAAGAAAAATGTGGCCTGATGATAGGAAGGTCTGGGGGACAAAACAAATAAGATTCAGATATTGTTGCCTGGACCAAATGAGTTTGGTTGACCGATCATTTCCATATCTCCAGTAGCTAAAAATGTTACTCCCTGATGCCACTTGAGAAGCTTTTGAAGACCATTAATATTTACAGCATATGTCAAAGACTCAGGCCAGTGGTTTCCAAGACACCTTGTCATTGACCAGAATGTTGTTTCTCTGGTAAATGTCAACCCCACGGTGGCACTGGATGAAAGGTCACCGGGTTACTAAAAAGTTAGCTTGTTGTGGACCAGTGTTTTGGATGGGCCAGTATGTTAGTTGGACAGCCAGCTGACATCCATTAAAACCGCTGCCAGCAGATGGATGAAAGTGTCCTCATACAGGACACTGGCCTTCTGTTTGCTCAATCGTTGTAATTTTTCACTTACATGTTTTCAAAAGTAAATATATTTCTACCAGATGAGTGAATTTAGCCAACTCATCCAACATGTTACATAAACCTTCTTATAAAGACTCTCTATTTCCTCCAACTGCATAAATCCTAATCCCCACAGCATCAATAACCACAGAAGACTGTCTGCTTCTGTGTAGTACATCTACGTCTGTCCAAGTTCTTGTTTCTCAATGTTTTTGTGGTGAAAATAAAAGCTTCAGTTGCTCAACACGAATTCTGGCTCAGTTTTGGTCTAGTTGTAAGCAGGGGGCAAATGCTTTGGACTTCCAGGGGCCAAGTGGAGGAAGGTTTTTTATTTTGTGGAGGGGTGGGGTGGGTTCAAGTACCACCACCCGCCAACTCCCCCATCCCCCATTAATTGCTTAAACTGATTGGATGGAAGTTTAGGTTTGTGTTTTTCTTTGGTGAGCAGAGAGTGGAAAGAGAGAGAGGGAGTAGGCAATTCCTTACCCCGGAGCCATGCGTCTTTTGTGGTGGATGGATGGAGAGCTTTCAGTGACTGGGCAAAGATCAGACTGGCTCTGAGCCAGACTGAGAGAGGGGGAAATACTGCCACTAATAAGCTCAGTAATAAAGACTATTTGTATGGAACATAGCTGCAAAGTGATTTACAACCCATAACATATTATGTGATGTTATGTTAACAACGCTCAGACAAATAGACAAATAAAACATCAGAATGTGATTACAGAGGAATGAAATGGGCATATAAGTTGGGCTGTTTATAAAGTATAGTTTGTATCCTGTGTAAACGTACCTGTGGAAGTGTCTTTATGAGTGAATAAACAGATAAACCTAACACCTTAGTGGGACTAGCTGCAGCTCCTCTGCCTTTTTGGGTCTATAATGCAAAGAAACAAATGTTCTCCCAGTTTTATTCATGCCTAGAAAGGATTTTCCTGCTGATTATAAAGTCCCACTGTTTGACCCCTCGGGTGATTTTGGACAGTCTTTCATGTCATTTGTTGTTTGAAGTTTTTTTTTTCCAGCAGATTGTATAAATCAGTCTTAAAGTACAGTGTAGTGTTGAAATCCATATTAGTCCCTCCCTCAGCACCACATGTTTCAGCCCCGTTCGGCCCTCTCGTCCCTCATTAAATGACACATATAGGTCTGTAAAAGGCCTTAATTGATGACTACTGCTGTAGGTCATGGATGCTGTAAAGCAGACATGACTTGTGTTATAAACTGAGGCCACTCTGTGTGTAAAAAAAGAGACAGAGAGGAAGGGGCGAGGAGGCAGCGAGGCTATAAACTGGCCCTAATAGGATCCTCCTCTGCTGGAGAGCATGAAAAACAAGGAGCCGTGAAACAGCCAGTGGTGTGAATCAGAACCTCACTGTGTCATCAACACTTCTCCTCTGCCCATTCATCCCGTCGTCTTTTTTTCCATCGCTCGCATCAGTTTCTCTTTTATTTTCCTCCCACCTTCTACTGCATAGGTCTCCCCCCTGCTCCCCACCTTCACAGCAGTCCAAGCAGAAAGTCCTCACAACTGAAATCTGAAATCAAGGGAGTGTTTGGTATTTTTGCTTGATAAATGACTTCAGCTTTTAATTTAATTCAAGTGTTTCTGTTAATCAACTTAATTGATCAATCAGCTATTTGTTTCAGGTCCATTTTTATATTTTACAAATTTGCCTCGGGGGACTTCACAATCTTGAATCGGATAAAGAAACCAAAAGATACTGTGTGCCAGCACCGTGTGCCTGGCTGCAAATCAGTTTGGACGTAGTGAATCCCTTATTAACTCACACTGTAGCCAAGAGTGATAACATTGTTTTTCTTCTTTAAGCTTTTTTAAATCATGATCTCATGGGCTAAGCAACATCACCCAGGGCTAACAAAGCACACGCTGTTTGGAGGCTGAATCTGAACTCTTCATCGATCAGTATCTTCTCCGTCTTGACTTTTTGCTCTTCAAATATTTCAGCCTCTTTGTAGCTCCATTTCTCTCTCACACATAATTTAAACTGACAAATGTACCCTTGAGAACTTAACGTGGAATGAATTTCTGCTTTAGCATCTTAAGTGCTTTTCTCCGGTGTCTTTTTCAAGGCCTTTGCCCTTCTTCAAATCCAACATGTTTGTCCCTTTCTGTGACCCTGGTCTGCCTCCTGGATTTTTTCTCTTCACTGCTCTTTCAGCTCTCTCCCACTTCCCTTCACTTTCTGATCTCCTCACTGTGTGAGTGTGTGAGCTGACTGACTGAAATCCTCTCCAGTTGGAGGGAGGTGATGGAGAGGGATACATGCTATGCCAAAGGTCACGGGCGGAGGAAATTAGCTGCTGCCAGCTTTTGGGAAGAGAGGCATCTTTCTCTTTTTCACTGTGACTCAATCAGCTTCTGTTCTGATACAACAGTCTCTTCAGCTCTAGAAAATGTGTTCAGTTGATACAACTGAACACATTCATGCACATGTTTCTGTGTGGTGTGTGAAATGATATTTGGGTCTGGATATTTTACGGGACAGACACCAGTATTCTCAGTCTGTTTGTTTGTTTGGGGAGATTCGGACATCTTTTTGTTTGTTTGTGCTTTATGTGTACACAACACATGAGCAACGATACATAAAGAAATACACAAACACACTGGCACTGTGAGTCTGTTTAGAAGGATCACTCCCTGAACTCCCGGTGGGAAAACACCAACTCTGAGGCTACTGTGGGAAGAGACAACAGATAAATGTGTGTGGTAGTTTTAGTGTATGTATATGAGCATGTGTGTGCATCTGGTGGGCTGTTTTGTGGTATTTTTATGTGTGTGTGTGTGTGCGCATGTGTGTGCATGCACATCTGATGACACATCCCTCAAATCACGTCAGGAAATGTGAAAAACATTTAGGAATTTGGTGAAATGGTGACGCAACAACTGAAATAGAATATGAAAACAGGCCTTTTTCTTTGGACGTGTTAGTGTTATGCTACGTTGTCCCCAGTGTACCTAGATCATACCCCGGCCTTCTATCACAACATCTCTCAGCACACTGACATCTGTAATCAGGCACACCAGACTGGAGACCAACCTGTGTTTGTTCAGTTGTTTAGCGGTTTGCCTCGCTCTCCCGATCATTCCCAAAGTTCCCGGAGTCTGTAATAAGCGAGCAGGACAGTCTCCCTGTCCTTGGTAAACCGTAAAATGTGTCTAGCAATTGCGGTGAAGTAATTCTCCTTTAGGAATAGGTTTGAATAATAAGCAGGCAAACAGTGATGGAGCAGCCGCTAAACTTCCTCAGCTTCCTCTCCAAAGACTGACTTGCATCACATCGCAGAAGTTTCCCATTCCTCGGAACAGGGGGTCTGCGGAGGTCTCCCCTCCCCTTCCCCTCAGATGGAGGCTGTGTAGGTGGACAGCTGTGCAGCAGCCACATCTCACCCGCACCCCCCCTTTTTTTTTCTTTACTCTGCAATTCAGCTGGAGAGCAGAACACACTTCAATGAGACTCTGGCAATGTGATTTAGAGCCTTCTGACATTCCACGGAGATGGGATTCCCAAACTTTTTCAGCTTCAGGTCACCCATGTATTGGGATGGGAAAATTCCTGTCACCCTTATTGTTGCAAACACAGTCTTGTTGCACATCTCGGTTTCTGTCTTGGACTGTGTGAGGGGCCACAGTGTAACCCCAAGAGGAACAACAACTAAACCAGGTGACAGCTGTCTGTGGGCTGACTGTATGATCGTTCTCAGTGGATTCAAAGTCGGAAACTTGCTACTGAAAGCTTCCTGGGTCATAACAGTCACCTGAAATGGAAGTTTTATTACAGCTGAAAGGGTTCTGGTGTTTTGCTCAAGGAGCTTATGTTTGTCACTTGATTGTATTGTCACTTCACAGATTCATCCTTACTCTTTATGACGCCACGAGTCCTGAAGCTTGGGAAACTCAAGGGAAGCAATTTGAATGAAATGGTGATAGACAGGTGTGAGTGCTCTCTTGTCTTGGCTTTTCACTTAGGAAACCATAAGTGCAATGGAGGATCTATAGGTGCGGTAGAGGTGTGGTATTTAATCAGTGCCATTAGGGCTGAATGTGTTTTGTTATCATTTACATTCTTCACATCCCTAAATCCGACCATCTTAAGCTTCTCTGGTGGTCTAAATGAATTCAGCATGAGGTGCATATAATGTGCTGGCTCTGAGTAAATGTATATACAGACTGTGTTTACCTGAAACGAAACATTCAAGCTGAGAAAGAGTTTCTTCATGCCTCTGTCAGGCTGTTGCATGAATATATGTCTGTTTTTGTAGGCTAGACTATACATTTTAATTGTCCATTTCCATTGTCTATTTATGCATCCCAAGTGTGCATGGGAAGTCTCGTTTAAGAGTGGAAAGTTTCCTCGCATGTGAACATTGTTTTCTCAGGGAAAAACCCTGGAATTTAAGGTCCAACTTAACAACATTTCTTGTGTGAGAGGGCCTTCGACCACAAGCGGCCAGGCCTCTGTCCAAATTTAGCAGCCTTTTCGCAGTTTTGCTGGACTTCCTGGGTCTCCGTTGTTCAGCTTTGAAGACGACAGACAGACAGAACTGGGTCATGCCATCACAAATATTATAGGGGCACAGAAATATTTGTTACTTTGTACATAGTGCCCAACATGTTACCTAATCTTCCTAACATGACATATCTTTCTGTCTCCACTGTAAGAACACAAAAGGTGTAAGTAACGTAACACCAAAGACCTGAGGATAGACCGTGAGAGAACTGACCTAAATGTGGCGTGCGTATAATTTAGTGCTTAGGCTTGTTAAGTTATTCTTTGATCAGGTATTTTCTGATCTAATACTGGACACTTTTTTAACTTTAGACCAAAATTAATTTGGCTTTAATTAAAAACTGATGCACTGATCAGTTTGGCCTTACATCTAATATGTTCTTCTTTAACTAAGTTTCCAATAGTTTTCACTTGTCAAAAGCTCAATTAAAAAAAAAAAAAAAAAAAGAATGGGAAAACTTTGTTTTGTTGGCATTTGTAGCTGTGTAAAATTTCTATGGATTTAGATATTGTTATCAAAAGTTATAAAACGTGGAAGAATGACAATACAGTGCAAAAAATACTGCATGTCAAAATAGAAGAGTAATAGAGGAGTAGTGAATCCAAAAAAGGCAAATGAAAACAGGCATTTCACTGTTCGTTTAACTGGGTGACTACCTTTTTGCTCACTAACTTTTCTCATCATTCGTCATTTTTCTTCATCATTCTTCGTTCAGGAAATGACCTACTCCAGTTCTGCGTCTGTACAAATCTGCCCCAAAAAAATTCCTAAATTTGGCAAACAAGAATCTGTTTACTTCTCTGATCTCAGTTCATCATTTCACACATGTGTAAAGTTCAGGTTTTTCAGTTCATGCAGCCTTTAAAAAAAAACAAAACATAAATGGTTTATGTTCAAAGAAATGTGGGAAGCAGTGTGTGTATGAGTACTGTATGGATTGGCATGTGTGTTTGCGAGCATGTGTTTGTGGATTTTGTTGGACTAAGCGGAATATGCCCCTCTAAGATGAAAACCACTCTCTCACTAACTCTCCCTCTTTCTCTCTGTTTGTCATTGTGGCTGAGGAGGCAGATGTTCCTGCTCTCCCTCTGGATCTCCTTTCATCGTTTCAGTCCCAGTCTGTTTTTAGGCCTGGCTAATCGAACACAGTGTCCCCCCAGAGACAGGAGAGATTCTCGTGTGATAGTAACTTTGGCTCCCGGACCAGACGTGTCTGCCAGTTTAAATGACTTACTTCATATTAGGAGAAAGGAGTTTAACAGATGAACTAGCCAGTGCTTGGTTTTATCATTGAGTTGCTGTTTAATCCAAAGAAAATATATTCTCTTTTTTTTTTCCTATTTTGAATGTTAGTGACAGCTAAGATATTTAACTCTCGGGAGGTTTGGGTTTAATGCAGCCTGAGTAATGGTTAGTATCTTAAAGGGGAATTTTACTTCGACTCCTGCATATGTGAAAAGGTTGGATAAAGGTGTATATTTTATTAGAAACTGTAGTTTTTATGAAACATTTCTTGACAAGGAGTAAATTGTGCTTTTAGCTGCAGATGGATCGGTGTGCCAGCGAGTATTTCCACATGACAGTGTACAGGGAATTGACTTAAAATAAACTGCAATTCACAGTAATGAAGGACCATGTCAGCCAGTAGATCAGTGTGGATCACTGATGTGTTTTTAGTAGTTTTTGAACAGCAGTGAAGCTCTATGGCACAGAGAAATAAGTTATACATCAGGCTTTGGTTTATAAATGGTTAATAGGACAAATTCTTTTTTGGTTTTATTTATTTATTTTTTTAATAGGATTTGTTAACAATAAAACAAAGAATATTGCCAGACCTATTCCTTAAAAGGAGGCAAAGCAGACCTCAGGTCTGTGGTTAAGGGAGTGAAAGCCAGTTTGTAGGAGTGGAGAAGGAGACATGCCTTGCTGGAAAATCAGACATCCATTTTGTTGACTCGTTTTATCTTATCGCCACGTCTCCTCTCAAAGATGATTGTTTGGTCTGCTCACAACTTCTTTTATTAAAGTAATAATTCTTTTAAAGCAGCCATTCAAAAAAAGAGAAAGTGGTAAAGCTGGTGATGTTAGGATGTGGCATTTAACTTCATTATTAGTTATTAGTGTTGCTCAAATATTGCTGTGAGTCTAAATAAATACCCCCTGATCTTAGAGGCTCTCTCTTTCCTTTCTGCAGATCATTACTGCGTACAGTAGTTCCCTTTGACCAGCTGCTGGCTTTACATATGGTTACAGCCAGTTCAGACACAGCGGGCTTTTTCTGTTTTATGGTCAGCTGGCAGCTGACGGTCCACTTCCTCTCTAAATGAAGGGTACAGTGCAGTGGAGTTAACTCCGCAGCCATAGGCTTTAAGTAGATGGACAAGAAACGAGACTATTGGCTGCTGCGTAATTCAGACCAGCGCAGTGTCCAACCACAATTAGTTTCAGTATGGGGTCTGTCTTCTGGCTGAAGTCATGGAGCAGTGATATGTTTTAAAGGGAATTTACACAGTTTTCTCCGTGTTCACCTGCCAGCTTTTCCGTGTAGTTTTAGATTCATGGGTACTTGTTCTTTCATCATTTATCCCTTCCTGTTCATCCCTCCCTCCCTCTTTCGTCTCGATTCCCTTAGCCAGAAGCCGCGGTCTGGTCTTCCTATGTTCTGCGTGTGTGGGGGAGTGTGTATGTGCTCGGGTATGTGTGTGATGACGGTAGAAATGTGTACATTTCTACCTGGAGCTGAAATTTAATATTTTTTCGATACAGTATTTCCACTGTCGCTCTTTGGGTGAATTATTAGTCACATTAAAAATAAGTAGGCTTCCTGTAAACCTTAAATGAAGCCGTTAAACAGATTCCTGAGGATTTGAACAGAGGGGACACTTTCAGCTGTCGTTCCCTCTTATGTAATATGCCTCCTCTGAGTTTAAAAGACTCAGGATGGAGAAGTTGCTGCTCTTGTTATCAAATGAAAGCTGCAGACAGGCCAACTGACACAAACATCGCCCGCACCAGAACAGGTATACCACATGGTTTTTTTCAGTGTGTGTATGTGTGTGTGTTTGATGTGGATTACTGGGTGCGTTTTAGTGCCAGCAGCCAGTGCTTGCTTTACAGTCAGTTAACATCTCCTGGCTGACCTGCTGCTGGGTTTCAGCTGAGAGCGAAGGGAGGGAGAGTGACTGTGGTGAGAGGCCAGGCTGGCGTTGGATCAGCAGTGGAAATTCACACCTGGCCTCTGGCGAGTAAATGAGTTGTGATGAATGTTAGTACTGTGGATTCTCTGTCGCACCTACAGTACAGCTTATAATTGAACCTGCTTGTTATATATTTATGTTCGACAGTTTACTAAACTGGATACTTCTGAACTGCTGCCAACAAACTCAGAAACTGTCAAAACGTGATATTATAACTTTTATATCCTGAAATATTAGTGAAGTTCATTATGTGTCTTACTGCTAACAGTAAAGGGCTTTGAGTTCATTCAGATATCCCAATAGTATACAAGTTGCATATATATTTTTGGGATTTATTCAAAGTGTTAAAATGATGTGTGTGGGTGTGGGTCAAGAGAGTTTATGATTGTCTCACTTGAAGTTCATGGGCACCAAATTAAAGTGTCTAAGAAGCTGTCTGAAACTCGCTTTTCTCCGGAGCCTGTTTTGATTCAGAATCTGCTGCAGTCAATATTATATGGGTTTGTTTTTCCGATTAATGCAAAACAACACTTGGATCTACTTGAATAGACTATGACGTGAGTAACAGTGCAGCACCCAGGAAAGAAGTGAGAGTAATCTGCTAGTAGATTTACTCTATTCGGTACTTATGTGATGTGATTAAATGGTTTAGCAGTAATGTGTATGGACATACAGTGTCGGACTGCAGCCTGAACAAGCACACACGCAATAAACCTACTTTATACATGGGCCCTGTGAATCACAGAAAATCTCAGGCTCAGAAAATCATGAATGCTAAACACCAGTTTGCAAACTGTAGTTAACCAAGCGATTCTGCAATAATTCCTGAAAAAGTTTTCTCAGCTGCTAAACTAAAAAGATGGCAAAACAGTTGGTGTGAGTCATGTGTACATGTAAATAACAAGCGCAGTCATCAGAGATATTGTGGCTGTAATGTGATTATGCTGTTTGAAAAGCTTCCTTTTAAAGTAGTGTGGAAGAAAATTGCTTTGAGTTTGGGTAGCGACTGATAAAGGTTTATCCTTCTAAGTGCACCAGTAATCGCTGGGAATTGTTAGCGCAGCAAATTGCTTGTGTGAAACTACTCTTACAGCGAGTGATAAGGACTGTTGTCCCTGGTAATAACATAATTCAAATAAGCATTCACTAAACCCTAGAGATAATTTAAAGTAGTTAATTTAGAAACATCAGAGGCTCATGAGATCACTGGATATTAGGGAATAAGGTTACGTCACTGAAAATATCCCAGCGAATTACATCAGTGATTGCTCTTTTAATCAGGTAATCTGTAATTTATGAACAATCCCATGTGAAAGTAACCTTTAAACCCTGATAAGAACCATGTGAAGGATTCAGTCATTCATTGTTAACTCCTCTCCAACGCAAGTGATGCACTGACTGGTTTTTAGAAGTTGATTGATAGTTAATAAAAGAATGTTGGAGGACCTTCGTATGAACCCTGCTTCTTCGTCTTTATAGCATGTCCTCCGGTCCGACTCAGGTGATGCTAATAGGAAACATACCGTGTGTGTTATGTCTGTGTGTGTGTGTGTGAGTGTGTGCATGTGCAGGTGATCAAAAGGGTTTTTCTAATGTAGCCCATGTGTGCTTACATGTGAACCATAACTGGTTTTAGACACTCATAAACCTTTCTTTGATTGTTGCATTTCTTTCTCATGAAAATGGTCCATGGTGTCCGGTGCCACAAAACAGTTTTTCCTGCTCGGAATAGTTAAGATGCTGAACTGAACTTGTCTTTTTTTACCTAGTCAGTGAGATCATTGTGTCATTTTTGCCACATTTTCCGCCGCGACATGTCCAGACATGAATATGATCAAAGTCTCCTCATAAATCTACAAAGCTGTTTTTCAGTCTCGTGCAGAAGTGAGACAGTTTTTCATTTCATTTCAGCTAAATTTTCGTTTATATATAAATGTCCATCACCCAGTCTTTCCAACCAGCTGTCTTTTTGTGTCTTTTCTTGTGCGTGACATCACATACATTATACTGCACAATTCTGGGAAAGGTTTCTAACTGTATGTCCTCTCATTCTACCAGCGTGTCCACCCGGCACTTACAAACCAGAGGGGACACCGGGAGGTCTGAGCACCTGCCTGCCATGCCCTGACCTGCAGCACACTTCCCAGCCTGGGAGCACTTCCTTCAGTGACTGCGTCTGCAAGCCGGGCTATCAGCCAATAGGCATGACATGCCAGGGTAAGAGGAACTGATCTGTTAAATGCTCTATCCATGATTCAGCCTCATCTGTTTCAAACCCAGACGCTTGAGTTGGCAGAAATCCTTTGTGACACTTTCTATAGTCAGTTGACAAAATAGTGATTCAGCCTGTGTCCAGTTTATAATAGCATCCAACTGGAAACTGGAAATCGCGCAAATTTTAGGCCTCATGTAGCTGTAATAATAAGAAAAGCCATATATGTTTTAATACATGAGTGAGCATGCTTTGTAGAAGAAGAAATATGAGGGAATTTCGAGGCCAATAAGGCCTGTGAATGAGGGCTGTGAAAATCAGACGCTGCCCAGAAAACCATGAGGGTTGGTAAATGAAGTGATACAGTGATGAATCAACTGGAACACAAACACAGTACTCCACAGAGGTATGAGATTAGAGCATCCTGTATCTCGAGTCTTCTTCCAGTAATTTCAGTGCCCCCACCCCCCACCATTTCTCAAAGGACAAGCCAGTGATTTCAACACAGCGGTTCATCTGAACATGCGAACACGATGATGTTCATTAATCACCAGTTTCATGCACCGCTCTTTCTCTTCTTTCCTCTGTGCAGACTGGGGAGGTGATGTTTGACAACCTGCAACTTTCTGCTTTCATGCTTGGTTATCCTCTTTGTCAGGAACATTAACTTTCCAGTCTGTTCCACTACCAGCACCATCAGTATTGTTTTCTTATTTTTTTTTTATTTCTCTTCTCTTCTCTTCTCTTCTCTTCTCTTCTCTTCTCTTCTCTTCTCTTCTCTTCTCTTCTCTTCTCTTCTC
>JBBMJY010000016.1:3811261-3848422 GCA_037833715.1 Toxotes lorentzi | reverse complement strand
TCTTCTCTTCTCTTCTCTTCTCTTCTCTTCTCTTCTCTTCTCTTCTCTTCTCTTCTCTTCTCTTCTCTTCTCTTCCAGTGGTTCACTGTCCAGTGCTGTCTCCTCCAGAAAATGGCTTTTTCATTCAAAATGTATGCAACAACCACTTCGATGCTGCCTGCGGCGTGCGCTGCCAGCCAGGTTTTGACCTCCAGGGAACCAGCATCAGACTGTGCCAGGCTGATGGCACCTGGTCAGGGACACCTGTCAGCTGTAAAGGTAAGGAGGAAGCAGGCCTTCTCTTAGCTACTGTATAACTGAAAGTTTCTCTCACTTTCTCTTCAGTGTTTTGCTTGAAAAAAGACCTAATCTTTGATGTTTGGGAATAAATCAGTAAAGTGACCTCATGCCTCTAGTGATGTTGACAAGTTGACTGCACCCTGAGGGTTTAAAGCTCTGACCATGGGTCACAATATCTTCAGTCTTCAGTTTTCATATTACAGACTTTGTATTATCCTGCATGATGCTGTAATTTACAATACAGCCCTCCTGGTTATATAGTGATTACACACAAACATACAAGCTTGTCTGATTAATCCCAGCAGGTTCCTCCACACCACATGTCTCATATAATCCCTCATTAAACTACGGGACCTTCATCAAAGCACTTAGAGCCTGCCGCTCTTCCTCTGATCTCTGCAGACCTTCATAAACATTTATGTAGCACTAAATCGACTTATCGAGATGAAGGATAGGAGCTGATCTGTTGCACTGCCCAGCGAGCGAGAGTAAGACGGGGTCCATGTATGTCCGTGTATGTCAGCGCTTAAAGATTTCTTGGTGTGTATTGAGATCACATGTGTTCAGGCTGAACGAGGAATCAGCGTTTACTGAAAGGCTACTGCTATCTGCCAGAAAGGTGGGGAGGATAGAGCGAAAGAGAGAGCGAGACTGACAGGAAGAAAGGAGAGGAAAGACAGAAGGTTGCATGGAAGGAAACGAGTGTGTGAGGGAGTTCAAGAAAGCAGACAGGAAAGGAAGAGGGAGCGAGAGAGGTCAAGAGATTAATGAGGAAAATGCCAGTTTTAACAGAGAGGCAGCAACCGAGTGACTCATAGAAATACCAAGACACTGAATATTCAAGGGTGTGTGTGGAGATTTATAGTATGTGGCTTTGAGTATATATTTTCTGAGTGTGTGTGCATATGTCTGCTTGTATGCGTTACACTAAGTCTTTGCCATATAGTGTAGGACCTCCCAGCTAGTTAAGCCCTGAGGGAGGGGGTCTCCGCTGAACCGCCTGTCTGTCTAGTGTTGGTGATGAGAAATAACACACTACACACCCTTTTCTAGACCTCAGCATAATTGAGAACAGACACAGTTTTTTTTTGTTTTGTTTTTTTATTTCATAGGGACTTTCACGCTTTGGGTTAAATGATAGGTCCCAGGTTATAGCTAAAGATGATATACATCTGTACATTCCTGCAGCTGATTTACTGCTTTCTCTCCTCTTTTATATACAGTACCTGTGTTTATCAGTTATTCCTCAAACCTGGATGAAAAGCATTGGTTAACAATAAATTAATAACTGCATAATTTGGATTTGTTTGTCATCGTAGAGAAGCACATAGATGGCGTTTACCGAGTCATGCTAATTCAGATTTACAGTATGCAACAAAACTGAGTACACCGCTGTGCAATCACTAAAATCTTAACAATTCAAAATTATATCATCTGATAATAATTGATTATTGATTACACCTGGGATTTCCAATTAAGGCTGTAAAAAATAAAAAAGCACATTGTGGGAGAGCGTACAAGAGCATCAGCAGGCTGCTGAACATAAGCTGCAGCAGTGGTTAGGAAGCACAGGAAGAGCCATACTACCAATAACAGAAGGTGCAGTGGCTGTCCTTGAAAAATGAAGCCACTCACATTTCACTATTTATCCAACCTTGCACTGAAAAACAGGCGGGTAAGAAGGCCTCAGAGTCGGCACAAGGATTATTTGTGGAAACTGGTGTTTCATTGACTGATCAGACAGTGCGAAGGACACTACATGAAGTCGACCACTAAAGACGGCGTCCAAGAGGAAAACCGTTGCTCTCAACGTGGCACAAAACTGCACGATCAAACTTTACCAGAGAACATGAAAAGAGATCTGATGAGTATTGGCAGCACATTCTTTGGTCAGATGAAACCAAAATTATTAACATTTTTATATTATAACATTTTTTGATCAAATGGGGTCCAGCATGTTTGGCTTGGATCTGGCCACGTCCACCACAGTGACTGCATAGTGCTGACAGTAATAACATATATTATCAAATTGTCATAAGCCCCTGATTTGGCTGAAACAAACCATAAAATGTATTTGCAAGTGCTTTTCATTACTGTTTGTTGTGTTTTAATCAGTCGCTCACCCTTTCTATGACTTCCATGCTTTCTGTCTCCATTGCCAGAAATAAAGAATAAACCAGCCATGGAGCTTTCAAAACACAACAATATGTGTTTTGTGTATCTGTTTTGCTGATTGTTAAGCTCGTGTTTATGTTTTTTCGACCCGTAGTGCGCTCCTGCCCCCCTCTCGCTCGGCCCCAGCACGGCTCCCTAAGGTGCAGCGATGGCGGTGCCTCCTACAGGGCGGAGTGTCAGGTGGGCTGTGAGCGAGGCTACAGGCTAGAGGGAGACTACAGACTCACCTGCCAGGCCAACTCCCAGTGGAGTGGACCCCAACCTCGGTGTGTGGGTAAGCCTTCATCACCCCGAGCCACTGTCTTACTCTGTGTTACATCTGGGAAAAAAAGATGGAGAAATTCTGGTTCAAAAAGGCATGAGGTGCTTTTTCCCTTAGTCTTTCACTGTGTCCTCCATCTGCCAGTGTAGAAGAAATTCCAGACGCCCTTTTCCATTTTTTGAGTCATGTATGTTTCTGCATTTGTCCTGTTTTGTGCCATCAATCATTTTGCAATCACAGTTTATTCAGGTGATATATATCTCGTTTTTGGCAATAATAGTTATTTTTATGGGGGCTTTGAGTAATATATGTACTGTATGTTTGGCCAACATCCCAAAAGAAATCTGCTGGAAGACACTTGGTCACACTTTCCTCTGTGTTTAATCACCCCCCCACCCAGCTGTACAGTTAAATTAGATTTCTTTATTTAGTTATTCAATTAGCATTGTTTTCCATGATAAATCCTGTGGTGTTTAACTGTAAGCTCGTATTATCTGTTATTACCAGCTAGCTGCATTTATTTTTCAAGCCCGACCGGTCCACTTCCGGAAAGCTCTCTCGGTTTATCGATAACTACCATCTCTTTCCCCCGGTGCTCTGACTAAGTTACAGCTTGTTTGTTTGACCATCTCAGTGTTTGCCCGCAGACTGTCGCTACCTCTTTAACACAGCTAAGAGGGCTCTGTGGGCTGCAGCTGCAGCTGAGTGGTTTGTTTTAGTGTTTGTTTGCACTGTGGTGAAACAGGATCGTCTCAGCTGCCCTGAGAGGATGCTGAGATATTTTTTCATCTGATTGAATTCTCCTTCTCCGTGAGTTTTCCCTTGATCGCTCTTACAGCTAAAGCCAGTGAAACAGGAGTTAGAGAGGGAGAGAATGACAATGATCCATCCATCATCAAGTAATAGCCACATGAGCCTGTGCCCCAAAATGCCTAAAAGCCTCCAGTGTATGAGTCCTGTGGTCAGTGCTTTCTTAAGTTGATTTCTGACCACATGTTTGTTGTTTTTGTGCCAGTTTCTGATACACACATCCTGAAAATAGCTTTATTGTTGGCGTTTATAGTGGAGCCTGCTCAAAGTAAGATTTTATCACCTTTGGGCAAAAAAACAGGAAATATGCTGTCTGTTCTGCCCTAACTGGCCTTATCTTCAAATACTTGATTTTTTTTTTTCATTCAACCACATTATGATAATAATAATGATACATAGAAAAAGTCATGAGATGTGGGATGGGATATTTTTCAAGAAATGAAATAAATGTCACCAGATCTCAGATTCATCTCTTGGTCTCTCCCACTCTCTCCCCAGAGGTGCGTTGTCCCCCCATCGTGGCTCTGAAGAACATCTTGATGTCACCCCCTGCCTGCGGGAGGAGGGTAGCGTCGCCGGGCTCCGTTTGCGTGCTCACCTGTCGTCAAGGTTACAGTCTCCAAGGAAACAGAAAGGCGGTGTGCATGGGCTCAGGAAACTGGACAGCTAATGTCCATAAAGCTGTCTGTACAGGTGACGCACAGTGTGTGTATGTGTGTGTGTGTGTCTGAAAAGAAATTGATCTTTTCATGTCTGCAGTTTTGTGGTCAAAGGTCAGGGTGATAACCAGGAAGTGAAATATGTTGAGGTCAGGTGGAGGTGGGAAGGACGGAGTTTAGGTTGGAGTATGTTTTCTTCACTAATTTGGTCATTTAGTTGGGGTGGGGTGTATTTAAAGGCAAAGTTAAAGATTTTGTGAAATACAGTTATCTCCTGTCTCGCCATGAATTGCATCAGTCCAATGTTTGTATACTAAATATGGAAATAGAGCCGGGGAGGAAGTAGCTTAGCATAAAGCCTGAAATCAGGGGCAAGCAGCTAGCCTGGCTGTCTCCAAAATTCAAAACTAGGCTCACTAACGTTTTTAAAGCCCAGTAGTTTAACATTTTATATCTTGTTTGTTTAATAAGCACATGAAGAAAAATACAAAAACAACATGATGTGGTGCACAGTGACTTCCATATGTGACACAAAGGCATGAGAGTGAAATTCATCTGGAAGGATGGATGGTTGGATTTAAAAACTTGATATCCTCACTGGTCTTATTTGGCTGTACGTGCTCTGCCAGACAGTTTTCCACCATTAAGTTGTTTGTAAGTTCAGCATGGCTGCTTGGAAGATTCAATTAATATTCCAGGGCTGGAGTGAATGACACTTGTGTAATGTGTGAGTTTATATTTGCAACGCAGAAAAAGAAGGACTGTTAAAAGAGCTAAAAAGAAAGATATAGAATATGTGGAGAAAAAGAAAAGGAGATATAAAAAGAAAACAGCAGGAAACTTGGAGGGAAAATTTTTTCCATTCTCCGTTTTCCCCCTATCTGCATTTTTCTGCGCTTTGTGAATGGTGAGAATGGTGCTAACCTCATTTTGAAGCAGGCCTCGGGTCACTAACTCAAACCATACCATGTCCGAACTCTCATGTCTCTCCCCTCCACCCCGACTGGGCTCTGGAGATCATTATAATGGACTGCAGCCTTCCAGATGCCTTGCAGGTGAAACAGGTGGTGCAGAGCGGCTGTGCCTGCCTCCCCTCGAATGTCCTCAATCCCCTCATTTCCTCACAGAGAGAGTTTACTAATGAAGGAACTGCTGTCGTTAAGCAGAGAAAGAGGTGCCATAAAGATGAAAATGAGTGGAGAGGTAGGGCGGACAGGGAGGTGAGGATGACTCATCTCTAGGTGAAGATGATTTTTTTTTATGATCGCCTCAGGCACAAATGGGCAAATGGAAGGAGAGAAAAATAGAAATTAAATATAAAATGTGGTTGTGAATAAAGAGGGAGAGCTGCAATATGGGCATCCCATTATGAGGAAATCAAGAAAGAGAAAGTTGTTACTGAGTTAAAAGTGCTCTTAGTCAGCTTCTGGCTTCTTTCGCCTCTCACTTAATTTTGATGACACCCAAAGTGAAATATTCCTCCCTTGTTATGAGGATGAATGGGGCCGATTGGAGCTAAGTGTGTTAGTGTTTAGCAGAGATGGATGCCTAAGTAGATGGGTCATCAGGTCCAGATGGGAACAGCTCTCTTACACAACGCAACAGGCATGACCACTGTCGATCGATGGGAGATTCAAGTCTTGGAGGCTTCACTCATTTACTGCAGGCTTGAACTGAGTTGAACTGAACTGCGCTGGCCTCACATTATTACAACATGCTGTATGGAGAATGAGACAAAGGAAGGAACTGTTTCATCCAAGGGTCATAGTGACTAGTGAGTTGCCACCAGCCAAAAAGGTACACATTAAAATTCTTTAGTGCTTCATATTGACAGGGCCACTACCCATGAGCTAATGTTTCCCACTGGAACAAATTGAAATTCTGAGAGTCAGTTAAACTGAACGTGAGAGGATTCAGCGTTCACTTTTCTGCTCGTCTGAGACCTTGCAGACACAACAGCATTGTTGTACTTGTTCCATTTATGTGTCTCTTAAAATCTCTAATTAGCTTCAAATATGGATGCGTTGCACATTTTCTTTTTCAGGACAGTCAGGGCTGTTGGAAAATGAATTCATTCAAGACTTGAATTCTTTTACAAAAGCTCATTACAGAACAGTAAACTAATAAATGAAATCTTTGTTGTGTTTCGGTGAAACTGACAGCAACTATGGGCTTACCTCAGCCTCAAAACTAATAAAATCCTACAGACTAACACTTGGTACGAGAACAAACGCGTTCTCAGAGTAACTTTTACTCAGGTTTTTCTGAAGTCAAACCCTGTTGTTAGACTTCCTGACTTCAGAGGGATCAATGGCTGTAAAACATCATAAACAATAAATAACATTAGCAACAATTCAGGTAACTTTTTTACAGCCTTTTCCCACAGTACTAAGGAGAGTGTGTGCACCCTTTAATGCACACTGGTTTACTGGATTACCATACCAACATGCAAGGACTGGTTACAGCCAGTCATACTAGCTCATTTTAATAAAGATCAGGCCTTCCTGTCCCATGAGCCCAGCTGTTTTGACAATGATATAAAGCATGTGTCACACGTCTTTTCGCCTGTATCTCTTTTAACCTATGCTCCACCATCATGACCTGATGTTGAGGTAATGAATGGATGGAGATAATGGAGTTAGAACCACATACAGTGTAAATGTACACTGTCACTGGAGTCTGGTCTTCTTGGAACAGTTGTGCACTCTGTCTTTGATTCAGTAATGACCAATAATGAGTGTGGGGCATGTTGTGATTAAAGAGGTCAGGGGTCAGATGACATCACACACCTACTCCCGCAGTGATAACAAGGAGCAGGCTGAGGTCAGTGTATGCAGTTTGTGATGGGGTGAACATCTGCACTATCCGAGTCTAATGCAAATTCTAATTCAATTAGTTGGAGTCAGTTAAAGCATTTGCAGTGTCCAGTTCATCGTTTGATTCCCTCCTCTCTAAAATATATTGTTTTATTTTGTTTTTCCTTCAGATGCTGAACCACCATGGATCCAGTGCCCCAGGGACATTGTTGCAGAGACGGATGAGCGGCGTGGGACCGCCAACGTCAGCTGGAACGTCCCAAATGCCAATGACAACTCTAAAGAGGAGGTTGGATATTTAACAACTAATTTATTTTAAAGATTTATATGATTAACTTTTAATAATTTAGTCTATAAAATGCCCGAAAACAATATAAAGGCCAAGATGGTGTTTTCACTTAGCTTGGTTTGTAACAATGGACACATACTGCACTGCTGCATTTTACAGGGTCACAAGCTCAGATCATTTAACTAGCATGTGACACGGTGTACTATACTGTATGCAAATAGATTAACTGCAAAGACCAGTTTGCAGAAGTGTCTGAATTACAGTATATTCTGCTTCTAATCATATTCATCAGGCTGTCATAGCTGTGCAAAGCAAAAGAAAAGAAAAGAGAGCAGAGAGCAGACAGAACAACAGCATCTCTCATCATTACTCTCAGTTTTTCCAGGTTTGAATCTGTTTTTCTTCACATTTACATTCTCTCACTCCTCCAGGTGGCGGTGCAGGTGAAACCAGTCTACACTCCTCCCCAGCTGTTCCCCGTCGGAAAGGAGACCATCACCTACATTGCGACCGACCGCGCCGGGAACCAGGCCAACTGCTCCTTTACTGTCACAGTCATTGGTGAGCTCATCCTTCTGGAGGCTGCATCAAAGCAAACAATGGATGCTGCATATTGCTTCCATGGCCTATTTTAGTGAAGTCTTTGTCCACACTGTAGGCCATTCATGCGCAGTGCCTCTTGGCTTTTTATATCCTTTTTGGATCACTGTGCAATATGTGTCCTGCAGTTTAATTAATTACAAACCAACAGAGATGTAAAGACAACAAACCTTTGCAGGATTAAAAGTTTAGATCTTGCAGTCTCCAAATGTTATAATCCCCCTACATCTACAAATGAGTGAACTGAAAACAAGTGGCTTTGAAGACCTCAAAAAAGATACCCAGACACCTCATCTGATGAAGCGAGGCGTCTCCCTGATAACAGTGATGTCAGCTACTTGGCTTTGTCTTTCTCTCTGCAATCGTTGGCTCAAGTACATGCGGCTGAGCTGCTTTGTATACATATGAAATATGTTTTAGATGCTTTTTTTAAATAAACAGGTGAATAGATGCCTTTTTTCATGGCAGTGCTGACAGATTCAAATTTAAGCATTGAACTACATGTGGCATGTAGGTTTGTATGCCCCCGGAGTTGATCTTCTGGTTCACATCAGAACGGATTATAAGAGGAAGGCACACACATCTGAAAATAAAAACCTCTCCAGCTGGTCACAGAAAAATACTAGAATTCCACAGTTTTTTCTCCCATTATCAGCTGAATTCACTGTTTGTTGAACAGTGTTTCCATCAGAACATCACCAGACATAAAGACTCTCTCCTGGCCTCCTGATCCTTTGTTACTCTTATCCACCCACCCCTGTGCCGCAGCTCATTTCTGTCATTTAGTGTAAAACTGTGATTTCATCGTACTCACCAGTGAGGGAGTGTTTCCGCCCCAGCAGGTGCCAAACAGTGTTACTGTAGAAAGTGAAAAACGGGTGTCCCGTGTCAACTGCTCAATAATCACGGCAGTCAGGGGGAAAAACCTCAAGCATGGTAGCCGTGAACATTTCCATATGTTATTATGGTGAAACGTTGTGGTTTTTTATTGGAGACATATGTTTAACTAGTGCCCTCTGACACTGACAATGACTGCATCGAAAAAGTCACATCACAGCGTAGCACACTGCTCCCAACTGTGTTTCTCTAATGTTGTTATAATGTATTCCTGTCTTGGGAGCACTTGTGTTTGTGCGTTAAAACTGCACCGTGCTTAATCACCTACACATGGCTCAGTTTGCAGGTTTGATTGCTTCTGCAGGTTACATGCCTGTTACCGATAAGTTTAATGTCCACAAATGTGCTGGTTTTATTGTGTGCTCTCCATCTTGCCATCACAGATCCTGTTAACAAATCTTATATCCCCTTTCTAGATACGGAGCCCCCAGTGATTGACAGGTGCAGGTCACCGCCCACGGTCCAGGCCACAGACATGGAGACGGCGGTCGTTTGGGAGGTGCCACAGTTTTCCGACAACTCAGGTATGTCTGGTCGCAGTTCTCAGACGGCAGCTTTGTAGATGGTTTATTCTTTTGCTCCTCTGTTCCACTCCACTCCACCCTCGTCCTCCACTGATGATGGTTAAACAGGATCTTTTCCATCGGGTGACTGGGAAAAAAGGAGGATCAGAAAAGGGCTCTGTGCTTTTGTGTGCCTTTGTGTATGTGTGTGAATAATGGTGAGAGACACTGGACATAGAGGATGGATTGTAATTGTGTGCATGAATGCCTCATTTGTGTGTCTGTGTTTGAGAGAGATAGAGAGAAAATGGGACTAGTGGATGGATGAAGTTGTTGCGGTGCCTGTTAATGTCATTAATGTTTAAACAGACAGGCAGAGGAGAGAAAAGCAGGTGTTTTTGCCATGAAAAATTTTCTTTTGTGGGAATGTGCACTCATTCCATCCATTTTTTACACAGTAATTTATATAGTTATACAAGCACACATGATACTTGACTCATATGGGAATTAATGTTTTTGAATTGCTTGTCAAAATCATCCATTTTTTTTTCTTTATCAGAGTAGCTGCCATGCGCAGCAGGTCTGGGTATTAATTGCTGTCTTGGTAAAGGTGACATTCCAGCAGTACACCCACAGGCAAGATGTTCATTTAGTTCCCCATTCACAGCTGGCCCAGCTGAGGTTCAGCATTTTTACATAAACACAGTGAATCATACTTGAGTATCTAAAGTTTAAATACACATTAAGAAGAATGATGCTTTTCTTTGTCTTTTTAAGTGTTTAGCCAACTGTTGATAAATGAATGAGCAGACAGAGTTTTAATGTTGACTTCCATGTGGTTTTATAGGTAAATTCTTGATCTCTTAAGTAACTAGCAACAGCTGTAGGATTAACTTAACTGAGCAAAAAGTACAAACTTCATCAGGTGAAACATTGAGCTCAAATAATCTTAAATCATGCTGTAATCCAACTTGTGCTGTTAATTTTACATAAAGGCATTTTTTGGGCAGCAAAGTCTCTTTATAGTCTCAAATATATACGTCTTTAAAAATGTTCCCGTGATGGTTTGACCACTGACACAACTGAACCACCCAAAGAATTCATAAATAAACATTGCGTTTCATCAGTTTCATCTGCTGCACCGTAACCGCAGTGTAAAACTGTTCTTATTCAGGGTGTTTTGATAGGTCATAAGGCGTTGTGAGGACTTCATATGAGACTGGGCCACCGTGCTGCACACACTGCGCTGATGTTTACCAATCCTGTTATAAAGGAGAGTATCAAGGCCGCTCTGCCAGGTAGACTAAATATTGCAGAGCTGGCTGCCTTTCTCCTTGTACCCAAACAGCTGTGGTGGTGACAGACAACAAACCAGACTTGTCCAGGGTTCCAGCCTACTGCCAGGCCCATGCAGTTCACTGGCTGTGGCTCCACATACACACACACACGTAAATAACACAAACAGTGCTCACGTATGCGTTGGTCTGTGCTCACAAACCTAGGCAGGGCTGGGCCGGCACACAAACATAGGCCTCAAACTCACAGAGGCCCAGAGGGATCATTCCCCACCTGTCTGCAGAGGTGCACCCCTATCAAACACACACTCACACACACACACTCATCTCACACACATACACTGTAATAACAGGCTGCTGCGGCTGCTTCGGGCCGCACGACGTCAACACAGCGCTGCTTCAACGTCAGTGTTTTGTTTTTCCAGGCCCACACCCTGATGCCAGGGCTATATATAGTCACGACTCGGGAGACGCACACATAAACACATGTACAAACACACACACACACACAGGCTATATATAAGGGGAGACACCAGACTCCAGCAGACCAGACGTGTGTCAGCCCTGTTGGAACGACGTTACTGCCATTAATGGAGGATGTGAATTTGAATGAAACGAAAGGTCAATCACTTAGTTTTCCCACCTTCTCCTTTTGTTTTTAATCCCGTCTGTGTCTCACACTCAGTGCAGATGTTTTAACTGCTTTTTGTTCACAACCTGTGTCAGTATGCCAGCAAGGCCCACAGTGTCTCACACACACACACACACACACATACTTACACACTCCTCTCATCACTGCTGCCTCTCCCAAACAACTATCCATCACTCTCTGCACATAAAGTTTTTTTCAAGCTAACCAGACTGGAGCAATTTTCCTCTTTGGTACCCAGAGGTGGATTGTTCTGCTGACATGTGATGCTGATCAGGGTTTAGCATAGCTTCTGTGGTTTACAAAGTGTGACTCATTTAGTCCTGGAAACTGGAGTTAGACCAAGACTGCCCTCTGTAGGTAAACTAGAGTATTGATATGTGTTGTAATCTGTAATCTGCTGTAGGTGGCCGCCTCACAGTAACCAGTAGCCACGCTCCAGGCTCTCTGTTCCCAGTAGGAGAGACTCTGGTCCAGTACACCGCTACTGATGCTGCTGGAAACAGCCGCACCTGCAACCTCACCATCACTGTACAAGGTACAGAACTGACAGATCCATCACAACACTGAGGCCTGTTATATTAATGTACTGTTAAAGGTCCATTCCACACGCATTACATCTGCATACTGAAATTTCACTGTGGATTCATCTTATGTTGTGTAAAGATGGTAAGGTGTGATATTTCTGTCTGTCCAGGGACAACCTGTGACCAGCCATATGCCCCAGTGAATGGAGAGTTTGTTTGCTCTGAAGAGGAGGAGGGCGTAAACTGTACTCTTCACTGTAAAGATGGCTACAGCTTCACTCAGAATGCAGTGCACAGCTACTTCTGCCCCTACAACGGTATATGGGAGCCACCCTACTCTCCGGACAGACCCGACTGCTCAGGTAAGCGCAGCACAGGTTGCTTTTTTTAAAAATATTTAGTTACCTGCTGTTTCCACTTCACAGCGGTTTACTCTGTGCACCTAGGTCTCAGTACTGCAGGTTTATCTCAGTGAACATTGTTAGTTGAATGGAAATTGAAATAAAGCACCGTGCGGTGTAAAAACATTTTTGTCCCTCTCAGTGAACCGTATAGCAAACAATGGATTCAAGCCGTTTGAGATGCTGTTTAAAGCTTCTCGCTGTGACGACGTGGACCTGGTCAAGTCATTTACAGGGGAGTTCAACACCAAACTGGGAGGCATGGTGAGAACCTTTACATAGACACAGACACAAACGCACGTTTACAGTAAATCAGCTCTCAAACACACAGTTTTTTTTTTTTTTGTCTTCTCGATAGCTCCCCAACATCTGTAGCAGCGATGATGTTTCCTGCAAGCTGGAAGTGATGTCACAGGGTCACTGTCTGGAGTACAACTACGACTACGACAACGGGTTTTCTATTGGTAAAGTTTACATTCACAAATACCAATTACCTTCCATTTTATTGAAATATCTGATCAGCTCATTATTCCTCCCTCTCCCTGTTTAATATCTATCAGCACCAGGGGGTTGGGGCAACAACTGGAGTCCTCAAGGCGCCCAGGACTATGCCTACTTTGAGTCAGGCTTTGCCACGGGCACACGGAAACTTGCCAGCAGACAGCAAGGCAGTGCTGTGCAACCACATCACCGCACCAAGAGGCACAGAAAAATCACAGGCCCGACCAGAGACCAGAAGATCCAGATCTTTTTCAATATCACAGGTAAAATAAATATGACTTTGCACTGCGTTGTGTTTTATTTTTGTATAACACCATCAGCTGTTAGTTATCAGTCCTTTAAACTTTGTCCGTTCTCCCAGCAAGCATCCCTCTGCCCCTGTCGAGGAACGACTCAATAGAGGTGGCCAATCAGAAGAGGCTTCTGAGGACCCTGGAGCAACTGACTAATCGACTGAAACGAACGCTGGCCAAGCAGCCGCTGTCCAGTTTCCATGTGTCCTCAGAGATGATTGTGGCTGATCCCAAATCTCTGGAGAGCAAGAAGGCCTCTCTGTACTGCAGGCCGGGCTCAGTGCTCAAAGGCCGGATGTGTGGTGAGTACAGGACTGAGTGGAGGAGACACCCACCTAAACCCATTGAACCACCTTTTATTTGTGTAATACGGTTTAATTACATCTGCAACATAAATACATGAAAATTTATGGGATTTTAAGAAAATCTTACACTGCCATAAAAGTTTTATGTCTCCCATTAAATTACTAATTGAGAGTGCTCTTGCAGTCCAATGTCCAGTGGGAACGTACTTCTCTCTGGAATATAACGAGTGTGAGAGCTGCTGGCTGGGCTCCTACCAGGACCAGGAGGGTCAGCTGGAGTGCAAGTCCTGTCCTGAGGGAACTTCCACAGCCTACCTGCACTCCCGCAGTGTGGCTGAATGTAAAGGTGCGATGCATGCACGTGTACAGTCAGACCTCAGACTTACTGTAGGACAGACTGAGTCCTGTAAATGAACACTCAGTGCTCTGTGTGTTAATTGCAGAACTATTTTGATGTTCTGTCTGTATCTGATTCTTCCTCATAATGTGCTGGTTTCGTGGTGTTTGCAGGGCAGTGTAAACCGGGTAGCCACTCTCTCAATGGGCTGGAGATCTGCGAGTCCTGCCCACTGGGACACTTCCAGCCTGGTTTTGGCGCCCGGGAGTGTCTGGTCTGTCCTGACGAGACTTCCACCGTCACCAGAGGAGCTGTGGACGAGACAGAGTGCGGAGGTGATACAGTTTGACATTGTAGAGTACACACCCTTAATGTCCTATCAAATTGCTTATTTTAACATTAAAAGCCTTAATTGTTATTCTAAATGCTGCTAGGTAACAAAAACAAATACAGTTCCAGCCTGTACACACAAACATGTCTGTCAGTATTTGGCCTTTATGTGCAGTTATATCAGAAAGGCAAACTCCTGTTTGGAAATTTAAAGTTGGATGATAAATCTGGAAACTGAGAACTTTTTGCTACCTTAGTTTCTGAGTTAAAATACAAAAATAACCTCTAACCTTTAAAATTGTGGACTTGGCGGGACTCAGTGTTGGCTTTTCCCCGTTCTTTCCATTTTTGGGTGATTCTGGAGCTTCACCCGCTCCTTCATATTCACTAATTTCTTCTTCTTTTTACGGGGCCTGTCTCCTCTGGTCGTCTCTGGCCTCCCCTCCTGCAGTTCCCTGCCTAGCAGGTCACTTCTCCCGCACTGGTCTGGTTCCCTGTTACGCTTGTCCTAGAGATTACTACCAGCCTGAACATGGCCGCTCCTACTGCCTCTCCTGCCCCTTCTATGGCACCACCACTGTGACAGGGGCCACCACCATACAGCACTGCTCCAGTAAGTGTCAGTTAAACCAACAAATATGCACACACTGCATACTCAGCCCCAGTTCCCCAAATCTGATCAGGTTTTGTGTGCGTGGGTGTGACAAAGAAGATACTTGTTTTGAATTGGTGCATAAATAAAATCTCTGATCGAGCTCCAGTGTACATAAACTCTGATGTGAGCAGATGTATGCGGAGTTTCACACAGCAGAGTTCTGTTTTAACACCATACTGCTGTGCTGGATTGGCATGTAAAGTGACTTATGTTGAATTTCTACACGACGTGCCAACTGATGTCACCAGAGAGCAAAATATATGGAACTGCTCTGTGTCTTTGTGAAAATTTGCTGCCATCTCTCCAGTTGTGTGGTGTCTGATCTGTGTTGTGACAGCTCAATCCAACTGGAAAAGGGATGACTG
This sequence comes from Toxotes lorentzi, assembly GCA_037833715.1. Lineage (NCBI taxonomy): Eukaryota > Metazoa > Chordata > Actinopteri > Toxotidae > Toxotes > Toxotes lorentzi. The sequence goes on along the minus strand of JBBMJY010000016.1, from coordinate 3,833,474 downwards.
CACCGGGATCAGGGTGGGAGAGGAAATAAAGTTGCTTCTATTTCTCTGCAGCAGAATGGAAATGAATAACACCGCAGGCCTGAAGTGTGGGAATGAACAGTGGTTTGGAGATGGTGCCAGTTTTCAATAAGAATACAGGCTTTTTGTTCAGTTGGATCACATCCGTCTGCCAGTCTGGTAGCAAGGGGAAAGATCCTTGCAGTGTTTTTCCGACTTGTCTTTGCTTACATTGTCTGCATTTTCTGTGGGTGTCATTGTCAGGTTTTGGCTCCAGTTTTCTTCCGAAGGAGGAGAGTGTAACAGCTGCTCCAGAGGTGGAGGTCAGTGAAGACTACCAAGCAAGCAGTCAGGTTAGTATTTATCTTGTCTAAACTCTAATGTTTTGTGTGTGTAAACATCATATCCTGGTTTTAGAAACCTGGATATGCTACCTATAGTACTTTGATAGAGACCAGGATCTAGCGGCTTTTAAACAACTATTCCATTCATAAATTAAAAATAAAACTCCGCACAGATGATTTAAAACCTGGGTAATGTTAGAATGATGTATTCAATGATATAAAGGAATAAGTTCCTTGTGTTCCGATTGGCTTTAGGTTTTCCATGAGTGCTTCCTGAATCCCTGTCAGAATAAGGGGACTTGTGAGGAAGTCGGGGCAGGATACATCTGCACCTGCATGCCTGGATTCACAGGTAAACTACCTGTCAGTTTTACAGAGCCAGGTGCCTGGTGTAAACAGTTCACACATACATACAGCATGTGGTCTATGATGATTCAAGTTAATCATCAAGACTTCATCATGAGGTTTGAAATAAAAATAAAATCCACTTCATAACTGACACACTTGCCTCCTCCCTGTCATCAGCTTTCTCCTCATGTGAGTGTTTTTGCTTTTGTGGGACAGATGTGATCTTCATTACAGTTGTGTTGTATGTGACTTTGTTATGATAAGTCCTGATATTTTCTCCCTCAGGTGCCAAGTGTGAGATTGACGTAGATGAGTGTGACTCTGCTCCATGCCAGAATGGAGGCCTGTGTAAGGACGGTATGGGAGACTTCCAGTGTCAGTGCAAGCCAGGATTTTTAGGTATGGGAACATCTGCGAAGTAAATCTGTAGTTGCTGATACATATATAAAGGTCTGGAAAATCAGCATGAAAAATGGAAAATCAGCATGAAAAGTCTTGGAGGATTTGGGAATTGCCAAATGTTGAACTTTGATGTGCAGAGAAGACCAGCTGTGTCTTTAACTTGATAAATGTGCATTTCTTGAGTCAGCCATTATGGATTGAAATGATTTTAGTATCTCAAATATGTCTCAATCCATAAAAGATAGTGTGGTCATTTGGCTGCGATAAAAACAAACTTCTCCCTTGATAACAGTAACAACGACCAGAATCTTCAAAACATGAAACCAAGAAATAAAGAACAGAAAATATGGAAAATATAGGAGAACTTTTATGTATGTAACCATATAGTGTCCTACCTTTGTGTTTTTCTGTCTCTGTTTGACTCTTAACTTTTGCCCCCATTTGTCTCAGGGTCTCTATGTGAGGCGGAGGTGAACGAGTGTGTTTCCTCCCCATGTCTGAATGAAGGTGTGTGCGTGGACGAGGTCAACAGGTTTACCTGCAGTTGTGCTGAGGGCTTCACAGGTTAGATAACAAGACTGTGTTACATTTTCATTCTGGATATCTGTTTGACGGTTGATGTCCTAATCAGTTGTTCAGGGCAACAGTTGAACTGTGTTGCATAACTTTAGATAATTACTCATGTGGATTATTGAGTTGGACTATTGCTTGTAGGCCTTGATGACCCCCTTATGTCATCCTTTAACTACTGTTCCTGTTTATCCTGGATATATGGAGTATATGTACATATGTCATTGTCTTTCTTCTCCATAGGAACATGTGAAAACTACTTTAACTGCATATTGTCTTTCTCACATTTCCGCAGGATCTCGTTGTGAGCTGGAAATAAACGAGTGTCTCTCCAACCCCTGTCTGAACGGAGGTGTGTGCGAGGACCTGACAGGCGGTTACACCTGCAATTGTGCCGTTGGCTTCTCAGGGGATCGCTGTGAGATCAACATTGATGAATGTTACAGCGCCCCCTGTCTGAATGGAGGCTCGTGTCAGGATGCTGTTAACAATTTCAGGTAATATGCTCTTGATGAGCATGAGTGATTTTAATGCACATGATCTTTAGCTTAAAATAAATGGTTTAAAAGAGGAACTGATGAGAGTAACTGTACTCAGAAAAACTGTGCTCAGCCTTCTGGTGTATACTGCATTAGTATCTTGTTTCTCCTGTGACGTTTTCATCTGAATTCAAAATGTGATGTAGGAAAATGAATGAGAAAATTTAATTTGTCATTGCAACTGTGCTTTCTACATGATAAATGAATAACAAGTTTGAGGATACAGCTTTATACTGCAACACGATACACTCACAAGCACTTCAGCTTAACATGTTAAGTGTGATCTCCTTAAAAAGTGTATTTTCACAGATGTTGCAAGACTAGCTACAGATTAAGGCTCCGAATCAATTCAGTATGGTAGACTGACCGTGACAGTTTTAACACATTGCACATGTCCCATGATTCCCTCTTTCGGTGAAAGTGGTAATGTGCACCCTCTCGTCTCCCAGGTGTCAATGTGTGGAGGGCTACAGGGGCCGGCTCTGTGAGGTGGATGTGGATGAGTGCGATCCAAACCCCTGTGTGAATGGAGCCAGCTGCCTGGACGGGCTGGGGTCCTACACCTGCCGCTGCCTCCCTGGGTTCAATGGAACCAGGTGTGAGACAGGTACTATAGGACAGATGACACATCACCATGGAAACTCTAGAGGAGGAAAAAGAGAGATAACTGATGTAAATTTTGGCTGTCAGTTTTAGGAAATTGAGAATTAGGAAATTAAGAGGCATGTTCAGTGAAACAACATATGTACACATTTTTGAACCTTTAAAATTAAGCCATTTTCACACTTTGTCAGAAGAGAGGGTGAGTTAACCAGTGAGGGATTTTTCCTTCTCAAACTGTATAAATTGATATGTTTTTTCAGCTTCCAGAAGAAGTCAAACTTTTTGGTATTTCACACAAAAGCAGATGCAAAGTCCAGAGAAAAGCTAGAAAAAAATAAACAAAATGTTGTGTGTTGGAAATATATATTTTTCTGCTGTTTTCGTCCTGTTAGTTATCTTGGGACTCTTTGGAAGTGCTTGCAGATGATGCTTGCCTGCCCCATAATTTGATTCTTTAAAAGTGACATTGTGTTTTTTTTCACTCATTGTATTAATTCTTTTCTGGTCTGTCCTCTGTCCTATCAGAGATGTCCTCTGCCTTCAACCTGGACTTTGAGGTGTCGGGTATCCACGGTTATGTGATGATGGACGGAGTGATGCCGGCACTGACAGAGATCACCTGTACCTTCTGGATGAGGTCGTCAGACACCACTAATTATGGCACACCTGTCTCCTACGCTGTGGAGGGCAGCGACAACGCTTTCCTGCTCATAGACTACAATGGGTCAGTGCACATACGCTGCAGTATTTCATATGGTGCATGTTTTACAGAGTGCGTGCTTGTGTTTTATATTTTTCTTTTGCATTAAAATCCTGTTCCCATTGTTCCCCCTCCCTGCAGGTGGGTGCTATATGTGAACGGTAAGGAGCGGATCACTGACTGTCCTGCAGTAAACACGGGTCACTGGTACCACATCGGTGTGTCCTGGAGGAGCTGGGATGGTGACTGGAGAATCTACATCAATGGGAAGCCCTCAGACGGAGGCAAAGGCCTGTCAGTCGGCACCACTATCCCAGGTGTAGTGCTATCCTCACCCTGGTTAATGTTGTGCCATGACAAATGTTCTCAATATCCAGCAATTAATTCTGTTTAATGTCAAAATTTTCTTTTATAAAAACAGCATCCCACTAGACAAGGGGTACACTTTCTCATTGAGTAGTGGTTAATCTTGGTGCTTTTCCCTGTGTCTTACAGGTGGTGGGGCGCTGGTATTAGGTCAGGACCAAGACCAGAGGGGTGAGGGTTTCAACCCTGTCGAATCCTTTGTTGGCTCCATCAGTCAGCTCAACATCTGGGATCGTGTTCTCACACCACAGCAGGTAAACAGAAAATATCCACTGCTGTGTTTTTATTTCTATTGAATGATTCAGATTTAGCTCAATTCATTTGACATATTTTCTCAACAACACTCAAACATGGGCTGAATTTTACAAATGATTTAAAGATTTACAGTCAGTGATGTTTCTTCTAAGTTCCAGATATGCTACAAAAGATTGTTTAGGCAACTTTGAACCCATGTCTGTGAAACCATGTTATTTACCATGTAACACAATCATAAAACAGTAGTATTTATGTGAATGTGGACATAATTCTTTTCCTGATATTATAGATCAAAGTTCTGGCCAGCAGCTGCCCAGCTTCTCATGTGACCCACAGAGGGAACGTCCTCGCCTGGCCAGACTTTCTCAACGGAGTGGTGGGCCGAGTCAAAGTAAACTTCAACAGCATTTTCTGTGCTGGTAAGAAATCTGTGCAAGTGTCTGCAGTATGTGTCACCTCAAATTTCAAATGCTTCATTCTTCTGAAATGGATCTACAGTGTAATAAGGTCACTGACAATGCACATGAAAACAGTGTACTGTGTACACTCCCAGACTTATGAACATATTCCAGACAAACCTGCCCCGATGTGTGAAGGTCACAGTGTTTCTGACTCCACCTCACCTGTTTCTCCAGACTGCCCCAAACTGGAGAACGCAGTGCCCCACCTGCATGCCTCCACTGTGGAGGTGAGCCCCGGGGCGCAGGTCCAGCTGTCCTGTGATCCTGGTTTCTACCTGGTGGGGGAGCCAGTGCTGCAGTGCCAAAATAAAGGAGAGTGGAGCCATCCCCTGCCCACCTGTGAACGTAAGACTCAGGCGTGAGCTGCACTTTGATTTGCATTACAAATGACCAGTAATCTGATCTTGTTTTGCCTGTTCATGACGGATTGGAAGCTCTGTCTGGAGCTTTGGAAAGGAAATTGCAAAGTAATGTAAAGTAAACATTATATTATTATGTTTTCATCCCTACCTATTTTAATCCTCTGTTTGGACTGGATCACTGTCAAATGTGTCTATAAATGTGTTTGTCAGGTTCTGTGTCCATTTATTCATTTGGCAATTTACCAAAAGTGGAAAACTGGAAAAAGAGAAAATTTTAAGGTTCTGATGTCCTTATAACTCAAATTATAAAATGAATAAAAATTCATTAAGTGTCTTTACCTCCAGATTGATATGTATTTTTTCAATCTATTGTATTGCAAATTTTACATACTAAGTGATTGATACACCTATAGACAGAAAGTCTTGAGGGGTGAGATCCTGGCAACGTTCCTCTGTATGTTACAGGTGTGTCATGTGGACCTCCTCATCCTCTGGAGAGTGGCTTGTTTCAGGGGACAGACTTTCATGCTGGCAGCTCAGTGGTCTATCAGTGTAACGCTGGCTTTTACCTGCTGGGAGACGCCAAGGTGCACTGTGCCAACAGCGGCAAGTGGGGAGGAAATCCACCGGCCTGTCTCGGTACCTCATTACATTACACTTTCTATCTGTTTTTATTTCAGCGATATAAATATGGAAAATAGAAGTCCTGATGGAAAGATTTACAAACAATAAAAATATTTGCTATGCATTTCTGTTTGTTCATTTACCTCTGTGTTTAGATGTTGATGAGTGTGCTCTGGGGTCTGACTGTGATGATCACGCCAGCTGTCAGAACACTGATGGCTCTTACACCTGCACCTGTATTCACCCGTACAGGGGAGATGGCAAAAACTGCACAGGTAGATTCGATTTTGGCTCAACTCTGCTTTTAATGACACTTCACCTGCCCATTTAAAACCAGAGTTGCTATTTGTGGGTCTATGTGTGTGTTCCCACCAGAGCCAGTGAAGTGTGAGAACCCTGGGTCTCCAGAGTTCGGTCACAGAGCCGGCAGCAACTTCCTGATGGGCAGTGACGTTGTGTTTGGCTGCGAGGACGGCTACGAGCTGATCGGCTCGTCTCGACTCTACTGCCTGGAGACAGGAAACTGGGATGATCTTGTCCCATACTGCAGAGGTGAGAGGTTGACTGGTCATTAGTGTAACCACAAAAGCCTGTAAGGAAGACACTTTTCAAAGTGTCAGATTTCCTGTTATATACACAACGCTTCTGCATTCACAGCACCTCAGGATTTTGCTTACCGTCTGTCAGAACAGACAGACAAACAGAGAAGCAGTTTCATAATGGTTTAATATATAACATTACATAAACATCAAAGGTTGATGTCAGGCTAACTGGAGACACAGATACTCAATGGAATGGGATTTATCACTACTTTGGCTGTTCTTTATTCTAAATGATAACAGCCTCTTAATCAAAGCATTCAGCAACTGGAGCCAAAAGGGTCTGAGTAACACACAAGTGAAACTACACTGATTTAATCACAGTTGTATTATTGTTATGCAGATAGCAAGTCCACTTCACAGACACACACACACATATTGTGTATGTATACACAGTAAATAGTACTATCATAAACAGACACAAGTACACATGCATGTACACTTTTCACAAACACATTATGTGACTCGCCTCAGCCCCGATGCTGTGAAGGGGTGATTATGTATGCAGCTGTCTTTTTGTCTTCCACTGTGCATCGGGCTGAAAGCCCTGTCCACCGCAGCATCTCATAAATCTCACCTTGGCTCTAAGCCACATTCTTCCTGACAGAGAAAGGGGAACTGACTTACTCAGCATCTGCAGACTGTGGCAGTCTGCTATGTTCAGCCCACACCGGCTGCTGATCATCATTCTGAAAGTGAAATGGTTACAGTTAAAAGTAAAACTCTGCATGTCATCTGAAACTTATAGAGAAACTACATGATGCCTCCAAAAGTGAAAAGGTTCAAATCTCAAATTACTGTTAAAATACATCTTCTATTTTACCATGTTATGTATTAGAGACTGTCAATACAGTCAATAACAGTATTTTACTGCAAACGTAGTAATAAAAGCAAATAGAATTACACAATTGTGTAAGGTTTAAGATGTCCATCTTCCATTGTTGTCATCAAGGAGTGCAATTATTGTCTTTTTGTTCACTCACTGGATGAGGAATCGGGATTCTCTTTTCTTTTTTTGATCTTTCTTCTTTTAAGTCTTCCAACTTCATGGAAATGCAATACTTAATCAGTAAATTCCCCCGTAATTAATTCTCCCTTTCATTCAGTAATGTCCCTCTGTCACCCCTCTTTAGCTTTTCTCCATTATATACATTCGGGTGTGTCTCTTTTATCCTATCAGTGTAAAATGTAATGAGCCATTAATCCCAGACTTCATTAATAACACTTATAGGCATCTGTCTCTCCTCATAGAAATAAGTCTAGAGGTTCTTTACTCTGAAGATAAAGGTAGCCATACTTGCATTTTTTAGTTTTCAGTTAAATATTAAAAGATAGAAAACAACAATTACTAATCATCTTATTTATGTTATTTATAGCCCTCTCCTGCCCAACACCCACCATTCCAGAGAACTCCATAATGACAGGAAACAACTTCACCTATGGAAGCAAGGTGACTTTCAGGTATCATTTGCATCCCCTACAACACCGTGTTGTCATGATGACAGAAGGAAATACAAACGTTGGCTGTTAAAGGCATTAAAAATCATTACAAGCCAGTAGTTTCTTGTTAACATCTTTGTCTCCATCCACCTCAGCTGTATGAAGGGCTTCCTGCCTCAGATCCCGTATGAGTTCCAGTGTCTTGCTAGTCTGAGATGGAGTGGGACGCCACCTGTCTGTCACCCGGTTACCTGCGGGGGGCCACCAATTGTTGAGAAAGCTGACTACAACCTCGACACAAACACATACCTGTCCACTGTCACATACACCTGTGCTGAGGGATACAGGTATGGATAAATTACCATCAGCAGCACTGTTGTTTTGCTTTGATTTGTTTAATATATAAGTTTATGGTACTAACACAACAAGACTTTGTTTGCTGTCATCAGTTCTGATTCATTTGTTTTCATAAGTTGCCATCAGTAAATCTCTGTGACATTAGTGTAGCGTGTAAACTAAAAAGTATGTTGGTGCGAAGACCACAGGGCTCCATGGAAGTCGTTTGTGAAGCAACGGGTGAGTGGAGCAGGCCTGCCCCCCGCTGCGTGAGCATCCTGTGCAGTGAGCCTCCGGCCCTGAGAGACGCTGTGACCGTAGGGGAGAACTATGAACTGGGAAACAAGGTGCACTATGTCTGCAAAGAAGGGTAAATGTGATTGAAGTCTACTCAGTTGTTACTCCGTTTTGTCAGTTGAAAATGTGAACAAATTAAAACTATGGAATTACATTTAATAATGCCTGTGCCACCATGGTTGCTACAGTGATGCCGTCTTTAAATATGATAAAAAAAATGCACATTTTTATCGATGTATATTTGCTGCGCTAGGATTTCCTGAAATACAACATCTTAAGAATAAAAAAAACCCTTGTGTTACCTCAGATGTTACCATTTCAGCCTTTTTGACCTGACAGTGATTAACGCGATTGTAAATTTTCCAAATTAAAAATATGTATGAGTGACTCAAGTGTTTGGACATGTGCCGCTGACTAGTTAGTCTTACTGATTTACATGAGTTTTAGGAATATTAGTGCTGTCTGACATCCTGTTATGTTGTGCTGCAACTTCTTTTGCCCTTTGCCAATCTCTTGTCTGTGTCCTCCATCTGTAGCTACACTCTGATTGGCCCCGAGACCAGAGAGTGTCTGCCGAGTGGCCAATGGAGTGACAGCTCTGCCCAGTGTGTTCCTCGCTCCTGTGGCCCTCCGCCCGCCATCGACCACGCAGAACCTTATGAGAGCCACCAGCTGTTTGGAGACACTGCTAACTACTACTGCACTGATGGATACACTGCCAGCAACAACTCAAAGATGGTGTGTAATGCTCAGGGTGTGTGGGCGCCCCCTGATGGCATGGAGGCCCCTCGCTGCATTGCAAACTTCTGCCTACGCCCGCCTGAACTACCCCATGCAATTTTAGATTCAGTCAACAAACCTAAATACGCCAGCAACTCTGAAGTGAGCTATAAATGTGAAGAGGGCTTTGTGCTGAACACCACAGCCACACTGAGATGTCTAATGGGAGGGGAGTGGGAGCCTTCACCATATGACATTGGCTGCGTGCCGGTGAGGTGCTCCAAACCTGAGAGCATTGATCGGGGCTATGTGAGTGGAACAAACTACAGCTTTGGAGCTATGGTGGCGTACAGCTGCGATAAGGGCTTCCTGATCCGAGGGGAGAAGAGGAGGACCTGCAAGGCCAATGGAGAATGGGGAGGAGCTCTGCCTAACTGTGTACCTGTGTCCTGCTCCTCCCCTCCTCCACTCAAGAATGGATACATCCCGCCTAGCCAGGTTAGTGATTTTTTATTTTTATTAAGACTTTACTCAATGGATCCATAAGCTCCTAATAATTTCCTGGAAAGAAATTTGGACATTGGCATTTTTCATTAGAAAAATTGAGACTGTGTCCAAATGGTCACCTTTTAATTGATTAATTCTAATTAAATGTTAAGTGAGTATATTTGGAAGCTACACACCTGTAAAAATAAAAAGGTTACCAAGCAGTATTACTGTCTTCATCCTATTAAAAAATCATAGTTCGATATTTCAAATTGGTTATAGGATAAACTATGAATACAGTATGTTTAAATTATATATATATCCCTCTGTTTATCCCCCTATAGGTCAGAGTTCGATACACCTTCAACAACAAGGTCACATATGCCTGTCATGCAGGCTACAGACTGGTTGGCCGTTCAGATCGGATTTGCCAAGCCAACCGCCAGTGGTCCAACAGCGACCCTCCCACCTGTGTCCTTTTGACCTGTGACCCTCCTCCGAGCATCGTCCACGGACAGTACAGGGGCTCTGAGTTCCAGGTTGGCCGAAAAGTGGAGTATGTCTGTGACGAAGGCTACGAGCTGTCCGGAGACGCCATCTGGACCTGTCTGAAGTATGGGCGATGGGATAAAACGAGGCGTCCACGCTGCTCACCGGTGCAGTGTCCAGAGCCGCCGCTGGAGGAGAACCACCTGGTCCTGAAAAGCCTGGACTCCGAATCTGGAACAGTGGAATTATCCTGCGAGGATGGCTATGTCCTTGAGGGAGCTCGGATCCTCCGCTGCACCCCATCCCAGGAGTGGAACGACACCTTCCCAGTGTGTAAGCAGGTCTTTTGTGGCCCACTTCCTGAAGTTTCATTCGGTGGCCCTTCCTTGACCTCCTCCCTATTCCCTTTTGGCTTAGTGGTGACCTACACATGCATGGATGGCTTCACTTTGAGAAAAGAGGACTCTGTGTCCTGTCTAGCCAGCGGGCAGTGGAGCAGTCCTTACCCAGAGTGCATCCCAGTTGAGTGCCCTCAGCCTGTAGAGATTTCTAACGGCATTGTTGATGTCCACGGTCTGATGTTCCTCAGCAAAGCTCTGTACAGTTGTAGGACTGGATATAATTTAGTGGGTAACTCCACTGTCCTCTGTGGAGAAAAGGGACTTTGGATTGGGGGGGTTCCTTCTTGCCGTCCAATAGAATGCTCCATCCCTAAACAGATAGCCAATGGGGAAGTGGTTTATACAAAACTCCAGTTTGGTCACAGTGCCACCTACTCCTGTCGTCGTGGCTACCGCCTCCAAGGCCCAGAGACTATAAGCTGCCTGGCCAGTGGGGAATGGGACATCGAGCCGCCAGCTTGTGTGCAAATATCTTGCACCCAACCTCAGCCCATTGAAAATGGTTTTGTAGAAGGCCAGGATCACAGTTTTGGTGTCACTATTTTTTACAGCTGTTTCCCTGGATTCCAGCTAGTAGGCCAGGACCATCTGACGTGTGAGGAGTTTGGCTGGTCAAGTTCTGTTCCTGTCTGTGTGCTGTCAGACTGTGGCCTGCCTCCTCACATTGACTTTGGGGATTATGTTAAGGTGCCAGAGCAGAGGGAAGGCTCTGTTAAAACTTCTAAAGACACTGGAACATTAGCCTCACCTAAGGACTTGAGCTTCCTTCATGGGACGTTGATTGAATACCGTTGCCATAAAGGTTACGACGTCACAAACCCCACCAGGCTGATGTGTCAGGAGGACGGAGACTGGAATGGGACGGCCCCATCTTGTGTCCTAGCAGAGTGTGAAACACCGCCCAATCCAGAGCACGGCTGGGTGAATGTGACTGATACCTCCCTCGGCAGTATGGTCAAGTATTCTTGTGAGAAAGGATATGAGCTTGAGGGTGAGCCTGTGAGGCAGTGTGTGTCAGGTCGATTGTGGACTAATGATGCCCCCATTTGTCAGCCTGTTTCCTGTGGCGACCCAGGGCCTATCGCAAATGGCTCAGTTCATGGAGGTGCTTTTGTGTATCCTGAGGTTCTGCACTATGAGTGTAGTCCTGGGTTTATCCTCAAAGGTAGTGACACTATCACCTGCCAGGCAGATGGAAAGTGGAATGGTCAGAAGCCGCTCTGTGAACCACTGTCTTGTGGTCCTCCCAAAATCCCAAGTGATATTACTTTTAAAGGAGAGGAGTACACTTATAATAATGAGATAGAACTGAGCTGTCGGCCTGGTTTCCTCTTACAAGGCAAATCTATCAGTGTTTGTCAGGCTGATGGCACCTGGAGCCATGAGTCTCCTACCTGTGTACCTGCTCGCTGTGGGAAACCCTCACCAATACCCAATGGACATGTGCTGGGATCAGAGTTTGGCTTCAACAGCAAGGTAAAGTATGAATGTGATGAAGGATACACACTTAACGGAGACTCCACACGTGTTTGTCAGTTGGATGGACGCTGGGACAAACTAGCACCTCGCTGTGATATCATCAGTTGTGATCCACCTGAAGACATCAGCCACGGCTTCCTGAACGGCTCCAGCTTCAACTATGATGATGTGGTGGAATATGTCTGCTTCGACGGCTATGAGGTAGTTGGGGATCCCGTGCTGCGATGCTCTGCTCAAGGTCTCTGGGTGGGCACCGTGCCGCAGTGCCGGCCCTGCGTCTGTGCCCTCCCGGTGGTGAAATTTGGGGTGGTTCTTGGACGTGACCGCGCCTGCGGGGACCGAGTGCATTTCCAGTGTGACGACGGCTACAGGCTGCTGGGGCCCTCTCAGGCGGTGTGTGAGAAGGGAGGGGTGTGGAGCCCCGGTGTGCCTGTGTGTAGTCGGGGGAGGTGCAGTGATGCCCCGCCAACAGTTCCTAACGCTGTCTTGCAGGGCGGCAGTGCCACCTTCCCAGACACAGTTATATACAGGTGTCGGCCTGGCTATCAGCCAAGGGGTTACCCACACCTCTCCTGTGGAAGAGACGGCAGGTGGGGGGAACCCAGGATCAGCTGTGAGCCTGTGAGTTGTGGAAAACCTCCAGCTGTAGCCCACGCTCACGTGGTGGGAGACACATTTACCTTCCCAAACCAAATCACATACAGGTAAATACTGTAATTATTCCTTTAATGTTCAATCCTTTAGTGTTCAAACCCTGTTTTCCTGGCATTTCTGGTACACATAAGCTACCACATTGCCTTTTGCATTGTTGATTGAACTACAGAGACATGTTTCTTTGCCAGTAGTTATTGCAACAAACAAATCTGAGAAAGTGTTTGTGAACAAGTGAAAATATTGTAGCATGTTTATTTTAGAAACTAGTACCCCTTTTTAGAACAATATCAAAGACTAACCACTTTGTGGTGACCAGTGAAGTTTTTCTCTTTCTCATGTATATCCCCTCATTTTGCTTCTTTCCTTGTTTTCCGTGTTTTCCCCTTGTTCTCCAGGTGTGACGATGGGTATGAACTAGCCACACAGACGTCTTCTCTCTCCTGCCAGAGTGATAGCACATGGTCCAAACACAGCATTCGGTGCCGCCCCACCCCATGCCTGCTGCCCACCAACATCTCCATCCCCCATCTGGCAATCACTGGGAAGGAGCTCACTCCTGTTGGCGGCACCGTCACCCTCTCCTGCCCTCCAGGCTTCTACCTGCGGGGGTCAGCGCTGGCTGAATGTCAGGTAGGAAACATGTTGGTGAATGATTGTCCAAATCTCTTCCTCTTCCTCTCTTGTGGTAACACTTTGGACATCTCTCTCCTCTTGAAGACGGAACATGTCAATTAGAAACCTTGAATTATTTACTACCTTCCTCTTTTGTGGTCTGTGATAAGCTGGGTGGACTCTGGACTCCAAGCATCTCAGCAGTTTCCTGCGAGCTGTTGGTGTGTGAGAAACCCCCTCCTCTTCTTCACGGTGTCATCGAGGGGGACAGCTTCCACTATGGAGACTTTGTCATGTACTCCTGCCTCCCTGGCTTTGAAATGAAGGTACTGCTCACCAGAGCACATTTTCTTTAGCTGCTGATGTTACAAAATTAGGTTCAAGTTGGGTCCAAAAAGTTTAGACAATATGATTGTGATGTGAAAGAGCCCACAGGCCACTCCTTTCCTGTAATACAGAGTGGCCTGTGGGCTCTTTCCCTCCCTCTCCTGCACTGTGCTTTTTGGCTAATGGCTAACAATTAGATTACAGAAAGTCACATGATTTCTCTTCAGCAGTCAATAGGAATGTGTTGTTACAGAGCAAATAGTCTACTGCTGCTGTACTGATACCAACTGACATACTAGCCTCCTCAATTTGAATGTTTGCTACAATGATGGCCCTGTAATACACAGAAGACACACAAAGACTGCATTGCTTCAGTCGGAAGTGAATAAAATTTATATTATCAATCTTAACGGTACCCTGTTTCCTGCACACTTTTCTGTCGAGGTTATCTGCTGAACTTTGTAGCTGTACTCTGTTCTCTTTGTCGCAGGGAGACTCTATCCAGACCTGCCAGGGAGACGGAACATGGAGTGGCACCCAGCCAGTGTGTGTTGGTAGGTTGGTGTTCCTATGAGACAGACCATGAGATGTCTGTAGCAGTGTCAAACATTTAATCCCACGCTGGTGTCAGTGCTATTCTTACAACTCAGAACTCACCTTAAGATTATGGAAAAGTAAATACAGAGGACAATACCCCACCCCTGACATTCCACAGGAACATCAATTCTCACGTGTTCCCATCACCAGTCAGAAATGATTTGCCTTGCTAATGTGAGCTGCAGTTGTGCAGAAGAGGAAATTAATGGATGAGGAAGATGGAAATTTGGATGAGACTGTGAATGGAGAAATATTGGCAGCTCAGACAGTAAACTCTGCAGAGAGCTGCAGGTGTGAAATCTTTAAAAGACGGTCACAGCTCTAGTTGTTAAAACCAAATGTTACAAAAAATCTCAAAGCAAAGTGAAATGAAAATAAATTAGATTGGATGGAAGTTGAAGGTATGGAGGGTTTAACCTAGAGTTTCTCATAATGCTATGCAACCTGGCTTACTATGTACACATAAGTCCATCCCACCACACCTTTGACATTATGGTCATGCTTGTCTGTTGTCTCCTCAGCGCAGTCCTGTGGGCCTCCTCCCACGGTAAAAAATGCAGTGATCCAGACGACAGGAGAGACGTACCTACACAATGCCAGTTATGTATGCAATGTTGGGCTGCAGCTTGTCGGCTCTAAGACTCTCATCTGTCAGGCCAACGGCACATGGAGCCTGCCAGCTCCCACGTGTGAAGGTATGAAGGACGGTCAGTAAAGGAATTCAGAATTCAGAGTTGCTCTTTTGATGGTTCTACCAATATCCAGTATATGGAAGCTGCTGTTTAGAATTGCAAATGTAAAAGCAACCGCACATCATGTCCAGAAAAACATTACTGTGATGTGCGAAGAAATTCATGCATATTACTTCATAGAAAGCTGTCAGCAGTTTGCATTAACTCAATATAATGCATCTGTAAAAATTCTTTATAATTGTTTGTCATGTCAGCTGTCAGAGGCTGCGACAGCCCGAAACAGATACCGCATGGCAAAGTACAGGAGCACAACCTGAACACAGGACGTGCTGTGGAGTTTCAGTGTGACAAAGGTTACAGCCTGTTGGGCGATCCCTTGGTGGTGTGCATGGGGGGCAACACCTGGAGCTCCGCTTTCCCTGCTTGCCAACGTAAGATACTTTGCTTCATACACACACACACACACACACACACACACACACAGTTACACAGAAACATGCAAGCAAGATAAAGAGGAAGTTTATCTTATGTGATGGAAATGAAAGGGTTTTGTTACCAACTACTACTGTCTCACTTGCTTTATGTGGCTTCCTTTTATGTTTGACATGCTTTCCTTACAACTTAATATGATCACTGTTACATCCTGTACACTTGCAACAAGTAGACTACACAGTGCAAGCCAACACCTTCCTCAACATTCTTTGCAACACCACTGACTTTCAACATCTGTTTCACAATATAGACTGTTATAAGAGGTTAGGCAGTCAGAGCTCAGATTTGTTTTTGAGTCTTAGTCAGGATGTCAAAATGAAACCAAGAAAAAAAAATTGTTCTCAGTATTTATCTACACCTATTTCCATACATGGAAAAAGAACAGCTGTATATTATGGTAACTCACACACGTTTAATTTTAGACTTTATAGAAGCCGCAGATATACTTATTAACATCTCCCTTCTAATGCATGTCTTATGCATGTATTTTTTCAAACTGTCTAAATGTCAATTCAAGACATTAGCCATGATAGCTATTACATATTGTTTTTGTTTCTGGTAAACAGTTAAGACGCTACACTTTTGTGTTGCTAACAGACACAGTCTATCAGCTGGATAAAGACTAGTCAAAAATGAATCCATCAATTCTGTCTTTCACAGCTAAGTCTTGCCCAGTTCCTCCGGGCTGGAGGGAGGACAGTAGCGGGAACGGATCCCAGCAGGAGTTTCACGTCGGTCAGTCAGTTCGTGTCACCTGCCCCAAAGGTCAGCAGGTGAAAGGCAGCGGCACCATCACCTGCAGGCCAGACCAGACCTGGAGCCCCATCAGCTCTGTGTGTGAAAGTAAGTATAATTTTTACAGGGTAAATGGTTCATTTATCCAGTTTGGGAAGATATTATATATGTTTGTTGTATGAGCCATGAGATTATATCAAAACAATTTGTCAAAGCAGAAAGCATTTGTTTGATGGATTTCACCTTTCAAAACAAGACTCTAACAAAGTTTTTAGCTGTACAGCTCACCATCACCAATAAAGCCTATCAGATACACTGTGCCAGCTGGCCACTATTATTGTCTGGTATCTACTTCTATTTTATTGTACCTGTATATTACCGGCCATTCTTCTTAATTCAGCTAAGTAGTTTAGCTGTAGTGTATTTGTGAATGTTTACTTTTCAAAAATTAATTATCATTTGCTTATTATTGATGTAATCTTTGATAAGTGCTTTGTTGGTAAAATAGCCTGCCTCAGTATATATCTTTTTCTCTGACTATATGTTATGATTATTACCAAAAATGTTAAGTGTTTGTGTCAAAAATCTTTATCACCTGATATATGGTATATCTGATATACATGATGTTTTTCCAGACAATGTGAATTTGCTATATTTTGGGAAAATATAGTACTCCACATAGCAAATTATGTCCTAATTCATGAGATAATACAAGTTAAAAAAAAAGACTGGATTTGATATTGTGCACCTCTGCCTGCTCCCCTTGCCTTGTGTGAAGTACTGCTCTACACTTGCATGGCTGTTGGCTTAAATCTGCCTGTTAGCTTGACCATATCTCTCTGTTGTCATGTGTCTCTCTCTGAGCTTTTATCAGAGCAAATGAGGCTTCATCAAACACTGTGTTGGTGTCCTGTAAGCTGGACTAATTATGGGCACCTCTGTAGCTTCTATGGCAACCTTTGTCAGATAATCCTCTGATCTTTCTTAGGCGCAGTTGTCCTGAACGTATAACACAATGGTGCTTATGTTGCTGTGGCTCGTTGTTTGTATTTGCATGGAGTTTATTCTCCTATACGCATGCGTACCTTAATCCTTTCTTTCAAGTTAAGCCACACAACTGAACTATATGACACATTTGGATATTTTGCATGGATTTTACTCCCTTCCGGATTATAGGGAATATACAGAACACACTTGATTTCATTTAATCAACACAGATTTCTCTCTCTGCAGTGCACAGTTGCGTAATTTTATTTTGTAAGTACATACAGGGGGTTGACAAAATTGCAGAAAAACCTTCAATGTAATGTAATAGTTCTACAGAAAATGACAATTTTGTGAAGTTAATATGGTTAATTTTGTTGATACTAACAGAACTTAAACTTGGCTGTTTTTAAGGTGTTGGTAGTATTGCTGCAAAACAGATCTCTTTTAAGTGAAAGTTGCCTCCTGAATTGCTGGTGCATGAAGGGCAAACACTTGTAATATGGTGAGAAGGACAGACCAAATGACAGCATACCAAACAAAGGCAATTTCTTTAGAAAAGACAAGCAACCAGAGGCCTCAAAAAAATTAGCAGTTTGACAGAATAAGCTACTATTGTACAGTGTTGTAAGGTGTCTCTTTTATTTTGTCCACTCCCTGTAAGCTTAGCTACTGTTCAACTTTGCTTTTACAGGAGACTGAAATCTGCTCAACTATTTAGACCATTTAGTAAAAGACATGTGAGAGTAAGAACAAAAATGTGGTCAAGACGGCAGCAGCATTTTGAGTAGTGTAGTGAGTAACTCGTGGGTCGTTCCATCTGGGCTGTTGTACAGGGGTGTCCTGTGGCCCCCCCCTCCACGTGGCCAATGGGGTGGTGCGGGGGGCGGTGTTCCAGTTCGGGGACGTGGCGGTGTACTCGTGTTTTGGCGGATACGCCATGGAGGGCGTTGGAAGGAGCAGGTGTCTGGAGAACGGCACCTGGACGCCGCCTCCCACATGCAGAGGTAGAGAGAACACAGAGGGAACTCTGCTCTTTTCCCAGGACACTTCTGCTTCAGCTGACTGTCCCTTTCGCACATGACGCCATGCTGCTTCTCAGCTTTTTAATTCTTTTCTGGACTTCTACTGATTCTTTGTTCAGTGGAGGACATTCTCTTTTCTGTGGTCAGAAAGGGCAGCTTCACCACACAACCTCTTCCCTACTGCTGTACTCTGACCGATGCCTCTTTCCATGCACTGTGACCCGTAACTCATACACGTGTATATTCTGTGGCCTGGATCCAGTCCCATTAAAGGAAAAATCCCCCCTTAGACGTGTTAAGAACAACAGTTCAGGTCCATTGCATTTCGAGCACAGTTGTATTTCTTAGTGGCATCATTCTGGCATCATGTCAAGATTTTTACAGTGCACCTGCAAAATAATTTGGTCATTAAACTATTCAGTCGACCAGAGTGCAAGTCAGGTTTAGGATGTGTTGTGTAGAAGATTATACAGATTGTGGTTAAAACATGAAATTGACTTTTCTTGAGAAAAATCTATTTTTGAAAATCACTGAAATATGGGGGCGGGAAGTGGAGAATATTAGTTCTAAAAAGTAAAGGAACCCCCCCCTCTGACAAAAAAAATCAGGGGATCAAATCAAATTTAAGGCGAAATCACCCCTGATCCCATGCAACATGAAATTCCAGTGTCACATGTTTAGCATATGAAAACAAGGGCTGAATCCAGGCTGGCCTTTCCTCAACAGGTGCCGAGTTTCATACAGAAGTATACACACACTCAGAGGGCTCTGTTTTGATGTCTCTGAGGAATTTAATCTGCAGGATGTGAATGCTGCCTTTGTTCTAGTGCATGAGGTTGCATGGCCAAGAGTTGCACCAGATGTTCTGGAGGCTGTGGCGGTAAAAACCGCAGAAATGATGTGAAAAGCTAATTTCACTGGAAGGCGACTGAATCTGTTCAGCATGTTGCTCTGCTCAGTAGGAGCACACAGCAAGAGGATTTTGTGAAGTATAAAAATGTCTCTTTCCAGTTGTAGAATGTAAGTTTTGTATGTGGGTGAGCAGAATTCCTCTTAATCTGATATGTCTATGTGTGCGTTTGTGTGTGTGTCCCCCAGCTGTGTGTTGGCTGCAGTGCCAGAACGGAGGTGTGTGTCAGCGGCCCAACACTTGCTCCTGCCCCGAGGGCTGGATGGGCCGACTGTGTGAGGAGCGTAAGTATTGAATCATGAAATGTTATTCAGTAAACCCTGTTGACATTCTGCCGCTGAGTTAACACCCAGAACATGACCCTGTGTGTTTTGTAACACTACCTCAAACACACACCCACTAACTCATGGTAACACAACCAGCTTGCTAAGCAGCTTTTACAGACAATGGTGCACAAAGAGGGTCAGAGATAATGGAGTCAGATGTTGCTTTCAGCTGAGAATTTGACTTTGTTTTTTTTTTGCTCACTCCTCACACAAATTAAGGCAGCAATAATTCAGTAATCATTTTGGAAACTGCTGTCAAACTGATTGAAAGGACTTTAAATTGACCAGTGAACAAAGGTCAGTGCCTACAGTGGCAAAAAAAAAAACACATCTCTCAGGCAGTTTCAAATTTCACTGAATCAAACGTATGGGATATCAACAGAGAGAGATTTAAATGGACCTTAAATGACTTTCCGTTCCATTCTTTCATAACAGCTATCTGCATCCTGCCGTGCCTGAACGGAGGCCGCTGCGTGGCACCCTACCAGTGCGAGTGTCCCACTGGGTGGACGGGCACACGCTGTCACAGTGGTGAGTTCACGTGTGAGTCAGTGAGGTTTTCACATGTTAAGGCCGGTACATATGTGAGTGAATCTGCACACCTACTGTGTGCATTAATAGCTCAGTGACGTGTGATTTTTTTTCCCCTTTTTGATTATTATTTATTAGTAAGTAAATAACTTATTTATTTATGACCTATGTGCCATGTCACTGACTTTCAGCATATATTTGTAAATAACAATGCAGCATGATGATGTCTTGTGTGATATTTTTACTAAAATTAAAATACTTTTTTTATTGTTCTGTATCAGCATCTTCTCAAATTATAATCTTTCATGTTTTTTTGGGTGACAATTTAAAATCTCTCCAGGAACAGCTGTAGCTGGAGCTCTTCCTAGCACTGGTGCGAGCCACCAGTATTCCCTCTGTCACCTCCAGCTGGTGTCAAATGCTGCTAGGTGGCTTTTAACCGAATGTCAGAATCAAAAACATTCAGTCATACTACCCTGCTGCTGTTAGGACTTGACTGCCTGGTCATAAAAGACCATTTCCTCATTCCCACGCCTTTTGAACTTGTCAGTGTTTCTTTCTCATGAGGAAATACTTGAGGAAATACTTATAATTGCAGTAACAATACGTTTGTTTGTCTGTGTGTGTGTGTGGTTGCTCCACAGCTGTGTGTTCATCACCTTGTCTGAATGGAGGCAGGTGTATCAGGCCAAACAGGTGTCACTGCAGTTCAGGGTGGAGCGGACACGACTGCTCCAGGTGATCAGCTCTTTATCAAAATTCACTATCTTGCTATCATGTGCTGGACTGACTGACAGATCCACCCTCAAAGCCATGCTCCGAACATGGCTGGACCGCATGCGGCTCAATGTTTTGTTCATCTTGTGTTTAATCCAAAGTAAGAATATTATTAAGTACAGCAAGAAAAGCTTGCTGTGAACAAATTGGTCAGCAGTTTTATTCCAAAGTAGTGAATCTATCATGTGGAAAAGCTTTCGTCAGCTTACTCAGAATTACCATGCCCATTAACGTGCATTATATTATTTAGCAGTATACTATATTAACGTCTACGTTCCTGTGTACATTTGTTGTGTGGAGTGATTTTCTTATTCTTGTATCCAGACTCTGACAAAATGAGGTTCTGCTATGACACTTAGAGTTCAGCTATGAGGAAATTAATTCTAACAGAGGCTTTCAGAATGAAAGAATTTTCAGTGTTAACCAGTCTTATGAGTCATTATGTTGGAAACTCTAATTTCTCTACAGACAGAAGCAGCAGGGAGGAGGTGCAAGGATACCAAAGTAATTGTGTTGCTTTTTTTTTTATTATGTCCTTGAAATCAGGTTTACCTGTGTACTGGTTAAGGTTGGGCTTTCGGGGAAGACTCATAACTAGGATATTAAGTCTTTTTTTTTTTTTGCTCACATTAAATTGAAAAGCTATGAAAACAAAGGACTAAGCCTGAATTTTCATGAAAACTAAAAATTATTTCTCCTTTCTTTCTCATTGCAGGAAAAGGAAATCAGGATACTATCACTTCTAATGTCTCCACTCAGCTCCACGCGAAGCGTCTTATGAAGGGAATTTTTGTATAGTTAACTGACACACTTGTAAACCATTCATTCTCATCTCTCTGCAAAAGGCAAACCAAGAACCATTTTGTAAAATAAAGCTGTATTTTTTCATATAAAGACTGAACAGTATTAAACATATGCTGCTATATACTTGTATGATGTGTAAAAACTATTGATGTGATTGTCCAATGTATATGTGTAAACTATTCTCACATTTTTAGTAAAGCATAAAATACCATTAAATGCTATTTTGATCAGATTATTTGCTTGCACAGCAAGAGGCTGTTATATCAAAACTATGTTCTGTTGTGCTTAGTGGATTGAAATGTGAATTCCACAAATTATACTACAAAGCTTCTGTTACTCATCTTGATTTATTAAATCCACCTTGCTGGACACATTACATACAAAGAAAAGTTCAGTAGCTATGCAGAAGAAAAGCCAATTTCTCCATATAAAACAGAATTTAAAAAGTGGTCATCAAATCAGGTGATACATCAAGTTGACAGGACTATGTTACCAATTCATGATGAGTGGAATAACTTTCTGCCTGTGTGGAAGAGCAAACTTGATAGTTACTGTACATAAAATGAAACTGGAATATCTGAGGCATAACAGCGGCTTCTGTGGTGTGTGTGTGTGTGTATGTATGTGTGTGTGTGTGTGTGTGTGGATTGGTCGTTGGGAATTAATTTCTCAGTTCTGTCAGTTTCTCCTTCAGCGTTGCCAAGTTAGCACCGGAGAACTGGAACACCTGAAAGACAGTACACAGAGGGTTTAAAAAAAAAAAAAAAAAAAAAAAAAAAACACACACAAAAATTAAACACAATACAGTATGCTTTTTTTTTTTTTTTTTTTTTTTTCCTGTGGCGCAAACCAAAGAACTATCACCAGACTCAACCATTCTTCCCAGTGCTTGTACCTTTCAAGTTTCACCTTTTTTTTTCAGCCCACAA
>JBBMJY010000016.1:3759909-3809572 GCA_037833715.1 Toxotes lorentzi | reverse complement strand
TTACAGGGGCACAGGAAAACTGTGGGGGGGGGTGGGGGGGGAGAGGGGGGGGGGGTTTTGGTTCCCAATGGAAAAAAAGGAAAAAAAAAAAAAAAAAAAAAAAAAAAAAAAACTCTTACTAAAGTCTTGATTCTGTTATGCATTTAAGGTATGCACAGCCATCACATTACACTTCCAGTGAAGCAGGCATTTCCTACTCTAAGTGGGAACAGCTTGACAAAGGGTTGCCTGAGCAACAATCTCCCTCTCCGAAGAGATACTCTTCAAGCAAAAGGTATCCCTGAGGAAAGGGCTCCTTTAAACAGCCCTGACAGACTACAGACAATTGTTTCACAAAGGTTGCCACTGCTGTATGTCTAAAAATAAAATACCTCATAACTACAGACATATGAAAGTAACCAACAGTCTCTACAATACATTTTGATGCCTTAATCTGATTCCAGTGTAGTAAGGATTACTTTTTATGGCCGTCATCCAGTGATGGTTCTGTTCTTGACCAAACAGTTTCAAAAGGATCATCCATCCACTTACTACAAATTCTGGGGCGATCTGTTTACAGGGGCCACACCACGTGGCTGTGAAGTCCACTACCACCAGCTTGTTTCCTGCCTCCTTCAGGATGGTGAAGAACTCATCCTATAAAAAAAAGAAAACAGATTAAATGTCTTTGACTTTTTTTGATCACGCTGTGACACAATTAACTAAGTTTAGTTTAGTTATTGCTGGCTGTTTGTCTGCAAACCATCATCAACAGTGTTTTAGTTGGTCAGGGATCAATGGCTGGTTACACTGCAAATTTAAAACTAACAAGCTTTGAGCGTGTGTAACAGTTTTCATGGATTTGTAAATAGAGGCAGCACAATGTATAAAAGACACTTATAGGATCCGTGCCACAATGAACTTTGGGTATTATAAAAAAAAAAAGGACACACCCGTCCCTACCAGCACATCCGGAGACACCCAGTGGACGGGTATGGCCTGCTGTGCATGACCCGCAACCCAACATTACGTAGTTGCACTGACGTTAGCTTTAGCATCTGGACCCGCGATTAGCAAACAATGCAGCCTCGTCTACAGCCAACGTTGTGTCGATGTCGTGCAATGTTGTTTCCACGAGTAAGCACCAGAGACGGTCTGTTCATCGGGCATTTCCATGGCAGCCTAACGACAGTAACATTAGCAGTGAAACCCGCCTGGATCCGAGTCTACAGTCATACACATGGTGGCGGCTACCAACCACGATAACGAGCTGAAGTTAGCTTCCGATTGGACATAAAAAAAAGAGCCCATTAAATTATAATATCGTGCGAACTGTTTTTTAAAAAAAATCCATTTATTTACATACTAATTACAGCCTTCTATCTGATTATAACGCACTTTGAGATTTCTGACACATTATTTTATTCACCCAAAGAAACTATTTGTGCATGAGGACAACATGCAGCTCTGTCATGCCGAACATCTGCATTTAACACTCGTCCAATATGGACTTGATTAACGAGTAGTGTCTTAAACCCGCATGAATCACTTGTGAAATTCAAGTCATATTTGAGCAAGCACACGTACGCGCAGACCCACACACATTTTACTGTGCCTCCGCCCCAATCAGACCGCAGCACACCAAGTTCAGATCAAAAAGCACTATATTTAGACCTATCCATTTCATTATCGGGCAGAGACTTAAAAAAAAAAACCTTAACCGTTTCAACGTTTGATAAACCTCCGAATGAAAAGCTAACTTCAGCCAAACCAACGCTATACATACTGAATAACACAGTCGGCGAACTCGAAGCCTAGAACTGTTTTTTTTTTTTTAATAAATCCAATTTAAGGCTCATCTCCCTGAGCTAAACAAGCCTGAAAACCCAGGGAAATCAACTCCACTAAGATGGAGAACGACTAGCGGGAGAGGGAAGTGGCGCGGGACTGGTCGGCCGGTGGAACAGCACGGGACGTTCAGTTATCTCCCTAATGTGTTACAACGACGACTCTTAAACGGCAAAAACAATAAACAAAGTCACAACTTACCAAATTTGCCACTTCGCGAACCATGATAACTGCTGAATGAGCGCGTCTCAGACCGCACAACAAGTGTCTACGTTTAGGAATGCCCTTTTCACAGGAGAGCCACCGCGTTTTTATGGCAGCTGCTTCGAGCTACTCAACCGTAGTCCAACGGCGGAAGTTGCGCTGTGCCTTAAAAATAAAAGCATGAAGCATTAAGGGAAAAAAGGAGGCGGGGATGGTCTGAGTAATATTTACTGTGTGTTTCCCACTGGATGTAGCTGAAGTTGTGAGAAAAGGTTGTGATTCACTGATGTTTTAAGATACTACTACTACTACTACTACTACTACTACTACTACTACTACTACTAATAATAATAATAATGATAATAATACTAGCAGAACTTCAATATTTCACTTTCCTGACATCATGTTTCAGATGTCTGTGAACTGCAGATCCACCAACGAGACACCTCTAACATTCCCTCTAAACTTCTCACATGGTTTCATTTTACTTATTATTATTTTTTTTTAAATTTGGTTACTTAACAGAGACAATGCAAAATGCCTTTATCCTTTCAGTGACAGCTAAAAACTAATTTCCATCTGTAGCCCCTACAGAGGCAACTAGTCTCTTGTGGTACAATAAAGTATTACTTTTTACCATGTGTGTTGTGAAATGAAATACTTTAATGTACTACAAGAGACTGGTTGCCTCTGCTCAGGGGCAGATAAAATACGTTTTTTAATCATCTCGCAGCCCCTCAGATTTATCTTGTGACCCTTTGGAGAGGCTCATTCCTAGTTTGGCAACCACTGGAATAAAGTGCATAACTTTGAATAAAATAGGTAAAACTAGCTTCACTTTGACCAGCTACAACAGTAAAATTCTACTTAGTCATTGTTGCAATAATGTAATAACGTGAGAATCAGTCATAGGTGACATTTTACAGCTGAAGGAGTACTTTTACTTTGATACTTAAAGCACATTTTGCTCATAATACTTGATAATACTTCTGAACTTTTATTTAAGAAGGATTTTGAAAACAGGACTTGTATTTGTAGTGGAGTCCTTTTGAAACTGTGGCATTGGTACGTCGTCTGTCCACGCCGAGTTTCGGAGAACACGTTTATTTTGAAAGTTATCAGCGATGTAATACTTTTCACTTTCGTAACTTTCCATCTAAACGGTTTCATGCTGTTGGCATTTTTAATCCAATCCATAAGTTTAACTAGATATGCACAAACGTTGGTAGTGTTAAATTTTGTTTTGATTGGATGATTTATGACGCATGCAGATAAATCTGACCAATAAATATTTTGGTGATTGCTGATTATAATTAATTCTATGACCAATTACCTCTTGTATGATAGTAATCGGTATAAAACATGTTTATTTTATGTGTCATTATTGACGTCCTACATATTAGTATCTACACCGAAAGAGGTTTAACAGTATTTCAAGTCACAATGACTTGACAAATTCTTGGTTTACCGTAAACGACCGAGTCGGCGCAGCTCAGTTCCAGAGTAATATGTGACTGCAACATGGTGCCTGTGCCATTACGTCGTGTCTCCCAACTTTTTCCGGCCTTGGTTTGTCTGTTTCCAAGAAGCTGAGATGTGAACTTTATGTTGGCTGCAAATTAATAAAAGCGAACCTAATCCTTAGATTCGCTAGGAACAAAATGTGCACTTACTAGTTTTCTCAGATTTCTTTAGTAGCTACATCTTTACCACTTTGGGACAGAAGCATAAAACATTTGCATAACGTTATTGGTGGAGTACATTTATTAAAGTACTGTACCTAGAATTAAAAAAAAAAACTTTTTATGCTTCTTTAGATTTACCTCTGCTGCCTGTGGCTGACCTCTGCTGGCCTTATACTGCATAAAATAAGTCATGTTCCCATAGGAACACAAACTATCACAGTAGTACACATAATAGGTAAATAGGTAAACACAGGTAAACCTTGTGCTATCGCCCTGGACTAAAACTGGCCATAGTAGACTGATAGCATCCTTTGTAACCATGGAGCTGGGGCTCTACACAACCTAATGAAATTCAGATTAGCATCTAAAAATACAGTCCATTTCCTGATGAAACAAAAAGCCCCACTCAACAGCAGGAGGCTAACAGTGCCTGCTCTATTATCTACACTCCACTCATTTTAGAATTGAAAGGGGCATGCATTTTCAATAGGGCTGTTCTCCCTTCTTCTCTCCTCAGGCCTTAAATGCAGGACATGTATAAATTAACACCAGATCTGTATGGTATACCCCCAGTCTGCAATATGAAGCCCAACACACACATAAAAGATGATGCAGAGAAGACAAAAAAAAAGCCAAACAATTTTTATTATCTATTTAAAGCTCTCACTAAATACAAAGCATGCAGTTTATTATGTTAGAATAAAGTATCAGCAGCAAAAACTCAAAAGCTGTAAGTGCTACTGGTATGAAAATCCACCAAACTTAGCAAAATGGTTCTGCCTCAGACAAATCATTACAATTTCAGAACCTTAAGAGGATGAATTGTTTCCGATTTAATCCTGTAAGAGTGAATTATGAAGTAATGCTAAAATGATAAATCACATTTCTTCACATGACTAAACTGAGAGTGCTTTCATCTATAATGTTTTATTATTGTGACTACAAAAGTATTCAAATAAACTACATGGGCATGCTACTATGAAATTATATGGTTAGCTGTATGCGTCTATTGCTCAGTCCTTCATGTATGAATTCTGTAATAATGTTTCACATATTGGTAATACTGCTCCATCTCTGCTGAGCCTGTGTTCCACGTCAGGCTGCGATGATAGCCTTGCCAATGTTGTCTCCTTGGAGCATCCCCATAAAAGCGGCTGGCATTTTTTCAAACCCTTTTGTGATGTGCTCCCGACTCTGCAGTTTGCCCTGCAGATGCAGAGTGAATAAAATAATCACAAACATTACAACAGAAACATGGAAAATCCCTATAATTTGGATAAAATCTCAACTGAAGACAAAAACAGAAATTTTTGTTTTACATCAGATGTTCTAATAAACTGTTTTCAGTCGCTAACCTCCCTCAGCCATCCCATTAGTCTCTTGAGGGCTTCGGGGTTCTTGTGCTGCCACCTGCTCTGCATGAAGCCCTCCATCTTAAGCTGCTTGAAGATCATGGTCTGATGAGGGTACGGGCCTAAGAGAAAGAGAGAGAGAAAGATGTTTGAAGAAAAAGCTTTTAGGGGTAGTCCAAGGAAACAAATTCTGTTAATATCAGAATCTGTTCATACATCTCCCCAGCTTTTCAGTAACACACTGTTGCCCTCTAGTGAAAAAAAAGTGTCAATACATGTGAAGTTGTGAAGGAGGGAATCATTTGTTCATGCACCGTTTTAATTGCACTGGTTTTCACAAGCAGACGTCAAGTTAAAACGGTAAAATTAGCAGGACTACTGATATAAAAAATGAAAGTAGGAAGATGCACACCTGTTTGAGGCGTGCTGTCATTGTACACAGAAATACTTCCGCACACAGCTATTCTTCCAAAGTTTCTCATCTGCTGCAAGGCAACAGTTGAAAAATGACCTCCCACCTGAAATCAAGACATGTGTTATTTGCACCAATGAAGAAAAATGCAATAATTTGGTTTTAAACTTGGGAGAGAGTGTAATAGCCAAACAATATGTGCACAAGAACACTTTTCAGGCTTGGAACTACACCACCATTGCTTACATTTTCAAAGAAGCAGTCGTATCCCTCTGGAGAAGCCTGCTTCAGTGCCTCCTCCAGGGAGCCAACAGTCTTGTAGTTGAAGGCCTCGTCAAAGCCCAGCTCCTTAAGGAAGGCCACCTTTACATCAGACCCTGCTGAACCCACTACCTTACAGCCTTTTATCTTGGCAATCTGGCCCACCACAGAGCCCACTGCCCCTGCTGCGGCATTTACCAACAGGGTTTCACCTTTCTGGAGTCCCAAGACCTCCTCGACCCCATACAGAGCTGTGAGTCTGGAGAGAGGGAGAAAGAGTAAAATCCAATTTCTAAAAGCTGAGCAGCACAATGGAATTTTTGCCCTTCCTAAGAGGAGCCTCTGTGATCTTTGTAATGTAAACTCTTTGTAATTGCTTCCATAACAAAGTTATAAGTGCTTACAGAAGGTAACTTCAGCTCACCAGGAGGATAAAACATCTGGAGTCTTACCTGTTTATTTTCTCAAAAGAAGACAAAACTCAGCTGTTCTCCTCAGCTGAGTCTTTAAAATAGCAGAAACAGTAACACCCTCCCTTTCTAAAGTCCAACATTAGCAGGGAAACAGCAAAGTGTTTTTCATGTTTGCAATCTTATCTGATATTTACTCAGGGAAGGTTGAATGTATTCTTCTATCCACAATTGTTCACACATGGGAGTAGCCCAAGCTTACCCGTTATCTACTTTTAGTTCCTAAGCAGTATTTCGTACTCAGTCTTGCATCTCTGACATATAAAAACCAGAACTGTTTTGGCCCAGCTGCTAGAAAAGCTGGGCCAGCAGGTCACAGCTTAATGTCCACTAGAAAACTAATTGTATTGCTAGCTATAACTCCTCTGCATTCAGTTTCTATCCACATCTTTCTTACCCTGGCATGCCGATGGCACCGAGGGCCAGTGACAACGAGACATCTTGAGGCCAATCAGACATGATGGGAACGAGGTCTGTCCCAGCACAGACTGTGTGGGTTCTCCAGCCACAACGACCAATAACATGGCTTCCCACGGGAAATGCTGGATTCTTACTTTGGATCACTCTACAGAAAAAAACAACAACAAGAAAACAGAAGAAGACGAAAGTCAGTTCATGAGGTCATATATACACAAATCTCCTAAGTTTGCTGTATGCATTTGTGTTATAGGTTCCTGGACAACCATATGATTTGAAGCCCTTTTGGCAGATGACTTTTGCACACTGGTTAAATGCAAAGTAACAGAGTGGGTAGTGGGTACGAAACTGATTATTTTGAGGTTCTTTGGAAAGTTTGGTCACCAAGTAATTCATTCTTTTTATGTTTATCAACAACATTCCCACTGAAACAGATGGAGCATCTGAACACTCTGCCAAGAACATTTCAGCCTCTTCACTCTTGAGTCACTGTGAATCAAAGGCTACAGTAATTAACAGCAGGTGTGGACCTTGTTCTGTTTCAGGAAATATCAGGCATGCATAGTACATCATTACAAATAAAAGTCATTTCACTGTGTGTGTGTGTGTGTGTGTGTGTGTGTGTGTGTGTGTATGTGAATGTTTGTTCCTTACTTGGCCACTTGACTGCCTATCATCACATCGCCTTCTTTCATGCGAACCCTACTCAATGGCCTGGTGAGATAAACAGTGCATTACATTACATTATATATTCATTTTTCATTAATAAATGATTTTGTAATGTTAAAGATTGATCATAAAAGTAATTCGAAACATTTTTCAGATGCAGGATTCTACTTTCCACTCACCTCATGTACGGGTCGATACTGAGAAACACAGCCTCCAAAAGCACCTCTGAACCAAAAAGAGCGAAAAACGACAGAGTTTAAGTAGATGATTAAACTGTGACTCAGTCAAGTAAACACTGTCTCATTTTAAGTGGTTGGTGTTTAATGTTTGAGACAAAATGAAGACAAAAAACATGACCACCTCTGCAAGCGTAAGCAGAGTCAATCAACGGGGAAAAGTCACCTTACCCCCATCTTTGGGCTCGGGAAGCTCCTCCACCTTCAGCTCAAAGTCACTGTCCTTTGGGAAGCCGTCAAAGTGCTTGGCCAGGATCCATGACTTCGCTTGGACCATGATTGGGTATTTGGGTATGATAACTTCCTTACCAAGGCGCCCTTTCATTCATGAAAATGAGAAGAAAGGACTATGAATAATTAAGTAGCAGTTACATAGTATACACCTACACACATAAAAATGAGTAAGTCCAACAAGTTTACAATTGTTTGGAAAGATTCCCTTAGAGAAAACGAAAATAAAGTTGTCGATATCTGATGACAAATATAACTACGAGTAAGATAACAGCTAAAAAGTGAGAAAAAAGTGAGAAGTAGACTCCATGCTGTGGACTATAAATCTTCCTTGTGTTTATGATGCGGGTAACCTAGGTCATTTAAACATGTTATCCCACAAGCTTTTCCGATCAATAAGGCTCACCGGTTATAGGTCCCCACAAAGAAATGGCAGAAGACGAGAACTTTGTGAACACAGCCTGCGGCTGCGACAGGCTATTGTATGCACGGGGGAGGGAGAAAGAGCTTGGATTGTTAAATTTGATTGGCTGAAAGTTTAGCACGGCGTCTAACGTATGACGGAGGACGTTACGTTGTCCCTGCGCGTTAACGTCTGCTCAGTTTGGATGATTGGCGCGTGCAGCTAAGTGGCTAGGACGGGGCGCTAACTAAACGGAGTTCGTGAGAAAAATAAGTAAGTAACGGGACTACAGTTTTATTTACCACTTTTGGCAAAGAACTCATTACTTTCGATACGACTGACCAGAGGCATGGCAGTTATTACCAGGCTAGCTATATTTTCTAGCTAGTAACTGGCTGTGATTAGCACCAGTTTACCTTAGCTACTGACAGGAAACTAATATTTTCCCTTTCTCAGCCTAAGTTTAAACTGGAGCTGAAAGACGTTGTGAGAGGAGATTAGATATCGTTAGGCATTTTCTTATAACGTAACATAATGTTGGTTGGCCAAAGGTCTGTTACCTCAAACTTATTGACTTCAGCAGTTATAAACAAAACATATCCATCACAGCCATTACCCACTATTAATAACATGAACAAACTATATCACTCAATATTACTGTGTTTTGTCTTAAGCCTATTGATCATTTTGCCTTAGGTCCCGACTTTAACACTAATTGTCTAACAGTAACTTTATTTTTATTATTATTATTTATTTTATATACATCAGAGTTTACCTAAAAAGCGTATATGATAATAGTTAGCTCAATAGCTATGCTTTAAGACAATATAATCTACATAAGACCTTTAATTAAACAGTTTATTATAATGTTTTCTGTGCTGTCTTCTAGTTTTGTGTCATGTCCAAGGGAGAGAGCAGTTGTGACAGAAAGGTTTGGATAGGATTTTTAAAAACTGTTTTAGAGAAGTTTTGTTTCAACTTTATTCCCATTTTGGCAACTGTAGTTTGTGGTGTTATTTAAGTGTATAAGGTGTTTTTAATATTTAGTCTTCCCTCATTTATTTAAAATAGGTGGATAATATATGTGAAGCATCTCTCAGTACAATACAGTATAGTTCAGGACCACCACAAACTATAGTCACCAAAATGATTGTTGTGTTGAATCAACAGCTCTTTAAGATGATAAACTGGTACAAGTTAAACTGTGGTGCTGCTATTTTTTTGTGCATTTTGCGGTTCACTCACAATGCTGTGTGAATGGAAATGGTTTCAGTGTTTTAACAGCATTCATTAGAGTGTTTTTAACCACTAATGTAGCAGGAGCAAACAAAGGAAGATGCAAATGTTGATAGAGCTTCAAAGAGCTGATAATTGCTTTGCCATATCTTTTCTTACTCTGTATTTGCTTTCACCTAATTCTCCATATTCCACATTGTGCTGCTGTGTGACTCATTAGCACAGTAACAAAGGGGAAACAGGGTGCTGAACCACCATGTTAAACGGTGGCCACTTTGTGGAGGCGCTGGGCCGTCTAGGTTATCCTGATGCATCATTACTGAAGGCCTCAGAGTTCGACTGGCTGTTTGACTGTGCTCCAGAGAACCTTCACTTCTTGCGCTTTGTCTGTCGGACCCTCAATGGAAACAATGTGCTCACCATGGAGGAGGCGCATGCTTTTCAGGAACTACGGAAGTCTGGCAAACCAATTCTGGATGAAGCAGCCTTGGGCGAGGTCCTAAAAACCATTGGCCCTTCAGAGGGGAGCAGTGGAAATATCTTGGGCTCCTCCTCTTCAGCTTCATCCTCTGTGTTTACAGCAGAGGGCGATGTGGCCATAGAAGACTTGGAGGGTGAGCTCCAGGCACTGCGCAAAGAGAAAGAGCTGAAGCAGCGACGCTATAACAGGTTGCAGGTTGTGGCCACCTCACGTGCAGATGTTGACCTACGACTCATTGCAGAGCTGGAGACCGCTGCATGTAAGCTAAAGGAGGCCAGCACTTCTGTTGGAGCTGAAAATGCTGACACCAACACTCTGTTACAAAACCTAAAAGATGAGACTAGCAAACTTTCTTCATATCTCCCTGCTCGGCCAGAAACCAAGCAAAAAGAAGCAGGAGAACCTATGGCAACATCAAACCCCTCTGTCTCCAAAAGGGCCACTTTCCTCCTCTCTCAGCTGTCCTTGGATCCCTATCTGCACCAGGAGGAGCTCAACACCAAAACACTAGCTGCCTTCACTCAGAAACATTTCTTCCAGGGCATATCTGACATTGTTGAGACTTCTTGCTCTGAGCGCTTCCAGGTCCTTGACCTCAGTTCTTGTGAAGATCGAGAGAAAGAGGAGATAGAGCACGAGGGAAGAGAGAAGGAGGAGCGGGTGGTGGAGCGTAGGAGGACAGAGATGGCCAGACTTCAGTGGTCTTATATTGTGACCCAACACCAACTGATACAGGCCATGGCAGAGGAGAGGAGTGTCAAGGCTGGACTGGATTGGTTCTCAGAGAAGTCCTCTCATACCAAGGTAAAACACACACAAACCGAATGGTGTATTTCCTTGTCTATTGTAAATAGTATCACCGTTCTTATTGTGTGTTCAATAATTACTGTTCTGAATTGCTCTCCCTCATAACCATCACTTCACTCCATCAGAGCATTTCCACCTCCTCCTCACTGCATGTACGTGAAGTCATGTCCAGAAAGGAGCTGCAGGCTGTGGAGGCGGAGCTGGAGGCACTGCTTCATGGACCAGTACCTGCTGCCCTTAGGGAGTCAGCCAGGCTGCTTAATGTGCCGGTAGTGAGGGGAGACCTGGCTCTGCAACTGGCCAGGCAGGACTACTACACCTCCAGACAGGATCAGGTTAGTAGGTGATGTCTCCCTTTTCACCTTGAGATAACTGAGTTTCTGTGATAACCCATAATAATTATTATATAGATGTAGTTTTTGCCAAGTGTCACTCAGATGAGTAAGAATTCAGGATCAGCTAGCAAACACCACACTGTTGGAGAATGCAGGTAATAATAATAAAAATATATCAAATTTGTAAAGCGCTTTTCCGGATGCTCAAAGACGCTGAACAATAAATGATAGACATTGTTAAAATGTCTTAAAAACATTTTAACAATACTGTTGCTGCTTCCCAACACATCATGTTTTATGCTTTGTCCTTCAATTCAAGAGTAATTTTAATACTAATGGATAAATAATCAAGAAAAATCAACCACCAAAGTAAAATGAGATGTGTAAATCTCCTCCTAGGTTCGTGACTACCTACTCCGTCAGAAGGCCTCCTTTGATCTGGTCCTTCTGGCTCAGGAAATGGAGTTGAGGAGGTGGAGGACGTGTCTGAAGCAACTGGGTGAAGTAAACTGCAGAATGGTGAAGGAAGGTGAAGCAGCAACCCTCAGGATCGAGTCCCTGGCACACCCTGATCTGGCTATCAATCCCAGGTCCAACCCTATCATCAGCTGCAAGGATGCAGCCTTCAGCAGGTAAGGAGACTCAAACTGTTTGTACTACAGACCTGTTTTATACCTGAAATGGTTTGGTGAGCTTTTTCTAAAATAAGTTTTTCCTTAGTGTCAGCATTTTGGAAGTCTATGTTACATATTTCAAACCTTTATGTACCTAATCCCAATCATTTGTACTTCTCATACTTATAGATAAGGTTAAGAAAACAAAGCAAAATGACAGAAAGGCTAGAATGTGACTCAGTTGATTGACTTGTTCATTTATTCATTCGCTGCACCTTAGTTGCTGTTAGGTGGCATGGAAATGTTTGCAGACATAAGGCTGTCTTACTTTGGAGTGTAACTCTGTATTATATCCACCGCTTTCATCAGACTGCTCCAGATCCTCAACCATAATTCAGACCATGGCCGATCAGAGCCTTTTCGGACATATGAAGCATTGGACCAGGCTGCTTGTGACCTGGCAGGCAACCTCCAGGTGACCCGAGATGCTCTGGTTGGTGCTGGCCGTGAACAGCACTACACAGCCGCTCGTCTTTATGGTGACTGTGAGGCCCTTCACAGGGCCATGTACACAGAGCTTCAGCAGCTGGTCTTAGGGCCACAGGTACGTCCAATGGCCATCACTGACCAGGAGCTGCTCTGCCCTAATGCACAGGTGGGTGTGTTTCCTTTTATTTTATGCACAGTCATCTTGGTCAACCATACAGAGTAAATTTCAGAGGCAATCCTGTGAGTCAGTTGATTTTTAAGTTACTCGTCACTTTTGGTGAGGGAAGCTGGTGGCACAATACGTTGTTTCACTCCCCATAAATCACAATGCTTAACTTAAATAGACACAGGTGCTTGGTATAAAAGCATGGTATGATAAATGGATCTCAGGAGAAACTGCTTTGCTACATGACACAAGCTTTAGTATCATGTACAGTGATGTTTGTATTTGTCTGCTGAATCTGTCTGAGAATATTCCAGTTTTCTTACTGTCTAAACAGTTCGTGTTCAGATACTTCATAGTTTAAAATGTGTGCCTACTTCCTGTTCATTTCTTTGTTTCAATTTCTCATTCCTCTTCCTTTGTTTCTACAGGAGCTGATGGTGAAGCTTGTGAAAGCAGAGTCTCAGCTGCAGAGTCTGCAGCATGTAATGCAAGAAATCATGGGGGAGGTTAAAGCCAAGCGTTCTCAGCTGGAGCGCAATGCCCTCCTCAGGCGGGAGAGAGAATTATACATCTATTTTCACTTGGATGCTCGGCTGTTGCAGAAAGTAGTGGAAGATCTGGAGGGCAAAATGGCAGTGAACAGAGGGCAGCAGTAGTTGAAAATACTGGAATGGATGGGGAGCTTTTATAGCCCAGCTGTAATTAAAGCTTGATGAGATGCTGATCTGGGAAGTACACTGTGTGCCTTCAGTGGAGGAGGTTTACTGATTAAGCCCTGCTCTGCTGCAAAGTGTGAAACCTACTCAACATCTGAACCTTCACTTGGTTTGTGTGGGAGACAGAGACCAATCCCTTGAGTCCTCATTGACTCATCTTTGGGACAACTCTCAGTTTGGGAAGAAGTTTGGTTCTATAAGAACAGTGCTGGCTGTACCATGACTGGGATTCATCAGTGTGTTTATTTCAAACAAAGAATTTTGCTTCAACTAATCACAAGAAAATTAGAATTCACTGTCTGAAGATCTAAAATTTCCTGTTTTAAGTCATGATAAATAAAGTGAAATGTTTATCTTTATGTAAGTTGACTTGTGATTTTTTTCATTTGTTATTATAAAGATATACATTTTGGGGAATGTTAGTAATATACTTGTTATAGGTTTCAGTGCACAAGATCCTGGTCACTTGTTTTTTGAGATGCCAGTTTAAACCGGGTCATTGTGTAAATGACCTAACACTCCTGTTTGTCCCTTTGTCCTGTTTAGGCCGTTTGCAGCTGAAGAGTCAGAGATAGGCAAAAAGAGAAAAAGTCATTCTGATAGAGAGGAGATGGAGCAGTCTAGCAGCAGATTGTACTCAGGACCCCTGTCCCAGGCGGCCCAGAAGATTCTGGCAGTTCTACGGACCCAGAGCAACTACTCCAGCCATTACAGGCAAAGTCAGTCAGGGACAGTAGAGAAAATCTTACTTAAGCTTGTTGCAGTATATTATGAAATAAAAGTGGTGTAAAGCCTCAAGTGAACTAGTTTGTTATAAATTGCTTAATTGATGTTCTTAATCTTTATCTTATTCATGTCATTGTTTTTGTCTCCTCCTTGTCAACAGATAATTTAGCCCTTTTGTAATTAATATTTTCAGATTCAGATCATTTTTAAAAGCAGTAGGAAACAATATTGCAGCTTTGTCACATTTGAGATGATTGTAAAATATTGGTAACAAGTGTTGCTCTAGGATACTGTATTATTTTTAGCCTTTTGTAGGTGTTATTGAGTTCAGTAATTTGAAAAAAAATCTGATGGAACACGCTTGCCTTACAAATCACTATGGTGTACTGTAAAAAAAAAAAAAAAAGTTAAACAAGGGAACATAGAATTATCAGTTCAGAGTAGTTTTTTATAATTTTGCTGCTTGGTGAGACATTGCATATAAGTTAGGTAACACTTTACATATTTTGTTTCTCTGTTGTTGCTTTAACATTTAAGTTTTTTTTTTCCTTTGTTGCGTATGTGGTAGTGGAGACGTATTATGGCTGCCAGAGGGAGCCTTGGGCCCAGTGCAGCAGGGGTATGAGTCAGGAGGAGAGCAAAGACAGAGACACAGATCGGTAAGTCAGACAAAGTAGAGGCTACGCACACTTACCGTGATGTTTACTTGTGTTCAATTTTGTCAGTACATTCACATTACTACATTTTACACTTACATTTCTGCCTGAGCAGAGTAGTGCAGAGTCATCTTGGCCTATACAGTGACACAGCAAACAGTAGCAGCTTAATATATCAGTGTAGTACAAGGGCAAGAAGAGTTTTAATCACATTATTTGGAGGAATATTTGGTTGCACTGTTTCAGGTACATGTATACAAAACAAATCTTAACCCTGAATCCACCTAATGCAAGTGTAAAACACAAAATGTAAAATAAATCCCCCTTCCAATGTTACCGTTCAGGCCATGGTCCAGATCCCAGGTGTCCTCATTTTCAACCTCTCACCATGACTCTTCCAGTGAGAGGCAGAACCCTCAGACCTCGGCCTACTATCAGTACTCACAGACACCAGACAGCTCCCTGTCATCCCAGGCCTCCGCCCGCTGGGATTCCTCACTCCAAAGGCAGTCGTCTCAGACTGAAGCCTATTATCAGTGCTCACAGACTTATTCCCACAGAAAGTACTCCGAACCCCCTGCTTACCAGTCCAGCCAGGCTCCGTCATTCACTCAGCATGAGGTTTCTGAGACGACACCCTGCTTCTCCCATAAAGACAGATTCACCCTGTCCCTCCAAGTGCAAGAAAGATTTCCTGAACATCAGTGTAGAAAGTAAGTATCAGAGGAAATATGCATAGCATTATAAGGTAGAGTATTTAACATCTTCTGAAAATTTCCCCAGGTATTAAGAGAACAGCATTAATATTAACTTTGCTTTGCACTTGTCCTTTAAGGTAATTACTTACTGTGCAACTTTGGTTGACACAAAGGAAAACAATATAGCATGTATTGAATCTCTTCTGCTGCTGATTTTGTGAAAAGCAGGGATTTTAAGATCTGCATGCTCATTTTCTTTTATCTCTCATAGCTCCACTGAAGAAATCAGGCCGTCTTTCATGCTCAGTCTTTCTCCAGACAGAGACATCGAGAGTCCTGATAAGGGATTGTTCCCCACAGTGGAACACCCAAATACCCAGGAGGAGGAGCCCGGTTTGGCTTGTCATCCAATCTCATCCTGCCTTACAATAAGTGTTGAGACAGATAAAGGCACATCAGCAGCACCGAAGGAAAAGAAAGATACAAGGAGCTGGAATATCCTCAGAAATGAGCTAGGAGTCGCTGTTGCTTCAGACAGTTGGCTAAAGTTGAAGCGACCTCTGTCTGACCCAACTGAAGAGACTGCTAGTGGAGGAGAAGATGGAGGCATACTGTATCAGCCAGAGTCTGAAGCAGTCAGAACTGGAAAGATTCATTTACCTCCCATTGGTTTTGTAACAAGACAGGAGATGAGCGGTGTTGCACCCAAGCTGATGAGACATCTAGATGTGGAGGAAGAGGGGGAGCTGATAGTGAATTCAATAAAACTGAAGACTAGTAAGGCAGGTACAGGATATATGTCAGACGGAGAACATGAAATGCACAATGGAGCAAATGGAGTTAAGTATAAAGAGACGGGACAAACTGATGCAACCCTGTCAGATAAGACAGGATTACCCAGTGAAATGCAAGGATTTCTACTGTTGGGAGCCAATGAAACCACTGGTATTCCACTGGGGAGGAATTTGGACCAGGCATCTACAACAAGTAATATGGACAAAAGCTTCCATTGTTACTCTGTGGGTGCGAAGTCCAGGCAGAAAGATGACCCCGAGTACAGACTCAATACACCTGAAATCAAAGATTTTGAGCATCCACCTGCCATTGAGAGCAAAGAGATATCAGTGGGATATCAATTAGGCAGTCTAAAAAATAACCCAGTATCTTTAGAAAGAGGAAACCACAAGGTGAGCCCTTGCCAAACTGAAAACCCTCTAGTCTTGGGTCAGACTGAGACTGAAGCAGCAGAGAAGCACCACACAGAAGGAGCACCGGTGCAGTGTGAGCCTACCAAATTAGTCCTGGGTGATACAGCTGCTGATAACCTGGACAGAACCACAGAAGAAAGAGTAGATGTGATGGAGGTTGGATTTGAAGTGGAAGCAGAGAAGAGTACAGAGGCAGACATTCATACAGACACCGAAGATAAGATGAAGACAGAGGAAACTCATTGTTCCGATGTCCAACTCAAAAAAGAGCCACCTAGTTACCTACCTGTGGACAGTGAAGATGAGAGTACATCTACAGGTAAATGCATGATTGTTGATGCTGTGATACATAATCTTGGTTTGGTTCTGGTGATTATTTAGAAATTTTATGTGTAGTATTAATATTCCATTTGCCTGGATATTTCTCATTTTCCATGGGGGTTTTGTTTTTTTTCAGTTCACCAATTTAAAATATAACAATGTCACAGAGTAACTTAGAGGTGTGACGAGGTAGAATCAGTTTTTTCTTTTAGAATATTTCCAAAAATATTCATTTATCTGCTTGAGTCTCAAGTTGATGAATGTCACCTTTTTATTGCTGACCAATTTTTTCACTATTATATAGTTCAACTAATCACCACTAGAGAGTGCTACAATACTTTTCTATGTACGTCCTTTAACTGCACTCCAGCAGTGCATCCCAGTATTCTTTTGTGTGGCCAGCTCGTCACACTAAGAATTCATCAACACATGGGGTCTCTTTAAATGACATGTCTACTCAGTGTATTAAGTATTAAATCTAACTATTTAAACAGTAGAGAGACTCAAAGAATTGCTAAGTACTATTCTTATGGTCCTGGGGCTGTGTTACATTAATGAGGAGGTGTCTGTGGAGTCTCAGATTACAATTAGGGAACCATAAAATGCACCAATACGGCATGAAAGTCCATAGCACTACACTTAACATCAAAAGCGTATAATCCTCAGTTCACATGAAGTGATAAATTGATATTTGGGAATTCATTTGTAGTTGAATTGCAAATGAAGTGTTTAATCTCGTTCAGCTCAGGAAATAAATGTAATTAATTTATTCTTGGACACAAATTAAAACTTGTGTGGACTGTTTTTATGCCAGTTGCTGGTTTGTACTAGGGAGTGCTAAAGTATTTAAAGTTGTGCCAAAGTCTTGGTAGTGGCTCTTGGCCATCTTTTTTTTTTTTTTCTCGGAGTGGCGGTGATGACAGAGCAGTGGTGAAGAGAAGCGGCACTGACGAGAGATGTTGTGTGCCTGCTCACGTTACAGCCGCAGGAAGGGAGCTTGATTCTTAGCTGCTGAGACAATGCTGAGTCAACTCACACACACACAAACACATCTACAAACACATACTCAGTAACACACACATACACCTGGTTGTGTCGTAACAAGATGTCAGTTTGATCTTAGCCAGGATTTACAGTGTTGGCCGACCTTGACCTGTCACGCACACACTGTGTAAGTGCCCATACGTGCTTACACAACAGAGCAGGTTCATTGATTGAGGATGTGTCTGAAAAGTGATGATCAGATAGAAATGGTCTTACGTCCTCCCTTCTAGAGGACTCATGCAGAGCGAGATGTCCCACGACAACGGTGTCCCAGGAGTGCGGGGCAGGAGGGTCAGGGTTCAGAGTGCCATGTCTCGGTGGGAACAATCAGTACCATGGGAACATACAAGTGAGTCTCTGTAGAACTTTTTGACTTTACATAAAACATTTCTGGTTGCCTCAGATATTTTAACACTGTTTTGGAACTTCAGAGATGATGGGGGAGAAAGAGATTTGTTTACTTGTCCTTTTATACAGAAATACTGATGTGTCTTTATGTTTCCCTGTTTTTATCTGTCTCCCACTCTACTTCCGTAATCCCTGAATGCGGAGGCAACAGTGTGCACAGCGCCAACACACCATAAACTCCTGAAATTTAAATAACTGCTTTCAGAAGGATTAGGCTTCTATTTCCCCAATGAACATAGAAATCAATCTGGCTTGTGTGAAGCCGTGTGCCGTCGGCAGTATTGCGGCACGCTGACAAGCGATAGCTCCCTGCTGAGTCATAAAGTTAAAAAAGTCCTGACACAGTAGTCCATGATACATAGTGGCAGAAAAAAGAGAGAGAACAGCAAAGAGACAAAAGTAAAAGGGAGGAAGGAAGGTGGAGAGGTGCAATGATTGATAGAAGATGTGGAAGAGCAACAGATAAAGAGATGCAATGAAAGAGCTGAAAGGAAGAAAAGTAGAAGAGGCTGAAAAATGGAGGAGAGAAAGAGAGATAGAAGTGCAGGACTTCACTGTATTGCCATAATCAGCAGTAAATACACCAATCCATTCTCTCTCTCTTTCTCCCCTCAGTCACTCTCTCACACTTTCCTGCATCCAGTGCTGGGCTACGGGCCATGGCCTGCCTTGGTTTTCTATCTATATCCTGTAGCACAGCACCCAGGGGGGGTTCATGACTTTGTCAGCAGGAAAACGGGTTGTGTTTACAGGGAAATGAGGAAGACTCTCCTCAGGGAGCTGAATCACAGGAATTCCTATCTACCGAGCCCACTGTCATACAGATCTGTGCGCATACATAAACTTTGAAAATCCTCAGAATACCCAACCTCACATCTCTTACCTTGATTTCAAAGAGCCCAAGTGCACATGCGCACACTTAGCGCTTTTGCATAAATACAGATGAGATTTACAGTTATGAATAATGGAGATGTTTTTAAGATGCTGGAAAGGGTACAGGGAGGTGACGGTATGCTTTTCAGAGATGGGACTCAAATTTCTGTCCATCTTGTTCTTTCTTACCTTTTTACCACATCACCTTCTTTCTCGTCTTTCCACTTTTACACTGGCCTCTAGCTTATATCACCTGCCTCTCTCACAGGGCTTAATACGCAGTACCATACTCATGTTGTGATATTACGTTTTACATTGCATACATACAAAGTATAGGCCATATATACTTCACATATTCATATTCTGTCCTGTTTAGTTCACTGAACCCTTTTCAAATCCAAATGGGTATTTGGATTTGAATGAATATTAATTTTCATTCACTGTGTTTTTTTTCATGAAAAATAAATAAGCATGAATGAGTGTTGAGTGAGTGTGTGTTTGTGTCTGTGACACTGTCCCAGCTTCAGGCAGACTTGTCAGACAGTGTCTTGACTGTCTATGTTTTTGTCTGGGGCACAGTGGTGAGAGCTGAATAGATGCACCAGGTCTCTCATCACTGCTTTTTTCTTTTTCCTGCTTATTTTGCTTCCCCTTTTTACTTCATTTTTCTTGCTCATTTACCTGCTTACATGTTTACTTTCTCAGCTTTCATTCACTCTTTCACAAATTCAGCGTTATGCAACCTAAGCTCTAAACTTGAATGAGAATGATTAATTCATACTCGGATTCTACTCTGTGTTAAAGCTAATTCTGTGCAACAGAACATTTCCCTTCATTTAGCTCACTTTTCTAAACTGATTTTTTATTTGTTATGTTTTGATTTTCTTTGTTACAAAACCATCACGGATGATGAGAGTCTGTATTCAAGTGTCTTCGGATGCTGCAGTGAATCCTTCTGAGTCTATTCTTACCTCTTCTTTTCTCTCTGTTTATCTTGTCCTTGTCTGTCTGCATGGTGTTCACCTTTTCTGTTGTATAGGCCACTAATAGAAGCATCAGCGGGAGCAGCTCAAGGACAGTACTTGCCTCAGCAAGTGCTTTTGCTTCTAGACAAAACACCTCCACAGTCCAGGACTTGGCCTCATCTGCCATAAAACCAAGCAAAAAACTGGAAAACCACAACCTACGTACATTACAAACTCATTCACATCTGCCTCCTCTGATCCTCTCCTTCCCCCTGAAGAGAAAACACGAAGCACTTCAGCACCAAAATGATAACACTCCTCCCAAAATCTGCCTAACCAGGCGTCCTCCAAAATGGGAGCCACCTCATTCCTCACAAGAAAAGACGAGGGAAGTAGGAGTCAGCGAGTCATGGAGAAACAGTCCCAAATCCTTTGTCCCTGAACACCCAGCTGTACCCCCAGAACCACAGACTAAAGCCTGTTCTTCACATGAAACAGGTATAGTGGATACACACCCATTTGTCCCAAAGCAAACTCAACAGAGGCTCAGTAAGATGGAAGAAAGGGGCCATGAATCCACCAGGAATGTTTCCATACAGAACCCAGCCTCTGTAACCTGCAAACCACCCCAGCAGGCCAAATATGGGCCTGACCATGACACAAATGGGTCAAAAACATCCCAAGAAAGGGCTAATACTGGTGAGCCACCATCCAAATCTGGCTATTTGACTGAAACCTTGACATCCGACCCCAGAGTAAAGGATTCTGGGAGGCTGAACACAGACGAGAAGATGCAGATGCGTGAGAAGGCTGCGCAGGCCAAGGCACTGGTACTAACCATGGTGCATCAAGACGGAACCACGCAGTTAGATCCAGAACAGGTGAGCAGAGCTGGGGGACAGGAGGTCAGTATGGTCCAGAGATTATAACCCAGAAGTGAGTTGCATTCAAAGCTTTGGTCCAACGTACTACATTTAACTAAATATCACTAAAGATGACTGCTTCATCAACTGTTAATTTCCTTCTTTGATCCTTGATATAGAAGCTCACTCCACCAGTGTGTGGTCTCCTCGTTCTGATGAAGAACGATCTGGATCTCAGCACACCACAGGACTCTCTTGGGTCTAACGACAGTGTGGTCTTCTTAAAACTAGATCAAACGCCTGCGTGGGCCCAACAGCAAACACATCAGAGCCAAGAGCTTTTTATGAGGTGTGCAAGTGTATGTATATGTATGAGAAAGATGTGAGAGTGAATATGATGATGAGTGTGAATTTGAAGTGAGTTTACAGTTTAGATGCTTGTGTGTGTGTCTCCCAAAGAAATATGCTGCTACAGGTACTATCAAGATCTCAACTGGTTGTGTGCTATAAAGCCAAGGATTTGCTGCGTACAGCTCTGCAGTTTTACAAACAAGACCTCAACTGGAGACAAGGTATATCAAGCATCTAGTCTCCATTGTTTAGTTCTACTTCAAAACACTACTTTCATGATCAGCCTTCAGCATTTGTCAAGGACTGAAGTCACATCCTTTGATTACTTGATTCCCAGCATGTGTTTTTGAGTATCAAACAGGTTTGACAGATGGTTGTTAAATTTTTGTGGTTTCTTCTCAATATTTCTTAAATGTTGGATACAGAATCATCCACGACACACCAGTTGGTGTGAAAATAAACATTATTACAAAAAAAAAACAATGCAGAAGAAAGTTTGGACACGCAGCAGCAGACAGCTTGAATTATTTTGATTACAGTGGATCTCAGTAATGAGAATTTTTCACAGAAGAAAATGAGTATCAAAACATTTACAGACCACATGTCTGTTTGCAGCAAACATTTTTAATGACTTATTGTAATCTCCAAAATATTTGTTGCTAGTCTCTTATCGGCATACTGTTCATCATATTGAATACTGTTCAATATCATAAAGAGCTTTCCTCTCTGCTCAGTGGCAGGCTGTCATATCCAGGACCCACAGGTGGCTGGGTGGCTACTGGATCCTGCATATCCCTTCTCTTGCTACCAGGATCTTCTCAACAAACATTGCAAAAGACCCAGCTCAACACCTGCCCGGGGCACCAAGAGGGTTGGTTAAAATGTGAATTTATTAATCCAAGTAGGACAATTTCCTGATAAGACAACAAGGTCACCTACAGAACAAATCCTTGGAGCTGATTTCAGTGTCTGGAAGAACAGCATGGTGTATGCTAGCCCACACCATCTGGTTGAAGGACACTTTAACAAGTCAATACTTTATCCCACTATTCTAGTTAATAGACATTGACTGTAATTTACATTCAGAAATCTGTCCTTGGAAGGATAGAGAGGCTTCTAAGACAGCTCGTGCCCCATATAAACATCCATTCCCTAGTTCATAGACCACATATGCATCCCTGAACACAAGGGAGAAGTAAATCCTCAAAATCTTCTTCCAGATAACAAACTTAGTACAGCATGTTACTCCCCACTTATTCTCTATGTTTGTCTGTCTGCCTCACTCTCTCAGATTTCTCAGGTCATCTCAGATCTCTGTTCCCTCTACTGGCTCAATATGGAGCTATGCTCAAAACTACAGGTTAGCAAATGCATGTGCACATGCACACACATAGGCACCTGTAAATCCAGTAAGCACAGGTTACTTTATTGACTATTTCTGTGTCCAGAGCCAGGGGCTGTGGGAGCTTTACTCAGATATGGAGCTGAGCATGATTCCTGTCCTGGCAGGTGAGGGTGCAGTGCATTTGTGATGAAAAATATACTTGAATGTCCCCAACTAATTCAATAAAGTACCAGCTGTAACTGTTTCATGTAAGGACAGACTAGCAAGCAGCACTGGATGATTATGTCCTTGATTTATACTTAATAAATG
Organism: Toxotes lorentzi; assembly: GCA_037833715.1. Taxonomy (NCBI): domain Eukaryota; kingdom Metazoa; phylum Chordata; class Actinopteri; family Toxotidae; genus Toxotes; species Toxotes lorentzi. The sequence goes on along the minus strand of JBBMJY010000016.1, from coordinate 3,786,794 downwards.
CAAATAAACATTGCATTTATGTAACTCTTAACCTAACCAGGTTCCTGCTTAGAAAAGAACCCTAATTAACTCTGTTTTCAGTAGGTCACTGCTGAAGGTCTTATGGGGTAGTACATGTCTGCTTCTGTTGTTTCAGTCATGGAGAGCCATCACATCCATGTGGACAAAGAAGCTCTTAAGAGAACTTCAGACCTTCTGGGGGTAAGACAACACATCAGTAAAATAAACCCTTGTGGTAATTACGGTTGGTGGATCAGTGTTATAAATAAGTAGCGCAGGACAATTTGAGTTTTTCATATGGCTACTGGCAGAGTAGACAAACTTATCTCCCACAGCCAGGAGTTATCAGCAATTTCCTTTTGGTTAATGTTCATTTCCCACTAGATCTCAACAATGGAACAGGAACAGTGCACACAAATATAGCTAGTATAGGTAACAGTATTTTATGTAAATTTCCTTTAACATATTTTTGTAAAAATCTGTAGTTATAAATAGATCTTGAGACAAACAGAATTTTCCACACAAAGTAGATAGCTACAACCCTTTTATTTTTTAAGGGTCAGAAATGACTGGAAATGTTTGGAAAACCCCCAAGCGTTTAACATAATGTGATATTTATTAAACAGTCTGCATATCTTCATCTGACAGTCATATAGTCATAGGTAGATAGCAAACAGGAAATTAACCAGAATCCTAAAAGGCAGTCATGAAATAAGAATCTGCACATTAATCCTTGTTGTAAAAAGGAAAATGTGCTGCCCTATGTAACAGCTTCCATTTGTTAATGTCAAACAGACTTAATGGAAAAGCTCTTTTGGGAAGTCTAGTTTTTGCCAGCCTGTGTATAGGTATGATGTTCAGGGTCAGCTCAGATTTGTACTGCATCATTCTCAGCTGATTGCATTTTACTCTGGCTGCTGAAACACAGTGCAGTAGACAGCTGCTGTATTAATACAAATGGGAGCAAAACAGTGAGAGGATGTGAAAAACAGTAGAGACCTCAGGAAAAAAAAGGCTCGAGAAGGAAAGAAAAATAGAATTTCTCTTTTTCTTCTTCTGGGTAGGATTAGTGAGGTGGTGGGTGGATGTCCTCCAGGGACCTGTCCTGTTTACATGCAGATATAAACCAATTCTGGAGACTACATTTAAGAGTGATCATAGGCACACAAAGACAGACATACAGATGTAGTGGACACATGCGTGTTCATAATCAGTTTTGCGGGCAGTCATAAAGACACACATGCACTCTTAACCCCACTCGCAACTCTTGCAAGCGCCAGCAGGGGTGTTGTTGTGGAGAAAGAGTGTTGGTATCTTGTCGTGTTACTATAAATAGGATGGAGAGTCTGTCTTTTTCCTTCAAGAGGCTGTGCTGCAGGAAGGAGCATCGCTGTCTGCCTCTGCCAGCACACGTACTGAGGCAGTGAAGTTTTTGCAGACTGCTGCAGAGTTGTGTCTATAATATGTGCCTGTTAGCGCAGTCGTGCATGTCCCCACTCTGTCGTGTTGGATTTTCTTTTTATCTGAGCTGTCAAGTTCACCTGTCTGAGCGCCAAGCAGAGGATCCCTCCTGTCTGTCAGGCTGCATCTTACAAACATGCTCACATGCTCTTTTGTCTTTCCAACCAGCATTATTGAAATTCAGTCAGACAAACGTCACTTAATAAGCCTCTTTCACCTCCTGCCTGTGTTTTTCAGGCTTCACTGTTCAGATCAAACCAGATTATATGTCCTTCTGTAAACATCTATCATGTTGGAATCAAACTGAAAAGTCTAACGACTAATCTTAAAGCACTGATCCAAAATATTGCCCTACAGTGTTACTTCCCTGCCATACCCGCTGTGTGTGTCTGTGTGTGTGTCAGACACAGTACTAAGGGGCTGCCATCCAATATTCATGAGGCAGTCTGGAGCCTGCTCTGGGCAATGAGTGAGAGAGAGAGAAAAGTACATATTTTGGAATTTTTGTCTGCCAGCTCCCCCACTTTTTTCCTGTTTCCTTTCTCCTCCTCTCATTCTGTCTCTTTCTATCTCTCCCACTGTTTGTCTTTCTTTCTCCACCCTCCTCTCCTTCATTGCTCTTTCTGCCACTGTCGTTTCTCCCGCCTCAGCCTATCATGCTGTCAAGTTCTGTCTGTCTAACTGTCTCACTCGTCTGACTGTTGTCTGTTTGTTTCAAATACCATTTTCGATCAAGGTCCAGACCCAGCCTTCCCTCCTGCTGCTCAGTCCTCACCTCTTTCTCTCACCGTCTCAATTTTTTCCTCTCATCGTTTCACCCATCTACCCACTGAGACATTTGCATCACATTTCAACTTTTTTCAACTCTTCATCACCCCATCTCAGCCTCTCCCCTCCCTTTTGTTTTTCTATTCTTGTCTCTCATTCTCTTGTTCGCCTGTCAACTTGTTAAAGTGCTTGCGTTTTTTCGGTCAGACTTGTAACGACTTGCTGGTGTGTGGTTGTCAACCCAGTCGTAAAACAAAAAACAATTTTAAAAGTGTTTGGGCTGAGTATTGTATGAGCAGGAATCTGTTTAACTGTCTGCCCTCCCTCACTCACTCCCCTTTTCCCCTCATTTACTCTTCTTCATCTTTCTCATTTACTTTTCATCATTATCCTTGTCTTTCTGGGACTCTGGGGCCTTTCAGCCTTCCTCTTTCATCAAGTGCCTCTTTCTTTCACTCTTTTCTGTCTGTCTCTTATTTTCCTTGCTTCCTTCCCTTTTTCCCCATCCCAAGTCCCTTCTGTCTTTGTTTTTTATCCTCCATCGTATCCTCGCTACCTTTCTTTTGATCATGCTTTCCTTTTCCCTCTTACTCTTACAGTCATTTCCCTTCCCTTCCTCTTCCTCTTTCTTGCTGCGTTTATCATGCTGTGTGTCGGCTGTCCTGAGAAACAAAGTTAATTCCATATTTGTATGGATTATCACAGCTGTCATTAAACCCTGTCTACCTCTGTGTGTCTTGTGATTCAGAATGTTTGATTAAAGCTGTGTATGTCTGTAGTTGTTTTCTGTCTCTATGTTGTTGTTTTTATGTATAAACATATATATGTGTAAATATGTGGGTGTGTTTTTTCCAAAATATATGTCTGTGTGCTGTTTGTTGTTAAGTTGTGTGTGATCCTAAAGACCTTAGTGTGTGACTGATGTATGCATTAGACAGATTAACAGAGTCCTTTGCCTTTGGCCATTGAAAGCACGGAGAAATAAGACTGGTTCTGTCTTATACATATTAGGAGTTCAGTTCAATTCAATTTTATTTATATAGCGCCTTCCACAATCAAAATTGTCTCAAAGCGCTTCACAGAGACCCAGAGCAAGCACTTAAGTGGCAAGAAAAAATAGAATATTAATCCAAAATGTATCTGAAGCAGAGTGGAACATTAAACATAGTAATGTGTTAGAAATGGATAATTGTAGACAATGAACAGCAGCAGGTCGGTGGAGTCAGGACCATAGACAGAGAACATGCAGCTCCGGAGCCAGAGATACCTGCAGAAAGGTACACAGATACAGAGACCAGAGAGAGACTTAACTGTAACACTGTCTATAGAAGTGATTGTGACTAATTATAGGTTTAGTCATAATAACTAAAACTGTAACTATAACTAATTATAAGCTTTGTCAAACAGAAAGGTTTTAAGCCTAATTTTAAAATTAGAGAGGGTGTCTACTTCCCAAACCCAAACTGGCAGTTGGTTCCACAGGAGAGGGGCCTGAGTTCTCACCTCGAATAACCTCCACAGCTTTACAGCAGGGTTCATACTCAGGTCTGGAAAATTTGTTTGATTATTCACTTATCTGGAAAAGTTTCTGCCAAGCCAAACAGTCGCTTGGCTCCTGAACTGTGTTATTTCATCAAGCTGACATGAATACACTGCTGTCTCCTAAAATTTTAATTGGCTGTAAATCCACAGAGTGACAGACTCGCTAATCTGGAAAGTCTGACAAAGATATGAAATACTGTAATGGGGTGAGACATTCCTTGGTTTTGATATATACAGTACCTTAAAATGTGAGTTTTTAAGGCTGCAGTCATTCAGCTACTATTCAGTATGTGCAAACTGACAGCAACAAACTGACTGTGTTATGTTTCTATTGTCAAACAATCTGCACACATGGACCCTAGATATTTTTTTGTTTGTTTTTTGTTTATCTTGTGAGAGACAGAGGCATAGTGGAATGTGTTGTTCTGGTTCTACAAGTTCTAATTAGTATTTGTTGTTACATGCACTGAATAGCACATTGGTGGGGTAATTGAAGGATATTAATAGTCCGACTTTGACCTTTAAACAGTCAGTAAGTACTGATAGGCTAAGTAGACGTTTTGGCTCATATGAACAAAAAAAAAAATCCACATGGGGCCAGTCTTATTTACATTTACCCTCTGTCTGTCTGTCTGTCTCTCTCTCTCTGCCTCTGCCAGACTAAGATGAAGCAGTTGGAGCAGGAGGCCCACCGAGCAGCAGGGCAAAAGTTCCTGGTCACCAGCAACACTCAGCTACGAACAGTGTGTACCCGACATGTGTGAAATGTTTGCAATGTGTAATGACCTCTCTTTCTGTATTGTGTTTGTGTGTCTATGTATAAATGGGTGTACTCTATGCCTGCATGTATCTATGTGTGTGTTTGTCCATGTTGTCTGTATTTTTCAATGTTATGGATGAATTTGTGGATATTGTGGTTTTACACTGTTTGAAGGTTTTGTTTGAGAAGCTGCGCCTCCATGAGCGCTGTGAGAACAAGAAGCTTCCTAAGACCATCAACAAACAGCAGCAGTCAACATCAGAAGCTGCGGTTCGGCACACACAGACACCTAAACACAAACACACACACAGATATGTCAATATGATTCTTAAATCTCCTTCAGTCTAAAGAAACCAGCTCGGCCTTTATTGAAGTTTCAGTATGTGCACTGACATATTCACACATAAACATATTTGCACACTCAGTTCATATCCTGGCACATAATTGTTTCCTAGGATTTGATAAACAATTGCCAAGTACAGTAAATACGTACAAATGAATAGGTAGACAGGCATCTTGCTAACTTATTCTGTAGTTGCAGTTTCAGTTGAGCATTACAAGAGAACAAAGGGGCAGGAAATACAGCAGATTTGCTGTAAACCAAAAACCATTTTTTCTCATCCTCTCCCTCCTTTGTCTTATTTTGTTGTAGCTGTTGCAGCTTCAGGACCTGCACCCTCTGCCAAAGATCATTCTAGAGTACAGACAGGTCAGTCATGTTTTCAGCTGCTTTTTATTCATCTGTCAGAATTGTCAAGGGGGAAAGGGGAAGGGGAAAGGGGGCTTTCTATGCTAATTCAAGCAGCAGTCTTTTACTGCCCAGATCATTTGTGAGAAAGCCAGTGTGTGTTATCAACAATTTACTCATAACTTTTTCTTTTTTTTTTACTGTAAATGTCTTTATTGTTACTCCCAGATTCACAAGATCAAGTCCACTTTTGTTGATGGGATTCTCTCATGCATGATGAGCAAGGTGAGCCTACAGCTGGTCTCCTGCAAATCTGTCAGTGGATCACCTGAAGTGTAAACATATTTATGGTGCACATATTCACCAAAAAGGATGTCTGACAGTCGGTGTTACAAGTCTAACAAACAGGATATTTCACAACTCTGTAACTCACTTCTGCTCACTCTGAGATAGTTATGTCTCTAGTCTTTTCACCTTGAGGCTGGAACAGCAAAAACAAGAGAGTGAAACCAATAGTTGAGAGGTTGCTGCAGGCTACATGGACTCAAAAAGATCCTAGAGCTTTTGTTTTTCTCAACACACAGTTTGGATCTGCATTGGTGCACTGGAACAGTGCTTGTATGCTACTAGACAAACCCATCTGGCTGTATTGAATTGGCAGAGCAACGCTGCTCTGTGTCTGATTGTCCCCCTACATGGACTTCATCCGACTGTATGGGTGCAGCAGCTTGTGTTTGTCAATCTGTGCTTACTCAACTCTGCAAATGAGTCTGTCTGGCTATCTCTTGAGCTGTTTGGCTTCTGATGGTGGAGATTCATTTGTCGGTCTTTTGGACAGTGCCAACAGCAATCCCAGCAAGAGCAGGGTGCTGCTGACAAAACAAATATGAAATTTTTTACTCATAATCTAGATATTAAACATGTGGTGGTAATTTGGGTATGAACTGGGTATAAACTGATACATCATTTATGTATTTAAAAGTGTTTTTGCCAATAAAGTGATTTTTGTCATGTGATCAGCGTTAATAGGCTGTTATTATGGTATAATTAGCTGTTTACACTGCAGTCATCTCAAGAAATCTTTTACCCAAAGTCAGTTATATAAGCCACTGTTGACCATAGTTTGTTAATTTGTCTGGTTAATAAGTTTGGCGGTAACCAGATGTTGGGGTTACATCACACAAAAGCAGCCCTGTGCACAGTAGTGTTGTTGTATGACCTGCATATTGCACAAACATAACTGGCACCATCAAGTCTGCAAACAGCTTGATCAAACTGGGCATCAGGCAGCCGTGTGTCACTGTTGATGCCTGTCGGTCCAAAAGCAAAATCAGAGTGATGATGGGAATGAGGATCGCAGCTGTTGTTTTTCAGGCTGAGTTGGATGGGAATCAGCTATATGGAAACATGACCGATCACATAGCTGACTCACTGAAATGTGAAGAAAATGTTTCACTGGCTCTAAATGTTGCTGTGGTAGCATGTTGGATATGTCTGTTTTCTGCTGTATCTTGTTTAGTTTTATCTCACTGTTTTCGTATCTCTGTCTCAACAACTCATCAGGACTACATTTCCTCTACATGGCACCAGACCAGTGTTGTGACTGGCAGAATCTCAGCAAAACACCCAGTAAGTATAGCCTGCCAGCCATCGCTTCAAATCACCCTCTGTCTTAATTTTTTGTCTTTGTTTTAACTAGCTAAATGAGTTGTTGAATAGCTGCTTCAGGTTCAGGCTGCCCTGCGTTGTGTTGTCGTCAGAACAACAGTGTTGAGTTAGTGGAGCTCTCCGTGGTTCTGAACTGCAGGCATATGTTCAATGTCTTAAAAGAGTAAGTAAATTTACTATTCAATTTTAAATCAACTAACGTCTTGTGAAATAACAAGTAAACTCTCTAAATTTTCTTTACTGGTACTCTCTTAGTACCGGACATTTTCTATGATCAGGGCCCCAAAACCCTTTGGTTTGTATCGAGTGTACTGAGATTTAAAAGCAAACCAGTTCAGTGTGATAATAATGAGAGTCTGAGTGTGTTTGTACAGTAGTTGTATTTGAAAGACAGCAGGTCAGTGATAAAAACATCAGAATGAATAAGGTTGTGTACATAGAGTCAGTGATATGGTCCTACTGAAATATTTATAGTTCTCTGAGTGCACACACACCACAGACACACACACACACTGAGAATAGGTGAGTCAGAATGAGGAAAGCTTAAGTCTTAGAAGAAATATTTTTGTCACAGATTTCAGAATTCTTATTTTTATGACTATTTCCACATGTTTGTTCCTGCCAACTACAGTGCCCCCACTAACTCCATGTACCACTTTATATTACTGCCTTCACTTTTTCCAAAAAGTACCATTCGTTTTTCAATTAAATTTCCCTTTGTGGTTCTATGCAGCCATTGGTTTCAGTTATGCCAGCGTGATATGAAAATCCAGCTGCACAGACTTCAAACTTGGTTGATATACCTACACAACCACCCTGAGCCTTTACTAGAAGAGAGGCAGAAGTGCTTATGTGTTAGATGTTTAAATAAAAAAAATGATTGCATAAAGAAAGACTTAATAATTAAATGAGTTCATGCAATGATCACTGAAAGTCAAGTGTTTTTTGATGTAGTGCAGGGTACCTTATGTAGCTGAGGTTATGGAGAACTAACTATTTCCCCTTTTTGTCTCTCAATCTATTACACATCCAGACAAAAGGTGCTAAAGAAGTCATATATCAAAAACAGGCCGCTACAAACAAATGCTTTATCTGTTTTCTACTTGTCAGCTAGGTTATCACCTTTTCCCTCCACGTCTGTCTCTCTCTCCCTCCCCTCCCTCTCTCTGTCCCCCTAGTATGGGGCGGTCGATAGCTCATTTCGACATTACCCAGCTGTCAGGGTCCAGTGGTTCTGTCACTGAATACTGCTCTGTCTCACACACACACACAGCCGTGGAAACAACTTTTCTAATCTCACTTAGTTTAAGCTACACATTGAACTGATCATGCTGCTACTGAATGATATATGACTGTTGTGCCCTGTTCCCTCTGCGCAGTTCTGGGATTTGGCTGAGCATCCCATTAAGGGTATGCGGATGTTTGTATCTGGAGTGTAGCCGTGTTGTGTGCACGCCACTTTGGTCTTTGATGTGCATATTGTGCCATAGTTGTAATTTGTTTCCAATGAAAGCGATAGAGAACACAAAAATGTCATTAGGAAAATTAGCATAATTTAAAGCAGTTTTAAAAAATGATTTTTTTATGGGAAACCTTGGTGGCTGAGTGGTTAAGATGCATATCATATAAAAAAAGCTGCAGTTCATAGAGTAGTTTGGTGTTAAGGGAGAAAATGGAACTGTTCTGCCACTCACCACTCTGCACACACATGCAGGTCATATACACACACATATTCAAATGAGAAGTGTTGCAGAGGGGTTTCGCTTTCATCTGTTGTGGGTTCAGTTGAGGAGAAGCCAGACTGCAGCAACAAAGGGTTGCCTGAATTAAAACAGGACAGCCATAAAACTGGTGCTGAGCTTAAAGCGCTGGAAGAAGCGAGTCTCACTGCAGAGGGAAGTGAGGCTTTTCTACTCTTCCTCATCTGTTTTTATCTGCTGAAAGCAAAAATATGTGCAGCATGTGAGCCTTAGCTTCACCCTCTCCATCTGCAGTGTTTCTGTCTCTGGGTCTGTTCTTTCCTTTTTTTATTGTCACACTCTGTCTCTGTCTATTTTTTCTCTCTTCTCTCTTTCTTTGTGTACATACCCATGTCTTTGTAGTTTCTTGTTCATATCACTCCTTACTACTTTCTTTTTGTGTGTTAGTCATCCTACCGCAAGACTCAAAATCCCATAATTCAGCTTGGGGAATTGTACCTATAGATTGTAGACTTTTACCTCTCTCGTTGTATCTTAGTCACTCCCTAGGTTTCAGTCTTACGGTACAATTGTAACTTCAGACAGATCAAATTCTTCTCATGTGGTGTACTTAAAGAATATGATGTGGCAATGCAGACGACCACTGCTTTATTGAATTATTGATGTTAAGCCTGTGTGTTTTGTCTTATGACTGTGCAGTTGTGCGTGTTCCCAAACTGCCAGCGGAACTTCCTTTGGGGCTTGTCAAGCGGTTTCATGTTCGTTTAAGATTACTCTGCATTTGGTCATTAAATGTTTTGCACTTACAGAGAGTCCTCCCAAGGCTGATCTAAGCACTTCACTGAAGTGTGTATCATATTCTCTGCTGACTCAGGGGCAGTGGGCATACACAGCGAAACACACGAACAGACGCACTCTTGCACACAAACAGACGCACTCTTGCACACAAACAGACGCACTCTTGCATATACAATTGCATACATTTATCATTTTATTTACCACATTGTGAGACAGAAAAGGGAGGGTGGTGAAAGTGCTGTTAGCTTAGCTAATAAGCTATAAATATCAAATTCTCTCTCCAAAGTGATTGTTGCTCAACAATGTAGGTCCACGGATTTCTTTATATTACACTTTGACAGTAATCTGGTGTTATAATGATGCTGGCCTTTGGGCAAAAGTTGTAAACACTTAGTGGCTGGATTAAATTGCCATGAATAGTGCCACTTGAGTCCCTTCTGCTGCAGCATATCAATCAGCCGTTGCCGATGTTAGATAAACTGGCTTTTTTCAGCACACCAGGAGCAATCCCAGAGTTCAGAGGGACATCAACTGATGGCAGGAAACTCCTTCCACTCTGGGTCTTAGTGCCCTCCAGTCACCTTACCAGCTAATGGGTAGGCTGGTTGTGGTCTTTGTGGCCATGTGCCAGTGTCTTTCCATGCTGAGCAGATGGATTTATGCGAGTGTGTTTGTTTGTGGTTGCAGTGTAAATAGAGGTGGTTTAATTGTATGTGTGTCTGTGTGTGCACAGAAGCAGGGATGCTTCTGAGTGCGCATAAAAACATGCATGTGTGTTTGTATGTGAGCGTGTGTTGTGTGATGAGTCATTAAATTGGTGCAGTGCGATTAAATTACACCACACCAGCATAGTGATTCAGTCTTACCCATCTGTTTAACAAGGCATTACTCCTCTGAGACTCGCTCCCTATCTCTGTGGGCCAGATTTACGTTCATGAAAGCGCAAAGCAAATTTGGAGTGCGCCTTTAATTCAATTTGTGCTCACAATCCGTGTGTAATTAAAGCTGGATGCGCTAATGTAGCAGTGTGAATCACTTTAAATAGCACTGGCCAGTCCAATATTATTAATAGATATACAGTATTAAAAGTAGACAAACGATTGTGCGTTATGCCATGAATTTAGGAGGTATGCACAGCTATAATCCCTGGTCAATATCAGTAATTTCAAATCATTTACTGAAACCACAGTGCAAGTTTGAGAAAATGCGTCTTTAGCTTGTGAGGTCGAAGCACAAAATTGGTATCAAACTGAAGACTGGTGCAGCATCTTTGTGTGTATCGTCTTAAAATTGGCCCCAAACACAGTTTTACCGAACTCCTTGTATGAAATACAGAGGTGATTGGTTCAACTGTATGATCCACTCATTTCGCTTCTTCTCCAGGTAGAATGGTAGTACCTTTGTGATTTTTCAGTTTAATGAAAGATTGGATTAATCTCTCCTGAGGAGAAGAATAATGCTGTGCAAATACATACTGAATGTACAGTAATTCAATAATAAAACACTGTTGGACCAACAGGAGCTAGTAATTATGGCTCATCTGATCACACTGGCATATTCCTGCCCTTTCAGAATAAATATTTTAAGTGATTGTTTAGCAATCTGCAGCTTACCTGCAAATGAAGTAGCCTTAAACAAGCCATCATGCATATTTCAACTAATGCTAATCTAAAAACATGGATCCCTGGGTCAACAGTGCTAACAGGTGCTTTGGCAACAAGTGTCATCGTCAGGCTCTTGTGGGGCCCGAGCAGACCCACTGGAGGAGCCAATTGCAGCTTAATTATCAGGCTATTGTGTGCCCATATTAGGACATGAAGGGGGCATTAAAGAATGTAAACAGCAAGTTGTTATGGTGAATAAGGAATGATGCTGTTTATGGTGTTAGTAGTGGAAAGACAACACAGAAAACAAGCACCTCTGCATGATGAAGTGGTCCATTCAGAGTCAATGAGCCCAGGAGAGGATAACACAAGCATGTGTCTTGGTGTGTTTGGCAGTCACTGGCTCAGACATATTTTCAAGCAGTGTGTCTGTGTGTGTATGTCCTGTGTCAAGCAGTCCAGGAATATTTATGTTGTATGTTTTTTTTTCTGTATGTGTGCAACAGAAGGTAGTACACAAGTATTTGTGCCGGCTCTGTATAAATCACGCTCGTTGATGTGATTAAGGGAGAAACAACCAGCCACCATTTAATGGAGCGCGTCATGTGCGCTCATCTGTTTGTGTGTGTGTCTTTGCATTTGAATGTCCCATACATACTGTGCGAGTATGTACAGTATGTACTGTGTTTGTGCATCTATGTTTGTAAGAACCCAATTTGAGTCTTATACATTTAGTGTGTGTGTGTGTGTGTGTGTGTGTGTGCGCGTGTGCGCGTGTGCACACTTTTTTGGACTCTTACCAGGCTCTCTCAGTCTGACTCCCACCGTGTCCACTAATGAACTGGTTCTCCATTCCTCATGGCACAGTAAGGGTGATAATGACTTAGACGACACACAGAGCAAGTGTGTGTGTGTGCGTGTGCGTGTGTGTGTGTGTGTGTTCGCATTTTAAGTTAAATTCATGTGTAGCACGCGCTGTATGCATGTGTTGCTTCTATGTGTACGTACTGTCCCTTGGCCCTACTCTCCACACAACACTGATGTAGCTGACCTTCACATTCTGTGTTCATCTTTTGTAAGTAGTTACCTGACTTGTGTCTCCCCTCTTTGTCACAAACGGTTTTTAACAGTCTTGTGTGTGTGTGTGTGTGTGTATGTGTGTGTGTGTGTGTGTGTGTGTGTGTGTGTGTGTGTGTGTGATTGTGTCTATAGGCTGGAGTGTGTGCGTTTTAAACTGTACAGTCAGCAGTGAGCAGAGCAAGCTGACCCAGACTATTTTATATTTTACAATTTCTCATTCATCTTCTCTCTCTCTAACTGCAGTGACGCGTGTACTGTAGTCCCTCTGCATCCCTACTGTTGAATTCTTTGATTCTTTTTCCCTTTTATCTTCTTCCCTGCCCCCATTTTTTTCCTGTCTTCCCCTCTCTTTGGTTGTCTTTGAGTCCTTCTCTCCTCCTTTCTTGTCCTCTCCGGTTCACATACTCACGTCTGACTTTGTCTTTAAAAGCATCTGAGGGTTTTGACTTCGAATCAATACACAGGGCACCATTCAGTTTTGCATAACAATAATTGACAAAAGCTATTAACAGCAATTAGATAGTTGGTTCCTAAATGTGTTTTCTGTTATTTGTGGTCCTTACAGAGTTTGTGTGTAGCTACATCCTCTTTACAAACCATGAGTTAATGGAGAAGGTCTGAATTAGGATCAGTTTGACATCGCTTGGACCAAAGCATCATGGTTGGTCTTTACGTTTGTATTAGTCGTCTTCTTTTGTGCGTCTTTTACTGTACAGCATGCTTTGTGTGTTTTTGTGTCTATGAAGTGTTGCAGTAGCAGAGAAGCCCTGGAAAAATGAGTATGCAGTGTGCTGGCATTCTGTCACATGATTCACTATATGTAATGTTGATTTATGCTGCCGTCACTGCAGCACTGTGCATGATGGGAACGCTGAGCACTCAGATCTGACACACTGAGTCACCTGTCCCATCACAGGGCGACACCCCCACACAGAACAAGAGACACGCATTTGTAATTACCTGTATGTACCCTTGTGTCATATACAGTTGTGTGTGTGTGTGTGTGTGTGTGTATGCTTATGTGGTACATTAGGGACTGGTGCATGGTCCCTAATGTATTTTTTCCACTGTCCACACCCTGCTACTGCAGTCCTGTCTTTTCATATCCTCTCTCTCTCTCTCTCTCTCTCTCTCCCTCACCCTCACCCGCCCGCTCCCCCTCACCCCTGAATAATGAATGAGTGGTGGAAGCAGAGAGTGGTTTTCTATCTCTGGATCACACATGACCATTCACACTCACTGTGGGGTCAAACCAACCACATACATACTTGGATTCTGACATGATGGGAAACACTTTTGTTTTGGTGTGTGTGTGTGTGTGTATGTGTGTGTGTTTTCATGTCCTTTTCTTCACCTGCTTCCTTCTCCATGTTAACCAATGTTGTGTGTGTATCTGTGTGTGTCGGTGCGTACACACTGATTAATGTGTCCGACACATCCTTGATAATAACCTTTAACATTCTAACATTCTCCTTATACATACACCCACACCCTGTGCTGTGCTGTGTGTGTGTTGCGTGTGTTAAAAGGGTGGTTACAGTGGGATTAACAGGGATTAAAATGGAACTGCTGAGTCTGAACCTGTTTTTTTCTTCCTCCCATCAAACAGTGTGTGTGTGTGTGTGTGCGCTAGTGAGGGTTATCACTTTCCCGTTTTTCTTCCTTCAGGCAGAACAAAACTGCATACGTGTAATTTTGTGTGTGTCTATATCAGCAGCGGCTTAGATTTCTCAGTGGGTCGATTCAGGGTGGGCCAAGAGCCCAGCGAGCATCAGGCTGTTCCTATTTTAAGATGTGTGTCTGAAAACTTAAAAGATCTGTAGTGTTGGCTGGAGTCTCGGAATGGCTCTCTGTACTTCATAATCTCAGCCAAGCAAAGCAGAGCCATTTAAATGCTACACAGGGTTTCTGCTGGTCATGGAACTTCAGGAGTATTTCTCATTTGTCATCAAGACAAAGATAGAAGACAGGAATTTGATGGATTCACTGTGTTAAACTGTAATTATGAGGGAACATTTAACTTGATTCTACACAGATATTACACATGAAGTTTAGTTTGTTCATTACAAAGAGAAATACTCTCGTGAAATTACACACAGTACTTGTTGGCACAGACCTGTTTGGTGGAGCAGAATGAATCTTTTGAATACACACAAGTGAAGGTCACCTCCACAGATCCATCTTTTCCCCCATCTCTTCATTACAGCCTCAAAGGAGCATGCTGGGAGAGGCCTTAGATATATAAAGCTGACCTTTCTCACTTACGTAGAGCTAGATTCGTTTATTTAGGTTTCTACTGTCGGGAATAATTTGTCTGTACAAAACACTGTTGAAAAGTGAAAGACCCACTTCCACAGAGTAATGAGACACTGTTACAGTACAACTCTAACCACACACTGTACAGGCCACTAATCAACTCCAGCTGGATTACAAAATGTGTGTTCTCCTGATCTAGAACTTCCAGGCCCTGCCAAGACAGCCACTTCAAATCACCAAGAAGCAGCACATCCAAGGTAAGCTTCACACACGCTCATTAACACAAGCACACACAGGAGCACCCTCCCACATGTGTTCGAGAATGAGACAGTGATAAATGTCGAGGTGTGTGTGTGTGTGTGTTGGTGAGGGAGACACACAGAGCCAGTTGAAACATCTGAGAAAATGAACAGCTGTGCTTAATTGATCACGAATGCAGCATAAAGTAAAAAGCCCATCTTTGAGCTGCAATGTAGTACCTCTGTTTACTTTCATGAGAAGAATGTTTTTCCCAAGACAGCTTGGGGAGAACATTATCAATATGGACACCAGTGTCAAACTGGCAACCTTAGATATGATTATTTTCCCATTGTACCTTCTCTGTTCTCACCCTCTGAGTCAAGAAACAAAATACCTCTGCACCTTTTCCCTTTGGCAGAAGTTTTAATTACCTCGTCTTGCCCTTGTTGTACACAGTCATCATTTGATAAAAACTGCCACAGCGACACTTTTGGTTAATAGCCTGACTCTTCATTTTGTGTGACTGCTGCTTGAGAGCTCCACAGCAGTTATATTATAACAGATGTACAACGCATGACAGAATTTAGCTAAAATAACATAATAGTGACATGAAAACTGAATTCTGAAAGACATTATTTCTTTAAGCGTATATTCATTTACATTTAGATATATCCTATTTTACCTATATTCTTTGTTGAAGTATGATAAATTGCCTGATAGAGAAAAATAATGTATGTAAATAATCTCAGCTCAACCAAGATAAATACCTGACTGCACTTTAATCTCAATGTGCTGCTTATCCATCCACCAAACTCATGGTCCATCCAGCTATGAGATCATGGGCTGTGTCATTGCACAGACAGCATTTGATAAACGATCAGCTCCTAATTACAAATGGCTGGTTGTAGTTTTGTGAAGTCATCTCTTATCTGGAGCGCTTCAGTTATTACTTTTCTGCTTCCAGGGTGCTGGATTAGCTGTCTGACAGTGTGCCCCAAACTCAGGAGAGAGAGAGAGAAAAAAACTGTCTCCATTTGTGAATGAATAAAACATTAAAACAAGTCCTTCCATCTGTTGTCATGGCCAGGCCACATTGACTCTGCTGTCAGTCAGAGCTAGTGGTACCACACTCAGCTTTATAGCTCTATTTCTATCCCTTGCTCTCTCACTGTTTCTGTCTTTCTTTCGCTCCCTCTCTCTCTCTTAGAGTGATTCATAGGTGCTAACATCAGCACCCCTGCTCCTCACTCACTCAGATTCCCAAAGCTCCTTGTCATCAAATCCGCTTCATTCCCTGCTGCATCCCTCATATCATCCCTTCTTTCCCTCTACCAGCAACCCCCTCTCTCTCTGTCCCTCTGTCATCCCCATATCAGTTATCTTCTTATGCTTTCAGTGGAGAGTTTGCAGCCTTAGTCACAACTGATTAGTGTTGCTATTTGTACGTGTGTGTACTGCTGCAGTGGTATTTTCACCATGCTGACGTAGGATGTGGTGGTTTTCATTGTTTACGGACCCCATCATTGCAGAGTGCAGTGATAGACTGATCCTGATTGCTTCTGATTTGCCTCTAAATGAGCTGTTGCGGCTTCATAACGTGACTCCTCACTAAGTCAGATGTCAGCATTAACTGTCTTTATTGCTCCAATAAGTCCCCAGATGCTCACTGTCTGTGTTTCTCTGAGTTTCTCTCTGTCAACCACACAAACACACACACAGAATATTAGAACTAAATCACTCTGTTATGCTGTGTGTCTGGTCAATAAATTAGTTTTGTATTTTGCTATCTGCTATGAAAGACATCCAACTTTGACCACAGTTAAATGTGCCAATCTGCACAATTTAAAATCTGGAACCAGGAAACAGTAACCAATTACCAAAATCGTTGTAGTTGTTTAATGGGCTAATTTTTTTCTCTAATTTCACTTCATAATTGTGCTAATAGACGTATATACTGTATTTTAAAAGTTTGTGCCTAAAAACTGAATGATAAATAGAAAATACCATAAATAAAACATCATACAAATTTCTATGGTGTTATAATAATGTTGACAACCCAAAACAACACGTTTTCATCATTTGAAATGTGAGGTTTTTGTTTTATTTATTTCATTCTTTATATATCAAAGTCAAGGAACCTCGTTCAAAAATGTAGAACAGAATGCACAGTGGAAAAGCAGTTTTTTGTGTTTCAAAGAAAATTTTACAGAATTTAAACCTGCACAGAGGTTATTACAGGACAGTAAGGTACTCTATGATGCGCTGAGGCGTTCTTCAAGGGTCTGTGTTTGTTCCCACAGGAAAGGAGGAGGACGTGGTGACTGTTCACCCTCGAGCCATGTTCATCCCACAGAAGGGCTGGACCTTCCTTGCTGCAGGTAGGACAGTACATGGACTCAAAACATATGATTTTTGGATGATTGTTTTCTAACATCTTTCTTCTTTGTATTTTTTTTAACACCTAAAAAAGTTATCAAACTATCGCTACGTAATAACTAACTTTTGATTCAGCAGCTACTCAGTTATGTCATTACATTCACCGCTGAACCAGCCACTAGCTAAACCTAAGGGAGCGGAAAAGTTCCTGCAATGCAGTTACAGCATTAGTTCTGCTCTTATGGTTCAGCCTTGTAGAAAAAGTGTGTGAGCATCTGATGTATATATGTGTAACTTAAAAAAAAAAAGCCCTTATGTTGACACGACCTCAGCTGGCATCATCAGGTCACTTCGGGGTGCAGCGCTGGTCCATGCTGTGCAGGCAATGAGGGCAGAGCTGGAACATTGTCAGCTTGGGAGAGCTTTGTGGGGAACGCCGGGTGTCTGCCGGCCCTGACAGTGTGTCGCGCACTTACATAACCAGGCAGATAAACCAGGGTTAGCAGGAGGACAGCAGCAGGATAAGAGCGAGGATCCCACATAGACACACAATGTGGCAGCGATGCACAAACGCACACACCATCAGTCCAACACATGCCCACACAACCGCACACGCACACACTTAGAGACAGGGTTGCCATGGAAACAACCCCTCCTGGGGAGCCCTCGCCCAGTCATGTCCTCTAATGTCCTTCCCAAACTGGAACAACTGCTGTGTGTGTGTGTGTGTGTTTCAACTACTATCTTTTTCCAGTGTCCCTAGAAAAAGTTCAGCTTAGAGACACGTCAAAAGGTATTATGTATCTGGACGTTTCTTTCCTGTCTGTGAAAGCATTTTGTGTGTGTGTAGGGGGGGTACGCTGCAGATTTGGTCTTGAGTGTGTGTTGTGTTTGTGTATTGATCCCACCCTCAGCAGAATCCACATTATGGCTTTGTTGAAAAAATGCACGGCTGTCAAGTCTGTTTCACCAAAGAAGAAACAAAATATTCTGTATGGTACATTTTGTTTTTGAAATTTGGAAAGAACACCCTTCCTGTCCTCAGGCAACCTGCGTGTGCCTAATGTGTTTGTGTGTGTTTGTTTGTTTATATTTGCAGTTGCCAACTCAGTTATTTTCTGTTGGGAGATATCTGCTGGTGTGAAATGAGAACAAAGACAGGCTTAATTCCCCCACCAACCCTGTTAGTCCTGTTAAAAACATGTGGTTAAATTGGTTTTAAATCAGTTTTTCAAATGTATTTCTTTTAGAGCCCTAGTACATAGTAGAAAATATATGCAGTATATTTGTGCAGCTAGTATGAAGATGTGCAGATGGCCTTTGAATAGCAAGGTTTTTTGATTATATACTGGACAAAAAAAGCCACTTGAAAATCATCATTCTTTTCAATCAGATTTCATTAACACAAATGACTCTAAAAACAGGATGGTGTAAAGCTGATGTTTGTGCAGATGTTGGCTAGCTTGCAGTCTTCTTCCTTGCCTTTTTTGGTACATTGCTACATTTTTCTATATATTACTGCCACCTGTCGCCAATCACAGGAATAACATGAAACCAGCAGCAAGAATGTATAATGTTATACCCGTGTGCTTATATGTGCATCTGTGTGCAGGCACAGACGAAATGGAGCTGCACTCATAGAAAAACAGCTCCCTTGCACTACTCCACAGGGAACCTTTAAGTCATGGGGGTTTCAAAAAAGAGATTTACTGAGATTGAGACTAACGACTGCTTTTCTGGAATAAATCCTGACTTAAAATTTTGGTCAGGTCCCTCCTCCAGTCCTTCTGGGTTTTAGGAATGAAATACACAGTAGAAATGGGATTAATTCCCTCCCCAACAGACTTCAACTTTCACAATCTAGTTCAACCCTTGTCACTGGTTGATTCATTCTTCCTGGAAGCTTCTCTAGCCCAACCACGGCCCACAAGGGACATTTCAGATTCTCAATGTGCAGGTTTTAGTTGCGCTCTAAAGCTTTTATCCATAACCTTCATATTCTATACTGCAAAGCATCACTAAGGGCTGTGGGTGGTGGCGTTAAAAATGTATGAGACATGGCTTAGTCCCCTCAGAATCTTAGTACAATGTCCAAGGAACTGCAGGAGCTAGTACCTACTTATTGATTGTTTTTAATATCTGAAGGCTGATGCAACACATGCTCCTACACTGAACATTAATGCTGTATAGAAAATTGAAAGGAACATGAAATTTAGAGTAACAACGCTATAAATAATTATTTATATTTATGTTAGAGTTATTCCTGTATGGATCAGTACAAGGATTCATGATTGTGGTGTTTTTATCACAGGCACAGGTAGAAGCAGGCCTCGAAGAAGACACATGCAAAATCATGCATTCACGTAATCATCTCTGTTTATTTGAATCCATCCCAGTATTCTCCCTTCCTTTCTATTTCAGTCATGCACATATGCATAAAGGAAAAAAAAACACTCTCTTTCACACTCTGTCTTTCTCTCTCTCACACACATACACACACAGATCCCAGTCAGCAATATGTTTCTGAGGCTGCTGGCCATGCTTGGGGGAAATGTGATCGGGCTCATAAAACATTGATGGGAGGATATCTTTAGAAATTCCCTTCTTCACCTCATCACAACCAAAGCCAGTCGTCTCTTTTCCTCCGTGTCTCACCTCACCAGCACCCCTCCACTCTGCTCTCTTTTCTGAATCCATCCCTCTGGAGTCTCTCTCTTTTTCCATCTCCCTTTTTTTCCCCCTTGCAATCTATGTCTGACCTGAGTTAAACAGTAAATAGAGTTTGTTTTAACCTGCAGAGTCCAGGGAATTTCTTTCTTTCACTCCCCCTCACAATAACATCTGCCCATCCTTCATCATTCTTTCTCTTGCCGCATTAGCAGAAACCTGTTACAACTGGTTGCTTCATCCAGACTGACACAACATCTCTCATTCAACCCCCCACTCCCCGTCCATTTTGAGTCGTTTTTCCTTACATTTAGTAGGATTTAATTTGATTTTCAAGCAGCCCAGCAGAGGAAGAGATGTGTCTGGGTGAAATGGCAATAATGGAATGAACTGCTGTTGCTTTGTGTGTGCGGATGTAGGTCTGTCTTTGTGTTTCCCTGTGTGTATGTGTGACTTGAGAGATGTTCCTGTTTAGATCTGCCAAGCCGACAGGAGAGCTGTAGACCTGTCAGTACAGGACATGTCGCCCTAACACACTGTCACCTGCTACAAAGATATGTGTGTGCCTTTTCTTTCTCAGTGTGTCCGTCCATGTCAGAGTTTACTGAGTGCCTCTGTAAATGTATGTATATTATAGTATGCCGTTAGGTGAGTTTCTGTCTACCTATGTTTTTATGTGTGTCCGTCAGTGTGTTTTATTTATAGCCTCTGTTATATCTCTGCTTATAAACTATAAGCTTTCTTGTGTCTGCTCTGTAATTACCCACTCCTGTCCTCTAAGGCTTTAATTCTTTAACAAAAGATGCATCAATTTTGTCTAGAAAGTTAATAAGCTTGATGACAACAACAAGAAAATGAATTTACTGATAATTTTTTACATAAAGTGAAAGTTTTAAATAAATTTGTAAGACCATTCCCTCCCAGAAAAAAAACGTGTCCCTCTTGGTGCACAATTTTTTACTTCCAGTGGGTTTTTATTGTGAGGAGTTACGTGATACTCATCATAGTTAGAGATACTGCCTAAATCCAGTTAAAATGAGATTGTCAGGGCTGATAAATATGCTGAGTGCCACTGGATCAAATGTCCAGAGTCACACTTAATTGGCTGGCACAGTTAGTTCAGTTTCAGTCTGGTAGATGGCAGATGTCGGCAGAGGAGCGTTAAATGCATAATACATTTATTGTAAATCTGACTGCTTTGTTTTATTGTATTTTATGTTTTTTTTATTGTATATCTCATCTGTTTTTTCTCTGCCACCAACAGTAATACAGGGAGAAACATGTAGGAGACATAGACACTAATTTCTTTACTGCGGGCTCTTGCTCTTTTGCTCTCACCGTTGCTATTTGCTGTTGCTGTCCTCACCTACATGTATGACTTACAGCTGAATACAAGTATTTGACACCCACTCTCCGTAGGTTAATCAGAGTTATTCTGGGAAATGTTGGAAGTGACAGGTTGAGGAACAGAGAGCGCAACAACATTGTAGTTGCAGCAGTATGAATAACACCTCCCATGCACTGAATGTCTCAGATTAATTACAGTGTTTACACTAACAATGTGTGAGTATTTAAGGGTTCACTTCTTGAATTCTGATATTTTCTTTAAAGCCTCACTTGGACATTTTTTTCTACACCCCACATACTCTGTATATAATGGTGATTTTGGATGTAAAATTAGTGTAACATGTCACCAAGAAGGTTTTCGCATGTCAGACTTCTGCCAGGTGGAGCTGCGTCTGTTGGCTCATCTCTCCTCAGACCCTGAGCTGCTCCGCATTTTTGCCAACCCCCTGGCCGACGTCTTTGCCATGCTGGCCTCTCAGTGGTAAGTCTCTCTCTCTCACACACACACACACTGGTTCTCCCCTGATATCCTTGCAAAGGCCAGTGTTGATCCTCCATGGGGTTCCTCCTGCCCTCTCTCACTCCCAGTCTATCTTTCTCCAGCTCCTACTCTTCAAACACACTAATAACCTTGTTGCCATGACTACCATGCATTCTCCTGTCCGTGGACAGGACACCCCTGGGCCGGTCGCCCTGGTGATTACATGAAGTTTTTTGGGGTTTTTTGTGTGTGTATGTGTGTTTTTCTCACATACCCACATACTTACTCTCTTGCTGCCAGTGTGTGTCTGTGTTTACACACAGGTCTGTGTTGTCTTTTCAGTGCTGCGTGTTTGGTGTGCATTGTGTGTCCCGTTGTCCTGCCTTTACCCTTGTCATCTATCTCAGTCAGGTGTGTGGCAGAGGGCGGCCTGTTGAACAGATTACCTGGTCACACAGACAGTAATCACAGGCTTTACACTGTTTCTCTTTCATTATCTCTCTTTCACTTTTAAACAAATTAACTGGTGTCACTGCAGCTCTCCTGGGATTACTCCTCCTTACTCTCTGTTTCTCCCTCCTTTATAGGTTTCTTTTTTTCTTGTACTTGTCACTGTGCTTTTATTTTGGGTTTGCCCTCTCTGTCCTTCCTCTAGTTTTTTCTCCCCTCTTATTCCCATTCCCCCCTCATTTTCCATCACTCTTTTATGTGTTAATTTCTTTTTACTTCTCCTCTTTTCCTCATTTTTCCTTTCTCCCTGGCCACAATTTCATATTGTGAACCAGTAATGCCAGTGAGCCCTCAATTATTTTTGTTGAAATCATGTTTCTTACCAAACTGTTGCATGAAGAGAAAGAAAGGTTTAGATCAGAGGAAGAAAAATGTAAAAAGCTTTTTTTATTCACAGTCTCTGTGGTCAGAAGCTTTTCCCCTGCTACAGAACTGATTCTTTGTTACTTTGAGATATATATATATATATGTGTGTGTGTGTGTGTGTGTGTGTGTGTGTGTGTGTGTGTGTGTGTGTGTGTGTGTAAAACAACAGGCTGTTTTTTTTAGAGTCTTTGGTAGATGAATTCCTATCCAGCAGGGGGCAGTGAAAATCCAGTATGATTTCCCTCACTCAGATGCACAGCAGGGGGAAATGATCACGTTTGGGTCATCCATTGGAGGTTATAGGTCATCATTTACTCCAACCTGTGGTTTAACAGAGCAATGTGTATTTGTATGTGACTGTGAGAGAGAGACAGACAGTACGCATTTCAAGTGTAATTACCTAATTTTTAAGAGTCGTTCTCCTGAGGCTACAGGCATCAAGACATCTGACATCATGAATCACTGGAGTGTTGAAGCTCACCAGACACATCTGTAATGTTTTCTGATTGTGTATTTGTGTCTGGGTGTGTGGGATGCACTCTCAACACTGATGAGCGTTGGCAGCTCCCTGTCAGCCCCTCCAGAAATGCCACTTTGCAGACGTATCATCCCACCCTGTCTGATCCCCAGTACTATGGCTGCCTACAAGTCATTACATAACTGTCTCTGTCTGTCCATCCCTGCCTCTCTCTCCTCCTGTCCCCGTTATTTTCTTTAGTATTTCTGTCCCCTCGTACTTTATATCCTTTTAACCTCCATATCTCACATTGGTTTGTTTTTATTTTTGTTCTTATAGTTTCTGCTCTTCTTTTCCTTTTATCTTGATTTCTATGAAATCAAGACATTGTCAATCATCAGTCTGCCTAGTCTGTGTCTGCATTTGGGCCCTTTCCCCCAAAACAACTGTTTCTCTCAATGTGTTTATCTCTCACTCAGGAAGGGGCTGAGTGAGGGTGAGGTGACCTCTGAGGATCGGGAACATGCAAAACGCATTGTCTACTCTGTTGTGTACGGGGCAGGTGAGTACAAATAACTGATAGACGGTAATGAAAATACAGATATTCATCAGTTGACATCAATTGGCTGGACAGTTAACCTGTATTGTTTCGAAATAACAAAACAGTGGGTTCAAGAGTTAGTTAGTGGTTCAGTTTGTTCAGAGTTAGAAATGGTTCATCGTGTGAAGAGGGTAACTGTGTTAGCAGCAGCGATGATTCTGGGATAAAACACAAGCCAGAAACAGAGGAAGAAAGAGCCTGGTGTTGGGTAATGATGTGATCTAAGATTTCAGGTTATCGGTACACATAAATCCCCCGTGAGTGAACACATGACCAGAGTGACACATGCTGGTGCCATGGGAAACTGAACAAACATCTGTGTGCTTGTGTATGTGTGTCTGTTAATGGACATGTCAGATCATCGACAGTGGATCTAAAATGTTACAAATAATAACTGAGTGTTGGTGTAAGTAAATATTTTGTGCATATGTTGACATGTGTTGTGCATCTGCCTGCATACAAAGCGCGAGCATGTTTACGTATGCACTTGTGCTTCTGTCTGTGTGTGTGTGTGATGTAGGGAGGTTTTACAGGCAGTCTGCACTCATCAGGTTTTATGGCCAGTGACCACTTTAAATCTTTATGTAGAGTTACAGCTCTTTTCCCTTAGCTAACCCAACACTCTGTAACAGCCTCTGCAGGCATCTGGTGTGAATTAATCTCTGGACTGTCAAGGTACTGACACTTATAATAAATACCTAATCTTCAAAACCTTGTAGTGTGGAATAATAAAAAAAATAATAACTTGTTGTCAAAACTGGAATTATACCAGACTACAGTTATAGAAGTCATTCTTAAAAGAATCTGCAAAAACAAAAAAACAATAAAGCTTACCCACAAATTATATCTTGTTTTGAGGAGCTCTACCTATTGTATCCGAGGTGTCATGGTCAGGTGAAGTGACCAAAATACTGCTAAAGTTATCGTAAGGCTAGACAAGGAGGTCAAAAGTCATGTGTAGGATTTAGATTTTCTTGAAACAAAAACTGGGCCCATAGATCCTGTCATTGTTTTCAGCATAGTTCATTTTCTGTTTCAGCAGCTGAGTGGTGTTGGGATAAGTAATTTCCCTGTTGTACTACTTGCACAGGTGCTGCTCTTCTGGCTTTGTAGGTCAGTGCAGTGAGAAGTTCTCCCTCATTCTGCTTGTGGAAGGTTCAGTTACTATAAAAGTGAATTATCACTAACCTATTCATGTGCTGTACTTGTGGTATACAGATAAACAGATCAGTTATGTCATTGGTTTTGACCTCTTTTTAGTGTGCTGACACCAGAGACAGCAAATATTTGAAAATATATATATGTTTGAAAATTTTGAAATCAAATATTCAGGTGTGAAATTAATGTATACTTGTCAGTTGAAGAGTAATAAGACACTGCTTAGTGTATGTTGTTTATCTCCATACAAAACAGGCGACTGCCTCTTTGTAAACAGTAATCCTGCTCTTATAGATTCGTTCACTGTGACCCAGACATGATATATCATCAAAACAGAACATTTACTGTTCTCCCTGAAGACAACATCATGACAAATCCAGAAAATATGTTTGATTTAATTAACCAATCAGCAGTGACCCTAAAGCGCATGGTTTGCATCAAAATCTGGATGTAGGGAACTGGGCCAGTGGCTGTCTCTCACTTAGTCTTTGAGTATGTTGAGGAGCTCAACAAAATCTGATGCTCTCAAGCTGATGATGGAGTGCTCTGTGGCATTTCTACTTTAGCAGGTGTCTAAGCTCAGCAGGGGAAAACAAACACAGTCAGTCACACACTGATGAATGATGCAGTTCTAGGAATCTCAATAAACCTCAGCTGTAATAGCCAATAAGGCAAATGTGTGAGAGCTATTCATTTTAGACACGGGTGGGTGGCGGAGGGGATGCATGCAGGGACAATTCACAAAGCAAAAGGTCAGTGCTAAAAATGAAGAGAAAATATGGAGTGCCATGGACATATAAAAGAAAGTGACAGAGTGAGATGCTGGGAATAGTAAGGCAGATGTAGAAAATGTAGGCTAAAGGCAAAAAAGAAAGGGGGAGGAGGTGGAGGCGAGAGTAATGTAGGGTAAAGGGGAAGAGTGAAGAGCGGGTGGGGCTGAGTGAGAAAGAGGGGAAAATGAGAAGAGGAACTGAAGGAGCTCAGCATAGACAGACAGCTCTTCATGGAAGGATGTGTTGCCATGGATACCGAATAGCTTTCTCCGCGAGACAATAATCAGACCAGGGAGGAGGGGCAGAGCAGTGCTATGGACTCATGCACACACACACATACACACATACACACATACGTTTACACACAAATAGGTCAACAAATAAGATGGCCGAGCGATGATGTCGGGGGAAAATAAGTAAGATGAAGGAGATGAGAGATAGGTGTAGTATGCAGTGTGAAAATAAAGAGGGATCAGGAAGCGAAACATAGAAATTAGCTAAAGTTCTTACATCTGATTGACCTGATATATATATTTTGCCAGTGGAGGGCTTTAGTAAATATTTAAACTAACAATATCCACAGCCTTTTTACAACAATAGATTATTTTTGCAATTGGACTATACAGTAACTTTTCAAAGGCCGGGGTTGGCAGAGAGGATATGGACAACAGAAAGAGGGCAGAAAAAGAAAAAATGTAAAAGAAAAAGGGCAGAACTAACAGGAAGGTTGCAGCAGCAATATTAGAAGAAGAGATGCAAACAAAGGACAAAAGAGACAGGTACCAGAAGAGCAGTGGAGGCAGCGTCAGTATAGAGGTTAAAGGTCACTCCCTGAACTGACCTCATTCAGCAGGAATGTAGGGCTTCACACACACACACACACACACACGGGAACACACTTATCCAGATTCAGTGCTCTATAGCATCTACACAAAATCTACATGGTGACTTCTGTCTCGTTCTCTGTCCCCTGTTAGACACTTTTCAAACTCGGTGGCCTCGAGCTCAACACACACAAAAACACAACCAGCCAAACTGCTGAAAGGGCCATGGTCAGGACACATTTCAGCAACTGTGTACCCACCACACAAACAGACATGCCAGCTTGAATTAATTCAGATGTCTGTATCCTCTTACTCTGAGGCTGACTTTCTAAAAACTTTCATTGCTGTGCTGTTTTTACCAGGAAGAGCACCTCAGTACAAGACTCTGGGTACTAATCTCACCCACATCAGCTTTTAGAAACTAAAAATTAAGGTCCACTTGGTTTGAGACAAATAAAAATACTTTGCTTTGAATAATAATTTGTCTGATTTTAGTTTTTCTTCAAAAAAAGGTTAATTGCCTCATTTAAAAAAATCTTAAAAGTACATCTGCTCCTTCTCCTTCATTGAAATCCAGAATCTATGTATGTGCAACTATTTCTCATTTCTAAAGTTTGATGCCTCCAATCTCACTGTGTGTGTGTGTGTGTGTGTGTGTGTGTGTGTGTGTGTGTGTGTGTGTGTGTGTGTGTCTCCCCCCCCCCCTCTCGCCCTCGCGCTCGCGCTTTTTGTCTTTATCTCACCCCCCCACACCCACACA